>OZ018392.1:6214513-6814513 GCA_963969525.1 Ontholestes murinus
CTTTTTGGTAATCCACACTGCATTGAATGAAACATTCACTATATTTTAACATAATTAATAATTATTATTTTCAATTCAGTGTAATTAATTTTATGTTAGGAGTTTATAACAGGCCAACACATACAACGTTATAACACTAATGTAATATACTTTTAATTGCCTTTATATAGAACGCCCCAGTTAGCCTGCACCTAATTTAATGTCAATAATTATCTACACATTATCCTCAATCATACACTAATTTAAACATTTTATTGTGCACTAAATCGTCCCAATCCTCCATAACCTATAAAGTGAAGAACATTACTCCAAACTAAAACTACAGCCAGATGTTACGTTTGTGTTTAATTAATAAATAATTACATTTTTAATATTATCTCGTTATTTTAGCTTGTTTTAATTATTAAAAATATATATGAGATGACGTTAATTATGTAAGATGAGGATGAAAATCGAGTACGTAATTAATTAATAACTACCTTGATGGAAACTGGAGGCAGTAGCACTAAACATCCTACACAAATAATTGCAGAGAATTATGTGTCCACGTGTTATTAGGTGTGGTAGGTAATTAATTGCCATCGACGAAGATTTTAAATCTATTATTAACGAAAATGAAATTTAGTTAATTATAGTAATTATATGTAATAATTTTACTTTGTTTAAAATATGAAGTGAAGTAATTTTAAGATGTGGAATGAAATTTAATATCGTGACCAACTTTTGGATTTTAACAAATTTATTAAATCATGTAGTATTTTATTTATGTATTTAATGATTTAACCCCACTCCAGGCAATATAACTTATAAATTAAAGGAAATATTAATTTATCGATGGCATTTAACAGTGATCATTCTCATATTCTTAAAAATAATTTTCTATCTTTTTAAATCTTAAAAGAAATCTTGTATATATTATTACGTTAGATTTTTTTCCTACTAATTAATTTTATGAAAAGATGAAAAGAATTGTTGTGATCGTTCATCCATACTTACACTTACTTCAGTTATTGGTGAATATTAAAATGTATTACAAAAAAATTACATTTTCTACATATATAAATATTTAAAAAAAAAACAGAAGAGAAGAAGTATACCATCGTAATTGTCGTATTATCAGATGTAACACTATTTTCCAATAAAGTTGTTTATCTCTCTCACTCTCTAAATCTAGGCTGAATCTATTGATCCTTGTCAAATTTATTTTTGTAATAATTATTAGGTGATATTAATAAGCGAAATATAATACCAATGTTTTTAAATAACCTTTAAAATATTATAAAATACTGTAAGTTTCTACTATATCCAGATTATTTGTAGATATACTTTACATGGTACGTACTGTATAAGAAGCAGATACATTTTATAGAGATTGTGATCATCTTCATGATTGGTGTTTGAGTAATAAATTATTATTAAAAATTAACAAATGAAAATCTATCATTTTCCACAGAATTTAAAGATGCATCTTACTAATTATCTTTTGAACAATATTTTCCATTAAATTTTTCTAGTATAAATGAAGTTTCATTTACTAAGTCTTTACCATTTAAGGACTATAATGGTTAACAGCGCTTACAAATTGTTGGGTTTGATGATAAGAATTTGCTCTGATTCCTCTGTTAGTACCTTAAAGATTCTCTATTGCACCCTGGTTCAATCGATCTTATATTATTGTGCGACAATTTTTTACCCTTTATTAAATTAGTACATTACCTTCTCCAAATAAAATTCTGAGAATTATATCATATAGAGGATGTTTATTAAAAATACAAACAAAAACTCAAAGAATTATTATTCTAAGAATATTTTATCCTTTTATATTTTTTTTTATATCTCGCTTTGTTTCGAAGATTTTCGACAATAACAACATTTATTTCCAAAAATTACATGTAAAGTTTCTTAATCTACAATAACTGTTAAATTGACTACCTCCAGCTAGAATGCAATAATCAAATCTTCTCCTCATTGACTGCCGAACTCTTTCAAAAACACCAAAGTCATTTTTATGGCGTTACACCGAGCAATTAATCAATTTCGCAGCTTTTCCGCATTTTCCACTAAAGTAGTGCAAAACTAATGGCTTTGATTAAGCAGGCCATGAATGAGGTCTACTTGGACCAATCCAGCAACAAGATTAGCAATACTTCTTAGAGAAAACCTACTCAATTTAATTAAAGTAATTATACACTTTTAAATACGCCATACTACAATTGCCTCTTATCTTCACCGAACTTTGATTTTTTATAAACAACTACAGTTTATTTCGTCGGACATTAATTAAATTTAATAATTTTATTAAAAAATATGAAGCTGCTAAGAATAGATAACGAAAGAAAAAGTTATGAAACATAATTCTTGCCGGTAAGTTTTTTCGTCAGTTAATAAGTAGCTTTTCCGACGAAAAGAGATCTTTCTAAAGGCAAAAGCTACGAATTAATCTGACCAAAAAATTACCAAAAGAGTAAATCTACCGCAAATTTCAAAATTTTTGACCATTATGTATTCTCACTGTAGAAAAGAAGCTTCCTTTCCTTGCCAGTAGAATCTATTTAATTGGTTTAGAATGTCACGAGTAAAGTTTATTTTATTTATTCTTATCAAATCTATACCCAAGGGCAAAATCTGTCTCCTCTGTTCATTAGCGAGGACAATCACGTCCTTTGGCTGCTAGTTGACGGCTGCTTTTCATACGATGCTGTTGTTGCATAGTCTTCAGAACCCATAATTCATGAAGAACGTACTGTTTCAAAATCACTAGTTTTATTAACATTTTAGTTTTATTAACTTATCTACCTCAATTTTGATAATCATTTCCTGTATTTCATATGTTGTTTGAACTGAAAATATATTTAAAGTATAGTTTTATCGATATTTATGAAGTGAAAGTCCAAACAACGAAAGCAGATCTAATATCGGGGTAAATGAAAGATTTAATATGACGAAACAATCACATGTTGTGGAAAACCTGTATCAGGCCCATTAAGACATACGCAATCGAAACCAAGACAGAAAACACCACAACGAAATGACCTATGAGAACAGTAGAGATGAGAACCCTAAGATAAGTCTTTATAGCGATTCAATTTCCTAATGCCGTACAAAAAAATAAATAAATATGATAATGTATACGTATTTTGAAGATTTTCTTCCTATATATTAATTCTAAAATCAAAAGTATTTAGGAAAATTTATATTTTGTGAAGTATTGAATAGATGTGGTTGCAAAAAAAAAGATGTATGGTAGGATGCATTTTCGAGTACCACTTAAGAAACGAAGTCGTCAAAACGAAGACGTAGTAAGGTGGGCTCGAAATAGAAGGCGGGAGTGGAGAATAGATAGAATGGATAAAACCAGACTATCAAAAATTGCCAGAATTACCGATATCAAAAAGACCCCCGAAAAGATTACCAACAAGATTGTATGAGAGCTGGAGCTCAGCTATAAATGATGACGAAACAACAGGATCTAATCCTAGTTAGAGAGGAAAACCAATAAGAAGAAATTGTGAGTGGAAATGCTTGTGTTATGTTGATGGTTACTTCACTCATGTAATGGCAGATATCCATTATAGAATTCAATGCTTAATAGTGTTTCAGTTTAAGGAATAGTTGCTTTACCAGGTGTTTTACATAAATATTAGGCAATGGCGTAATAATGCCCGAAGAAATTAATAAATTCTTTAAATGCCGAAAGAAGGTATTGAACTTATTTAAGCAGTATGACAAAAAGAGAAACAGGCTTGTTAAATGCATTCACTGAGGAAGACACAAAATATTAATAAATGAACATTCAAATTGATCCTTGGTACTCTGCAAGTTTTTTGGTTAAAATTCTTATTTCTCTGATATAATTATCAATGCTTCTTAGCTAAAACGACTTCCTTATCTCGTTATTTTACAACATAAACAGATTATTTTCCTTTCTTAAAAGTGACAAACTTTTATCTCGATCGCAATATGGCTTTAGGGAAGAGCAATCGACTACTGGTGAAATAGTTGACGCTTGTTTTGAGGAAGGTAATTTTATCATGACTTGAGTAAGGCGTTTAATTATCTTACTCACTGTATACTCTTGAGGAAATGTTATCTGTACAACTTTAAACC
Organism: Ontholestes murinus; assembly: GCA_963969525.1. Lineage (NCBI taxonomy): Eukaryota > Metazoa > Arthropoda > Insecta > Coleoptera > Staphylinidae > Ontholestes > Ontholestes murinus. Next base: position 6,218,621 of record OZ018392.1, read on the forward strand.
TTCTGTGTGCACACTTCTTTCATCATATCTGTCAAATAGACATCAAGTAGCTGACTGTTTCACTTGGATAGCATAGATAAATATGGCCACATATTTCTGTTACCTACCCTCCAATAATAATGACTAATTCCCTAAAACATAGTCAATTTTGCAATTCAATGGCTCTCTCTTTCTTATAGTTGGCGGGGATTTTCAAACAAGAAGAAAAATGAGGGAAAAAGATGACAAAATGGGCACACAAGATGGAACTCGTTTGCATAAACCAAGGAAACAACTCGACTTTAGATAAGGATGACAAGAAGTCGTTCATAGATGCTCATCAAACCTGATACTCTTGATACAAGGTTGGCAGGTAAGAAACAAGTAAAACCTAAGCTATCACAGAAACACCACAATGGACCTGATCACGTATGAGCGAGTCAATCACTAGATCTACTATGAGTAACCCGAGAGAGGATGGATTTAAAAAAACACCTGTAACCTACCCTTCAATCACTAAAACATAAGCGAGGGTTTTATTGAAACAATTCCTGATTATAAGAAAACATTTCTTACTTTTATTCCATGAATATGCTCTTTCAAACATTTTCCTTGCTATGAAGCGATCGTTTATAATAAAATAATTGGAGGGTGGGATAGTAATCACCAATCTATCCCACAAATACATTAAAATTTATATCCAGAAAACAGTTTTTAGTTTCCAAGAAACTTCAGAACTAATTTTGTTGTCGTTTTCAAGGAAACTAAAAGTGTCTGTGATTGAAATATGTAGATATATGTAGGGTGGGTGGGTGGCCTTTAACCCACCCTCCAATCAGTAAAACTTTAACGAGGGTTTTATTAAATCAATTTTTAATAATAAGAACACATTTCATACTCGTATTCCAGAAATATTCTCTTTCAAACTTTTTTATTTTAGAGAAACACACGCTTATGTTAATATAATTGGAGAGTGGTATAGTGGACACCCACCCACCCTACAAATACATTAAAATTTATATCAAGACCATAGTTTTTATATCTTGAATTTTGGAGGCGTTCACTTCGTAGTACATTTTTAATGAATAACAGAAAAACGTTTAACTTTTTTATACTACTTTTTATTTTTATACAACACTTTGTAACTAGCTTCGAATTACACAGTAATCATTATCAAACTAAGTACTTAAAATGTAAATAACAGGTGTATATATAATAAATCTAAAATGCTTCTTAGTTTGATAATGATTACTGTGTAATTCGAAACTCGTCACAAAGTGTTGTATAAAAATAAAAAAGTAGTATAAAAAGTTAAACGTTTTTCTGTTATCTATAGTTTTTAGTTTCCAAAAACTCCAAAACCAATTTTGTTGTCATTGTCAAGGAAACTAAAAGTCTAACCATGATAAAAGTATATAGGTATATGTAGGGTGAGTGGGTGGCCTCAAATTCACCCTTCAATGACCAAAACTTCAGCGAGAGTTTTATTAAATCAATTTGTAATAATAAGAATACATTTCCTACTTTTATTCCATAAATATTCTTTTCCAAACTTTTTTATTCTAGAGAAACACTTGCTTTTGTTAGTATAATTAGAGGGTGGGATAGTGGCCACCCACCCACCCTACATATGCATTAAAATTTATATCTAGACCATAGCTTTTAGTGTCCAAGAAACTTCAGAACAAATTTTGTTATCGTTTTCAGAAAACTAAAAGTCTGATTGCGGTTAAAATATACAGGCATATAAAGGGTGGGTGGGTGGCCTCTAACCCACCCTCCAATCACTAAAAACTTAGCGAGGGTTTTATTGAATCAATTTGTAATAATAAGAACACATTTTCTACTTCTATTCCATAAATATTCTCTTTGAAACTTTTTTTATTTTTGAAAAATAAGAACATATTTCCCAATTGTATTCCATAAATATTCTCATTCAAACATTTTTTTTATTTCTAAATAAATATTCTCATTCAAACATTTTTTTTATTTCAGAGAAACACTCGTTTATATTGGAAGGTGAAATAGTGACCACCCAGCCACCCTACAAATATATTAAAATTTATTTCTAGACAACCGGTTTTAGTATCCAAGAAATTTCAGAATCAATTTTGTTATCGTTTTCAAAGAAACTAAAAGTCTGACTGGGATTGAAAAATATACATGCAGACATATTTAGGGTGGATGGGTGACATCTAACCCACCCTCCAATCACTAAAACTCTATCGAGGGTTTTCTTGAATAAATTTGTAATAATAAGAACACATTTCTTACTTATATTCCATAAATATTCCTTTTCAAACTTTTTCATTTTAGAGAAACACTCGTTTATGTTGATATAATTGGAGGGTGGAATAGTGGTCAACTTCATAAATACATTAAAATTTATACCTACACCACAGTTTTTGGAAAAAACCAAGTGTAATTTAATCTAAACCTTAATTAGTAATTGTTTTTAGTTTCCCAAAAACGATAACACCAATTTTGTTGTCATTTGCAAGGAAACTAATATGATGACCGTGATTGAAATGTATAGGCATATGTAGGGTGGGTGGGTGGCCTCTAACCCACCTTCTAATCTTTAAAACATTAGCGAGGGTTTTACTGAATCAATTTCTGATAATAAAAAAAACATTTCACATTGTTATTCCATGAAAATTCTCTCTCAAATAATTCGTTTAAACTCGTTTATATTAAAATAATTGAAGGGTGGGATAGTGGCCACCCACCTACCCTACAAATTTCTATTTTCCAGTAAACTTCAACATTAAGAACTGAAGGCAACACTGAAGAGATTATTAAAGATTTTTCTAATATTATGTATTATGTATTTACTATGGTATTTACCGCCAATAAACAAATAAAGCAGGCTACAAGGAAATGCTGATAAATCGTATGCTAGGAAATAAACGTAGACCCGTGGGAAAATGGATTGAAAATTGTAATGGGAAAACTTTGGAAACGTTCACCTATCACAATCCCCGATGATGAGCAAATGGAAATCAACAAATCCTTTTTTCTCCGCACATGAAATAAACAAGGGAAAGGTGAAAATAACGACAGATGATGATATTCCTCCCTGCATGCTGGAAGAGATCAAGAAGGCAAGTAGCAAGCTGCGTAGAAGAAAAGCTACAGGACCAGGAGGCGTTGCACCCGAGTTCGTCAAAGGTCTTGGGGTCAGGCATCCAGAGACTTTCCGAAAAACATTCCAAAATCTATTGCTGCAAAACAATAGCGTCTTTCCAATAAACTGGAAGAAAGGGAAGCTCATCCTGATACATAAGAAAAATAGATACAAGCCCATATTTCTATTGGATCCGATGGTAAAGCTCTGCAATAGTTGGCTGACTCCTGGAGAAGCTTGAAGCATACATCTTGACAAACGTGAACCAATACAGATTCAGAAAGGGGAAGTCGATGACGGACGCAATCAGTAAACTTATGTAGATTGCCAAGAAGGAGGGTAGCCACAACAGAAATAATTTCGTTATGATGGTGACCTTGGAAAGGAATAGTTAAAGAGGTCCTAAAAGGAAACGTGCCACCCTATGTGATTACCGTAGTGAATAGCTACATTCATGACAGGCATACCCAAATAGGGACGACCAAAGGCTGTTATTGACAACATTACATTCTGAGCGATGAAGAAAATCCTACTAAGGGGAAGCCCATCCTGTACTTACTGCGAGGAGATGAATGATACCCTAGAACACATCATCTTTTTCTGCAAAAAATGGGAGCGCGCGAATATATTAAGCGGAATACAAGTGAACCAGTAACCCCAGATAATCTGACAAGCAAAATGCTGAAGTCGGAGGAAAACGGGCTCACACAAGAATCAGTAAGATTCTCGGAGAGTAAGAGTAGGAAGAATGGGAACTCCAAATGGACTCCTAGAACCTGGCAGTATCGAAGGTCCAGGCGTACCCATCCTGAAATAATGTTAAAGGTCTTTTTGGGATGGGCTACTAAACGCCAAGTGGAACGGGGGTTGAGTGGATGAGCAGAGATGAAAGCAACTTCTTGGTATAATTATAATAGTATAAGCTAAACTGCAATAGAACATGCAGATTATTATTTACTTCAAAAAAACACATTTTATGTAGCACTGAAAAACACATTCAAGATTATATAAATTTTTACTTTCCCTATATAGCATATATAGGGGAAGTATTGTTTTCGTGCGAGAAAATGTCTGTGGGCGCTGTATCTCAAAAACGAAAGATTGAGATAAAACTTAAAACTTAAGGTTTGGTCGTTAAAAACTGGAACTGAAAAGCTTTTGGTGAACATTCATAGACCGGAAGTGGATGTTTACTCGAGGCGTTTTTTTGTTTTTTGGTGATATTCTTCTAAATATAAAAATTTAAAAAAACGGTTCAAATAAAAGTTAAAGGGAATAAAAAACTAAACAAGTTTTATTTAAACATATTATTCATAAAATTCTTAACTTTCAAGAAAAAAAAAAGAAAAATTGAAAATTTTGATATTTTTTGCCAATTGCTAATAAACTATTAGAGATACATGAAACATGTATTACAAATAATTGTAGAGAATTAAAAATTGAACAAATTATTAAGTATAACCTTTTTACGTAAACCTCATAGTTTTCGTGTAAAATATAGGGAAAGTACTATGATGGCCACATCACCATTTATTAACTAGTTTTCTTAAGAAATGTATTCTTAACTAGTGTGCGTCTATCAGATAATATCACATCACCAAAATATAAACTAGTTTACAAAAATAATCCATAATATACAAAATTGTAAATTTATTAAATATTTCGGGGCGGTGATATTTTATTAATTATTTTGATTTGATATATTGATGACAGGAAAATATGTTACATTTCATAATTTAAATTATTATAACATTATAAATATTGCCTTTCATATAAAATTGTACGTCATTTCAATTTTTCAATAAATAGTCAATATTGGAAACACTAATTGCAAAAGAATTTAATAAATATTTAATTACGACTACTAATCGCAATGATGTTTATTTAAATCTCTGTTTTTAATTATTGAAAAGTAAAACAATATATTATGATAAAATATTACAGCGTTTTACACTATTAAAAAGGAATAACGTGGAGTTACATGTTGCAAATAATAATACAATTTTTTAATTAATTAGTGATGGAAAGATAAATTTGTAGATACAGTTTAGAGTTACAAGCCATTAAAAATAATCCCTTTCGGATGTGACATTTAAATCTCATAATCTTTTGTTAAGATGTTGTAATTAAGTGAGAAATCTTATACGGAGAAAGTCGTTTGATTAAGTTACTTAATTTTTCTCGTATAAGTATCTTATCTTTAATGCATAAGATGTGTTGGTATGTAGTATTATGAAACTTTTATATTAATTACTTGTTTATATAATGATATAAGGTTGAGAAGAGCTTTTAATAATAATAATAATCAGTTATTTTAATCATGTGTATTTTATAGGTATTTAAAGGCAAATCACAATTATCAGAATTTAAACGTAATTTTAAATATCCGTTATTGTTATAGAAACAGTGTGAAGAAAGGTTTTTCAGTTCTTTAATTTATAATCAATTTTATCTTCATGTAACTCATGCAATCAATTTACTATTAAAAAAAATACGAAAACACAAAAACATTTCGTGAATCTACAAAATTCACGAAATGTTTTCGTATTTATATATGTAAGGTGGGTGGGTGGCCTCTAATTCACCCTTCAATCGCTAAAACTTATGTTAATTTTCTACAACGAACTAAAGGATTTTAATATATTTTATAATTTACTGTTCGTTATTGTTGTAATATATAATTTATTATTGGTGACAGATTTCAACCTTCATAAAGTAATTTTCAAACTAACAATTAAATATTATGTTATAGATCTACAACAATAAATCTCACTAAAACTACAAAACTATGGAATCTCAAATTTATATAGCTTAAAACCGCAACTAGAAAATATAAAAGTAACTGTCTTATATCATAATTATAACAATTGTTAAATCGTTTCTTTCTTGCGTCATTTGATTCAATTAAATTAAAATAATTAATTGTTGCTTTGTGCTGAAGGAACGACAGTTATTATTTATGAAATTCAATGCCAAGTATTAATGAAGTATGTAATGCGATTATCGTTTAACATTTTTATAATGCCCATAAAATTAAATGCGCATTTATTAACATGTACAATTTCATCTGTTATATCATCTGTTTTAATAAGTATGTGTCATCGTCATTATCATCTTGTAAGCAATAAAAATATGTACATCAGCTGCGTAATAATATTACTGTAATAATAATAATAATAATATGAGAGAGGATGGGGCCAGAGTAAGGATTCTTACTAGAGAACAAGAAAGAGAAAGGAAAAGTGAAGAAGGAGACTAGAAGAGAGTTGAATTAAAACACTTTGCAATTTCCTTTGTTCACATTTATTTTTTATATTTTTATATGTCAGATATTATTTGTTTGAAAGAGTTATAGTTGTTTTGTACATTTTGATTTTATATTCTGTATATTTTATAATACCAAATAAAGGTTCATATATAATAATAATGATTTGTTTCAATCGTCAAACAGTTAATTAGTTTTGGAATAAAATTTCACCAGACGTAAACAAAAATCAAGCGTTATTGAACATTTAATTACGGAATATTATATTACTTTCGGAAGTTCCACCGAGAGGGCATTACTTTGTTACATAAAAGTTGATTGTTGCGGTCGGCCCTTTCGGGTGAAGTTTTTTTTTCCTTTCGCCGAGCGGAAAATTGAAAATGGGACAGTCGATTTGATTGCATTTAAAACAATTCTTTCCTTGTTATAAGTTTCCTCCCTAATGACCTTTTCGTAACTTTTTTAACAGCGGGAAATTCGTTCATCTTCCTCCGCATAAAGACGGCCGGAATTTTCCCACGTGCTCCATAAATTGCGAACTTTCCGAGATTAGATTGCGTCGCATGAGCTGCTCTTGATGAACATATTATAGGTAACTAATAATATATATCCATTAACTCTACACTATTTTCCTATATTAGGTAAATTTTTATTTATGCATGAAATAATTTACAATTTTAATATGAATGTGTTATCCAAAATCATAATTTCAAACAATATATGAACATGTTAATTATTGAATAATTAATAAGAGAGAATAACATCAGTATTGAAGATATTATTTCAATAATACAACATAACAATTATAATGCTTCTTCGCTATTCTCTTTTTTGCTATTATCCGTAAGTCTTTCAACCTAATAAGAAATAATTATATACAGATTTTATATTTACATATTAAAAGAAAACAGTTTAACTGCAAAAATGCGTTAAGAAGATTTGTAAATTAATTTGCATATATTTCGGACCACAGTCATTGAACCGCCATCGGGGACGGCTTGTTATTCCATATATGTTCATCATTCAGAATTAATCAGGATTATTTTTTTGCGTGAATAATTTTACGGCTATATAACTGCCTCTTATGATAATTAAATGAGACGCTGCAAAAATCATGCAAATTTCATTACGTTGCTCGTATTTACACTGGCAATAACAATATTTAAAACAAAATTATACATTGACAATTCAAGAAAAGAATGAAGAAGTGTTAAAACAAATTAATCGTGTCTTCAAGATGTACCACAAAGTAAACTCCTCCACAATTAAACGTTTGAAGAAAAGAATTTGGCATTTATGTGTCTAGTGTTTTTTTATTTGTAGACTTATTTCTAGTTGTTATGTTAATTTGTTCTGTTAATGTAACTCCTATTTTTACTTTTTTGTATTGGTGTTATTATGCCTTATTTCTAATTCTCTAGAATACTTCTAAATATTTTGTTCGTAATTATCTTTTGTTATTAGTTTGTCCTGTTATTATTTGTGTTTCTATTACTTTTTTTTTATATGTAAACTCTTCTCTAGCTGTTCTCCATTTGTTCCATTTACATAGTTTAATTTAGTCAGTATTAATTTTAGATGGACCTTTGCTGAATTTTCGCTTTCTCTTCCATTTTTGGTTCTTAGTTTTATATATTTTACACCATTAATTCAGTTTGTGTCTTTTCGTTTTTAATAAAGACTCTCAATTGTATTGATCATGTTTTTTGTTCTTCAATGTTTCGTGTTCCTAGAATTGCGATTTTTTTCCTTTAATATCAATTTTTAAATTTTCTTTCACCTTTACCAATTGACATTTTCTTCTTCATTTTTATCTCCCCATCATTTAATTCCTCTAAACTCTTAATGTTTGTCTTAAGTAGCTATTTCTCTTCTTTTCATAATTTTTCATTCCTCTTAATTCTTTTATCCATATTTTGCTTGCTTCATATCTTCGTTTTACACCTCACTTTCTTTTCCAATATCTCTTATAAACATTTCATTTATTTTCCAACAGTTTCAGTTACAGTTTCTTGCTTAATGCTATTCATATGCTTCCTTTGATTTCCCTTTCTTCTTTTCTTTCCTAATCCATGGTCGCGTTTTCAGTTAAATCAAGCTTGTGTGAGTCACTGTTACATCTATGGTTCTATTTTTGGTTGCCTATGCTAAGCACATTACCAAAACTTTGGACTAGAATATTATGCTCTAGTCTATGTTGTCATGTTTATTTACACAGGAATAAGTGAAGATCAAGTTATGTTTGGATTATAATGAAAAGATAATTATGACGAGTTTGTAAATTTAAGAAGAGCACATAATTTTCGGAAGTTTTCAAATCGTTTGTGAAGTGAATAGATAAACTTAAGCCGGGCTAAATTGCATGCTCTTGTATTGAATGCAGCCAACACGAGTTCACATCAAATGAAAATCAGCGACGGAAAAGGATTAATGCAGTGGTGGTGGATCAAATAACCTTTAGTGACAATAAATCAAACATGCAGAGAACATCGGGTTAAGCAGCATTAAGTGGCAAAGTTGTATGAGAAGAATTTAAAAAAATAGAAGAGAAAACACCAGTGTAGATACATTTGTGTGTAACTGCGCTTATCTGTCTTTTAAGGCCTCAAGCCCTCTTCATTTTCCCCGTTCTCCTTCGAGACTCCGCCTGTCAAGAAACTCCAATTCGTCGAATCTAGCTCCAAAAATTAGCGGCAGCCAAAGCTATTTTCTCTTCTACTCGGCATATTCCTCCTCCTCTCTCTCTCTCTCTCTCTCTCTATGCCCACGTCGGCGAACTCTTGTTGGCTACTCATATATCCTCTTTGGTATTTGTTGTAATCTGGAGTGGCCATCCTGCTTCATTCCGTTCTGCCTCTTCTTACAGTTTGCTTTTTGCGTTTGCCCTATATTCCACCATATATATTCTGGGTTTCTTCCTTTCCGCACGCACATTTCCCACCCCCTTCTTAGTGCTGAAATCTCTTAAGTGTTTTCGTGTTTTCATGCCCGATGAGCAGTTTCCTTGCTGAAGGCACCTGTTTTGACATTCACAACTCCCACAATACTGTACTGGGCATCTCAAACATAATTTCTTCATGCAGCCTCATTAGCCATCACGTTTCCTGTCGTACATGCGTGCCCTTTCATCCACCATAGCTGAATCCTTTTCCAATCTTTTGTTTTATTTGTATACGTCTCTGGCTCTCTTATCATGTGTTTTACTGTATTTATGGCCAGCAGGGCTGCAAGAGAATCAGTTATGACATCTTAGTTTCCTCGTCTCCTTTCGGGCTTCCTTCACTGTCTCTTGGTGTGTTCCGGCAGCTTCATCAGCATCGGGTCTTCCCATGTACCTGTGGCCTTTGTAATAACATATGCGAACTAACCTGCCGCGTCTGTGTAAATTTTGTTGTTGTTTCTTCCTATTGTTTCCTCGGTACACTCTTTGAACTATACTGTTTCTCTCTCTGCTGGATGTAGATCCCCTTTGAGGTCTAGCTTTTCTCGTGCTGTGGTAGCACGGTGTATTCTTCATACCTATGCCCGGCTTCAACATGGAGTGATGGCAACCCGATAAGGATTTGCAGTGTTGTTGTCGGTGGTGTCCTATATGCTCTGGCTATTTTGATTAGAAAATGTCTCCTCTTAATTCTTGTATCTCGACATCTTTCGCCCCACGATATATGCTCCTCTACATTACCGGTGATGTACCCTAGATCCTGCCCGCCACTACGAAGAGCTTGGTGGCTACTTCGGCACTTAATCCCCTCGTCGATGGCCATTACCAGGTATCTGATACGCTTCTCCAGTTGTATTTTCCACGTCCATATCTAGTTTTCGTACAATCCCTTTTCTTCCCACGAACATCGTCTCTGTTTTGTCCGCGTTACACTTCACACCAACATCCTGAACTCAGTTCCTGCACTTTTCCCACACATTTTCCATACTATTTTCTTTACAGAGGCAGCCGAGATCACGATTACTTGGTCATCCGAGTATGCTTGAGCATATACTCCATCGTCCAGCTGTTGTATCCTTCTGAACCTTCCCTCCACCACGACCAGCCATAAGATTAACCCTCAACATCTGGGCATCCTCTCGTCACTCTCTTCATCATTTTTCCGCAGTAAACGTTTCTATCCTTGAGAAAATCCCTTGCCATTCTCCTTGCATCCTGCCTATCCTAGTTCTTCCCTTACTTTTCCCCCTCGATGATGTTGGCGTTCGAGATATCCATTGTTACCATCTTGCTAGGTCTCCCAGCTGCTTCTGTCGTCCTCTTCCTCGGCCTGAAGTTATTTCTCGGCGGAGTCGAACTGGTATGACTTTTTTCAGTATCTTTCCAATCACTGAGAGCAGGCATATCGATCTCATGCCTTTCCCTCCGGGTTTAGACCACTTTAGGGTGCTACTTGTGGTATAGATACAGGTAGCAGTACATGAAAGAAGGAAGAATGAAGAAAAAGAAAATGGACCATGCGGAAATTTGTTTATGGAGTAAGTAGCTGCTGATGTATAAGCGCACCAGAAGTGGAAAGCATAAAGAGAAAGATAGCTGATATATACTGGTGGATTAAGTAGCTACTAGTGGCATATTTGTTACCAATAGCAAAAAGATGAAAAACAAAAAAGAAGAGCAAGTTTAAAAAGCTAACGGCGGACAGAGTGGATGTAGGCAGCTGTTTGAAATGAAAGAGAAGTGATATTAAGGGGAGCAATGATTGTGAAGATGGAATAAAGTTTAGAAATCTCGGACTGATTTTCTCACCAGTATGTCTCTACCTCTGGAAAGGTGGACTTGTTAGGTTAAGTAGGAAATAGTTTAGATATATATTGAAATACTTTTGTCTAACTAATTAAGTCTGCCGTACAGTATTGTCTTAGCCAAAACTCAATTCTAATATTGAAGTTCGGATCGACATACAGAAATTTCGCTAAACTATTACCCCATGACAAATGAATGACCTATTTTAGGTTAAAGAATATTAGTGATAATTTATCTTAATTCGAACCAAAACTCATTACATTGTAATTTGCAACTATATTTCGATGAAACAAAAAGTTCTGAGCATTGTTTCAGTGATGAAATTGAAATAGTTAGGATTATCCCATTTACAGGGTCTACTCTGAAAGTAATGCGCATGATTTTATTATAACGTGACTATAGATCGCATCTAGGTAAAACGGGTAGGGTAATGTGGTGAATGGTCTGCCCTTGTTCCGAACAGTCTGAGTGAAAAGACTTGCCTCCGACAATGTAACAAGGCGCGATCCGCAAATAAGATTTGTGTGAGACTTGAAAATAATGCAACCGAAACATTTTAACTGCTTCATTCCAAGTTCGCAGTCCAGGACAAGGCGTTCAAGGAGGACCGGGAGGAGATCGCCGAAGAACCCCGTTCTGGACGCCCATGAACGGCCAGAACCCTCTCCAAGAAAGCGCAAGTAAGTAACAATGCTTATTTTCTTTTTTGACGTGAGGGAGAAACTATCAAGCCTTTTACCTGCAGACTCTCAAGAGATTGAAAGGCTGGATCGCGCGCGTGAAGTCTGATATCAATAGTACGGTCAGACTCTGCCATGACAATGCCTCCAGCTACAGGGCCTTCATTGTTACCAATTTCCTGACCTGGAGCAACACCCCGGTGGTTTCCGAGCCCCCTTACAGTCCCGACTTAACTCCGTGCAACTTTATTTGTTTCTCCGAATGAAGAGAGTTAAAAGGAAAGCAATGGGAGTCCGTGTAAACATTCAATAACATATTTAGAAAAGGAGACCAGACAGGATGTTGCCAACCACATCCTCAACTTCTTCCCTGATGTACTCGCCTCATTGCATTGCCAGCGAACTGCTGAACACTGTAAAGCGGGGTAACAAGGACCTCAAGAAGCTCCAGTTCGAACAAACAAATGTCGAAGATAAATTTTTTAATGAGGTCCACGTCCTGGAATGTAAATATCAAAAGATCTGTGGTACGCAAACTGAAACACCATTGTGACGGGAGTACGAGCTAGTGTGCAGAGAATGTTAAAGGGATTCCTGAATTCTAATTGACCATTCAGAAATGTTCCTCATCTCTCGGGAATGGTGCGAGGACACGATGAACAAGCAACTTGATAATATCCAAACTAACTTCGCAGATAAACCTATGGGATTTAAGCTAGAATTACATTTTAAGTTAAATGAGTATTTAACCAAAACCATTCTAACAAAAGAATATGACACGAAATGCGAACACCAGAGGCTGATCTTCAAAACTGAATGGGTCAGTTTTGAAGGTCATGAGATTTTTAGATGTCACGGTTAGATCAACAACGTTACTCCGAAGACGGTGACGCAAAAGCACGGGAGCTGTGGTTTTGTCTGCACCATAACGAAGATTGTGCAAAATTATTCATTTTCCACTTTCTTTGTGCCTTTTACAATTCCCGAGATGATGACTAGAAATACTCTAAATTTGGTTCCATATCATGAAACATAACAAGTTTTTTTTTCACTAAATTTACATATCTGTTTCAATTAGAGAAAGACTCTGATTGCAAGAAGATGAGATGCATTTACTGTAAACATACTAAGAAGCAGCAGGTGAAAAATTGTTTTTTGTAATGATTCGTCTTTAAAAGATGTTATTTAGGGAAAATTGTTCATCAGTAATCCAAACAGATCTATGTCAATTTTTTTGTGCTTGTATGTCATGCTCTAAATTTATACGTTAATTTAATATTGATTTAAAAAATGATAATATAAATATAATTTTTAGGTGGCTGTCTATAATATAACGCATCGCTGGTGTCATTAATCATGGATGTGGATAGGCCTAAGTAATATTTTCTTCTTAAAATTAGCGACGTCTTTGTGTTTGTAATTCAACCTTTAAATATTTTCTTCCTGTTGTTAAAAATAATTACAATGTTGGGAAAAATAGGGAATGCATTCTTTAATCTATTGGGTAATCAAAAATTTCACGTTGACGAATTAATTGTGTATTGATACTGCGTATTACTTTTATAATGGACCTTGTATATGAAATATTATTTTTCCTTCCTATAAATTATATGCAGATAATAAACGCATTGAAATTCTATTTTAATTTAAAAAAATCAGAACCATCAATTAAAATTAATAAGTGTAAATTCGTTGATTAAAGAGAAAACTCTGCTAAATACTGTTATTCTTCAGATCTTGATTTACATGGTCCAAATGGTATAATCTAACTTTATTCGTGTGTAATTATGCAGATTTCTTTAATTTATTCATGGCCTAAAAATAATACACATAATAGTAAAGGTTATGGAAATAAATCTATACATCTTAGAAAAACATAAATTTCTAAAATATCATCTAAATATTAATACTAAATATTTAGATATGGATAGCATTTGAATTCAATTAATTCACAAAGGTAATATGAAAGCGAAAATATTTTTAGGGTACTAATTTCCCACCATAAAATAAAATTTGAATAAAAAGAGAATTAACATTTTTATTTTCCACCTGAAAAAGGGAACTATAATTAAAATTACTTTCCTGTATACCATAATTATGATGATAATTCATCATAACTGTAAAAAAAAATAATCGCTCAAATAATTACGATATAATAATTACCTTTCTACATATAGAATTTACTATCATCATCAACCTAAAGTGAACGTAGTAATTAATAGGCTAATTTAATCACGGAAGACAAACACAAACATTTTAATCCATCAACATAAATCAAGTTATATGTTTAATGCTTGAAGCCATCACTTTGTGATACATCTTGAATCAGGAATTTTAAATGAAAACACACTTCGTTGATATCAACGAAGTGTGTTTTCATTTAAAATTCCTGATAAATCAAGTTGATTATATGCTACCGCTCAAGACGATAAAATATATTTTTGCCATAATCTACGTAATTGATGGTTTAAATATTTGAACATAAATACCGGAAACTATTTGATTTAAAACTTAATCAACATCATAAAACACTAAACTAAAGTACTTACTATGTTTCTAATTTATTTTTTTAATAATATTTGATGAAATATAGTACAGTATTCTATTAATTTAAATGTTTATAGTTGTTGTTTATAATGATTTTTGTTAACATTTTGTATTTTAAATTATATATAAGTACTCTAATTAATCTTCGTCGTGTGATCAGATTATTTTTATATAAGGTAAAAATTAAATATTCATAAGCCCTTCATAAAATATTAATCCATCCATATTTGTTATTGTTATCACAAACGTGCGCTTATTTAGGATGAAAAATTAGCGGTGATTAATGAATGTAAGATTTGCATCAACATTTTAGTGTAGCATTTCATGTAAACGCGTTATTTTAGTCCGTGTGGTCCGAATCACACTTTGCACATGTGCCCCAAGAGGAGGCAAATGTTAATTACTGTAATTATTTATGGATTACGCTACATCCATTCTGCTTAGAGGGATGCATGACGTTTACGTATGATATACAAAATATCACGTTTAGAATGTGTAGTTGCTAAATTATTGCGCGGACAGCATCGAGGAGAACTTAATTTTTATTTAATTTTAATGGCAACGTAGTTAATGTTGAGGATGAAAACTGATATTAAAATTAAATAATAGGACAATAAAAAAAAATAGTATGGAATGCAAAATGTATTAAAAAATATATAGTACAGCCATTATTGCGTAAATAGCTTTGTACACATAATTTTTCAGGATTTTTGCTTTGTTAGTAGCTCGCATCGTGTTAACGCATGTGCCCATTTTATATATTCTCTATACAAAGGAATTATTTTACTCTTTGTAGTTGCACGTTAAAAAGAGTAATTCGTTATTTGCGAAAGGATTACGTAAAACTTGTTTACTGTAAAACTAAAAAAAAATATTTTAAAAGAAAATAAAATATTAAATGTTTGATATTTTATTTTATTCATCGTACTACAGATTGTATTATAGAAAAATTAAGATTTTATACTCCATATGCATATCATAAACTATATGATGATTATTTAACCCTTCATTTTTATTTGCATCAAGCTTTTAAGAATAAAAATCTAAGAGAAAATTAGATGTATATTTTACACACATTTTTTTCATGAATGATTTTCTCATTTACTTCTTGATGAAACATTGTGGAATAATAGGCAATTAAATAACTGAATTCAGTGAAACAAACCAAGTGTTTATTAATTTAAGTACGTATTTTTAACACATTTAAATGTGTGCAAATACATTTAAAATTGTTTTATTATGAAATTAACAATCTATATTCTAAAAATAATTCTATTTATTCTATTCTAACTATTTTTTCATCACGTTAGAATTAATGTGCGAGCCTCTAATCGTATTATATTAATTGATAAATTATTTAGATAAATCGTGTGGATTGATCATTATCTCAACGGAATAGTCACGACTGATCTTTATATATTGGTCCACTTACCCATTGTAGGGGTCCTTGTATAAACACGAATAATAAATTGCCTCTATAATATTATAATCCTATCTTGACAAGTCGAGCCCAAAGCTAAACTACATTAACTAATTTCCACTCGCGCCAGTGCCCATCCGCACGAAATAATTTATATATTATTTATACGCCGCTGAGCTACTGCAGTGTAAAACGCAAATATAAGCACTACCGAAATTTAAAACCTCAGCACACTACTACTACAGCCATTAAAATGTCTGCTCCTATAGAAATATATATGTGTTGTGTTGAACATAATAATATTTGCATTTATTTCGTGACAAATAAAAGCCTAAGATAAGTTAAGCAGGACGGTGGTTAATTTAAATAAATTTAATTATATACCCCGCGCCAGGCATTTGTTTATTTAAATAGATAATGGAGGTGCACGATACAATACTTATATGAATACAAACAGGCTCATAAATTTACATACTCGGACGCTATGTGATAATTTGTGTTTTGGCAGTCGTCTCGTTAAGTTTTAATGATGTTTGTTTACTCTTTTGTATGTCAACATTTCACTCGTGTAGTTTGTTTCATTTTTTTTTTTGGGCTAGTAATAGATTGTCACGGATTTCAACGTGGGTGTTTCCTTTTTCTCACCTCTTATATATTTTCTACATGATGTTATATAATTATTTTCAATAAACAAAATGGAAGGTTTAATAGCCATAATTTAATTTAAAATTAATTATATATACAATAAAATATTACCAAATAAAAAAAAAGATTATTAATGGATAAATACTTTTAATAGTAATAATGAAATCTAATGAGCATATTTATCACATTCACATTTCAGAGGCGAAATAAATCATAATAAATAATAATTATTTACATAATACTGTACTTGTAAATCAATGTTTAGTGTACAAATAAATGATAGTTTGTAAAATTCATTTATTAATAAAATCTGATTTAAAATTATTATTAAAACTATTTTTAGGATATCCTTTGAAATGTTGTATAGTTAATAAATATTTTCCCTAATATATTACCAATTCTATTGCATGTTTACAGTGTTACAATTGCTGCATATGATAAACCACACCATTAATGTTATTTTAAAGTATGTAATAGTTTACAGGAAATATAGCAAACATAGCCTTGAAATCTATTGAAATTCGCAAATGAACATTATTTATACTACGAACGTAAACAGTTTTTGGAAATAGAACGAAGCTTATTATTTGCACAATGAAGTACCTCGTATTTTTAGATGCTTAACAAATAAGTTTTAATAAATAACTCGTTATTCACCAAAGCTGGCCGCTTCTGGGTGTGTTTTGCCATATGGGAGCAACTTATAGTAGATAATTTCCTGCAAATCTCACCAAATACACACCAAAACCTTCTTAACCGACAATCCTGTCTTGGCCGCTTTTTCTGCGCGATTCAATCACGACGGTTTTTGCTTGTTGTTATCATAAGTGATCCACTTTTGAACACCAGTCACCAACCACTTCAAAAATGGGTCGATTTTGTTGATATTTAGCAGCGATTCGCTGATGGAAATTTGTTCCATGAAGTTTTTTGCGTTAACTCTTGTGGCACTCATACATCGACCTACTTTTGTATCCAACCTTAATCAAATGGTTGAAAATAGTGTTTTTATGCAATCTTTAGCTCTTGAGCAATCAAAACACTGCTTATATGAGGATCAGACTCGACAATGTCCATGATTTTATAGATATTTTCGATAATTGGCTTTTCAGTTCGTGGTGCAACTTGGACATCGAAATTACCAGAACAAAATTGACGAAACCAAAATTGCTCGTAATTAGCTGTTAAAGTATCAGAATCATAAACACTATTCACACTTTCAGTCGCCTCGATTGCGTTTTCGCCTTTATCAAAGAAAAAACTGAAAAATATAACGTATTTTCTCTTTGCTAGTGTCTATCTTTGATGCGCGCTCAAACAAAACTGTGTCAACTAATTACAAAACTCTCAGCAAATTTGTTTAGTACGTGTTCTTATCTTTCTAATGCCATCTAGTGGAAGCCGATCGGACTTATACAACGCGAGATACAAATAATTAAAACTATTGGAAAAATAGTGGATTTCTTTTTACTACACCTTAAATGAGAAGAATATTGATTTAGTTTTTGATGCAATATACAACATCATTTAATTATGTTTTATCTATCATTTCTAATCTAATCTAAATGGGTTTTAAATTTAGAACTCTAAATATATAAAGAATAAGAAAATAAAGCTTTTTTAGAATTGAATTATGCAGTGAAAGATTCAACGATATATTCTTAGGGTAATGAAAAATGTAACAATATATTGAAGAGAATGGCCACAACAAGGAACTACTGGTTTGAAATATAGTGAATTAATTTTTAACACAAAAGCTGTATTGCTAAGGAAAGCAAGGTCGAGGAATATCTAGCTAACTTATATAATAAAGTCTCTTCATTTAATTTGAAAATATCAACAGAAACAACTTCTGTGTTATTTCTGTTGGAATATTTGAGTACATTATTATTAGAAGTTTAATAAACAGTAAATAAAAGAGTATTTTAAACTTCTAATAACTTCTATGTTCTTAATCCAGAGCAGTATTTGTCACGAAAACCAGCATTTAACCATCAAAAATCTACTCTGTTGTCCTCTTAGCAAATTCATGTAATTAATATCACTAAATCGCCAGCAATATAAATGTTTTTATTAAACTGATCGATTTATCTTAGATAAAATCGGAAAAGTTACAAAATCTTCTTAAAAAATTCACTAATTAAGTGAACTGAAATGTTGCCTATATATCTCAATAAAAGATAGCCCAGAAAATATAATTTTTCCAGGTACAACGCCTGAAAATTCACACCGTGAATTATGGTGGAGGCGCCTGGCGTTTTTGCAGGACAGCACACCTACAAGAAAATTTATTCCTGCTGATTCGCTCCCAAAATTCAAGTGCCAACTTATTAGTGTATTTACCGAAGACTATAAAATACCTAAACATTTAATGTATTTGAAAAAATTGTTCGGATGTAGTAAATTTAAGCCAGGCAACTAACTTCTTAATTTGAAACATTTTCGTACTGTAAGTAAAGTTTAATAGTAAAACGGATTTATTAATCTGTGATATTAATATTAATAAAACTAATAATTAAATTTTAGTCAATCCACTTTTGCACTCCTAACGATTGATTAAAATTTGTGTTGTGTGTTACATTATAAAACCTTTTTCTCAGCATTAGTGCAAACTGGTCATCTAGTTAATCTCTTTACGACACTAATTAGTTTAGGAATTTCAAACAATCGGTATTGTGTGTGAAACATCCCCAAAAAAACCCAACATCTGGCAACCAGATGACTGGTGCTCAAAATTTGGAGGCTGATAAGGATGAACGGGATACAGTGCAGTTCTAAAAACTGAAAATAAGAGAACCCTCTAATCAGCACAACCTTATCACCTCTACTAATAATTAGACTCCTCCTACAACCCTCAAGAGAAGATCAACAGTTAAAGAAAACAAAAACATATCATGTAAAATTGAAATCAAATTTTGTAAATCTTTTATAAATACTTGATATACTTTTTTAACTGTAATATACAACTCAAAAGTATTCTTCAAATTAATTAACGGTCCTTTGATATACTAATAACTAGGGACAATTGGGAAGCGTCTTACAAATACCGATATAGCAGGTAATTGTTGACATCGTATGTAGGTAATTATGATATCACAACACTTATATATTTGAAATGTTTCCGGAATCGGCAAGTAATGGCGATGATGATTGAAGTAGATTCATTGGTCGGCAAGGGCAACCTTTTTTATAGCAACTGTCAAAATTTCAGACGTCTACTGTCAATAGTTGTTAGCAAGTCAGGCGGTTTCGCAAAAATCAATAAAATCGAGTTTCGTGCAGTGGTAAAACACTTCTGGATGCCTGGGAAAACGGCCACGCAAATATTTTGCAAGAGGTTAATGGCGGATCTACTCCATCATTTTCGACCATAATCTTCTGGGAGAGCGGGTTTTAACGTGGCCATACAAGCACAAGTGACGAACCACGCAATGGACGCCCAAAAACCGCTACAACGATGAAATGGCTGCCAAGATTCATGATGTCGTGTTAGCCGATCGCCGATTGAAGCTAATAGAGATAGCAGAGATAACAGACATCTCAGAAGAACGCGTTGGCAAACGCCGAAAACTTTTTTATTCCCAATATTTCGTCTAGGATATACGAAATATTGGGAATAAAAAAGCTTCCGGAACAAAAACAAAAACAGGTGACCGTTTCGGAAGAGTATCTGGCCAGGATTAGAACGCAATCTAAGAGATTTCTTCATACGTTTCGTAACCCTAGATAAGACTTATATCCACCACTACATACCGGAGACCAAGGAACACTCCAATCAGTCGAATTTTCCGGGTGAAACAGCTCTGAAGAAAGTAAAGACCGTTCCATCGGCCAGAAAGGTCATGGCGACCAATTTTTGGGATTCCCAAGGTGTGATCCTAATCTGCAGAAGGGAATAACAATCACGGGGCAATACTACAGCAATTTATTGACCCGATTCGATATAGAATTGAAGGAGAAATGGCCTCATTTCACAGCTGAAAAAAAGGAAGCTTTTTCAACACGATAATGCACCGGCAAATTGAATGAGTTCCGCTCTCTTATCCTCCATATTCACAGAACCTAGCCCCCAGCGACTTTTTTCTATTCTCAAACCTGCAAAAATCGCTGTCAGGAAAGAGATTTGCCTCAGATGAGGAGGTCATCGCCGCTACCGATGGTTATTTTGCAGACCTCGAAACATCCTACTTTTCCGACGGCTTAAAGAGACTGGAGCACCGTTTAAAAAAGTGTATTGATCCTCGAGGAGACTACATCGACGAGGATAACGACCAGCTGATAGACTGGAGGATAAGCGAAAATCGTATTCAAAGACGCCTAAGAATTGTTAAAAATAGAAAACTGGAAATTATTAGTTAATGTCCGTGAACATTTGAGGCAAAGCATTTCAGTAAGCCAGGGGCTATAGTGCCATCAAAGAAGAAGTCTAATATAAATATTGGAAGCCTGGGTATGCTGTCAGTTAACACCAGCAACGTACAGAATCTGACTCCGATCATGATCGCTCAATATGCTGACGATACTGCCCTACTGTACAGAGAGAGAATAATGTATTGAAGAGTACATTCCAAAGGCCATTGACTCCTTTGATTGAAGTGGTGACTAGAGATCAATGCTGCCCTACACTTCAGCAAAAAAAACAAGCATTGCGTCATCGACCTACCTGAATTATCCTTTGAAGAGTCACTAATTTCGATCCAAAATGAGGTTAAATACCTCAGACTAATTTTTGATCAGTATTAGAGATGGTCAAAAACCATTACTTGTCATAAACAAGACAAAAAAGCTCTGTCCATTAATAAATTCCAAATCTAAGATAGCTCATAAAACCAAGGTGAATTTCTGTAAAGAAAGAGTTAAATCAGTTAAAGCCTGACACTGCCCTACTTCAAGAGCGTCCTTTTAAGGATTTTCCCTCATCGCATCAAAAAAAGCTGTCAGCCATGCTAGAAAAATTTTAGTCAAATATTGATATATTTTATTTAATATATATGATAAAGACACGTCTATGCACCTAGGTTGATTACACGGGCCCATTTATCTTCAAGGATGGTTTAAAAGAGAGCAAAGAAACTGTAAAGGCAGTATATATGAAGTTTCGTTTGCTTTTTTTCTGTGATTTAACCACTTAATATTCCATTGCTGTATTTCTACACTTTATCAGAAATAATTCAACAAATTTTATTGATTGTAAATAGTACACTTCTGCTAGTACCAGATAATGTTAAAACTATATTTTCATTATTAATGCAGCAACAAATTAAATAGAGATTTATTCTATCAAGAATTCATAATTTTAGATTATGGGAGGTGTCATCTTTACAAAGTACCTAGAAGAACTTTACTCACCTCATAAGATCTATGCTACTGACTAGTGCAAATGGAAGCGATTTTAATTCCTCTTTGCTCTTTCCATTGACCCCGATCACGTTAACTCCTGCAAATACTCTAATCAGAAAATGGATTTTACGATCAACATGAGATTTTCAAGTAATAGCTGAAAATAAAAGGTCCGCCAGTGAAATGGGATGGTTTAAGGTGGGGTTAACAGATAGTGGCGAAAGAGTGGAAACGTCAATTGCCGCTCTGTTATAACCTGCATGATCTGCCATTTAGTTTACAAAGAATCGTAGATGGATGACTGACGAGGCTATCCAGTTCAAGCGTATTATCAAAACCATTTCGCCACACTGTGGCGAAACAATTGTTGCGTTTTAAAAAAGCAATAATAAAGTGTTTTGAAAATGTACCTGTTCTTACTTCAACAACTAAACTAGTATTATTAAAATGTTTTGTTTATAAACAAAATATTAGATACTGAGCTTGTTTTCTTCATGAATCACCTCTTCAAGTTAAAGAAGTCACAGATGTACGCTATCGGCCAAAGGAATGGTCGGTCCTTATTTATGTTTATGTTTATGTTTATGTTTATTATTCTTTAGCTTACAATCCAAAATTAAAAAAATACATATCAATATCTACACAAAAATTAAGATAAAGGTGAAAATGTGCAATAATTCGGAAATTCCTTATACCACAACTTCTGATTTCGAGAGAATAAATACAGCATGTTTCAGCAAGACGGGGCAACAAGCCACACTGCCCGAATCTGAATGAATATTGTGAATGCTTGGCAGATGTAGTGTTCAAAAAAATATTTTTTTCATATTGTAAAATAAATGGCTACTCTTCTTCTTAAAATTTTAGAAATTGTTAAAAAAATAAGTCTTTCACAATAAAATTATTTAAATCTTCAAGTTTCACGGACGAATCCTGCAGGTTAATGCAACAGATGATTCAAAATAAGAGCTTAATACAATAAAAGAAAAGAAGAAAATAAGAGGCTACAGTTAACAGGGCAAAAAAAAGAAGGGCAGTTCGTTATCCTCAAGAAAGATAATGTTTCACTATTACAATGGTATATAGGTATTTATAGAGAATGAAGAAAGTCTGGCATAGGTTAAATATCAAAAAAGATATAAATTATATATCTAGCTAAGGAGGACGATGAACCGTTGGAGATGATTTTAATACGAAGTTTTTGGAATCGGGGGATCGATTAACTCGATTAACGATACAGAGGTTAAATGATGATCTCAGAATAAGTGGATAAGTAACGAGAATGCAAAGGTGAAGAAGTAGGTGCTGGAAAAATAATATGTTAAAATTCCTTAGTCAAACCATATATAGGGTCCGCCAATAAGGGCGCGTGAACTTTAAAATTGAATAAAACAAGTTGTGTGTGAGGTAGAAACGAAATTTATTTTTCATTCGAAAGGGTATTCGACCCCATTAAGTATGGAAGATAACATCGTTCAAATGACCACCGCGGCTCCGTTTGGTAGCCCGGATCCGGGAGGTCCAATTTTCGATGACTCTGGAGCACATATCGGCCTCAATTTGAGCGATGGCGTTGCGTATGTTGACTTTGAGGTCATCGGTGTTTAGAGGCTTGTTGGCGTAGACCAGCGACTTGAGATAGCCCCAGAGAAAAAAGTCTAAAGGCGTTAAATCGCACGATCTCGGTGGCCAGTTGATATCGCCTCCGCGCGAGATGACCATGTCCGGAAATCGCTCGTGCAGAATGTCCATTGTGGCATGGGCTGTGTGGCACGTGGCGCCGTCCTGCTGGAACCACATATCGTCCGTGTCCATATCATCCAGTTTAGGCCAAAAGAAGTTGGTTATCATCGACCTGTAGCGCTCCCCATTGACGGTTATGGCCGCCCCAGCTTCGTTCTCGAAAAAGTACGGACCGATGATGCCACCGGCCCAAAATCCACACCAAACAGTGACTTTCTGGGGATGCATTGCCACTTGGTGGACCTCGTGTGGGTTGTTCTCACTCCAAATGCGGCAATTTTGCTTGTTCACATACCCGTTCATCCAGAAATGAGCCTCGTCGCTGAAGATGATTTTTCGGCAAAAATGGGGGTCTGCTTCCAACTGCTCCATAGCCCAGTCAGCGAACGCCCGACGCTGTCTGTGGTCGTTTATCTTAAGCTCCTGGGTCAATTGGATTTTGTACGGGTGCAGACCCAAATCCAGATGCAAAATTCTGCGAGTTGATGTCTCCGAAAGGCCAAGTTCCTGTGCACGACAAAAAATGGACTGCCTCGGGTTCTCGCGCACACTCTCACGGACAGCAGCGATATTTTCGTTTGATCGGGTGTTTCGTCGACGTGTCAGTGTTGGCTGGTTGTTTACTGAACCAGTCGACTCGAATTTGCCCACCAATCGACGGATAGTCGACTCTACAGGCCGATCATCGCGACCGTAAAATGGGCGAAGTGCGCGAAACGTTGCTCGAACTGATGACCCATTTTCGTAAAACAATTTAATAATTTGCACGTGCTGCTCGACACTCAAACTTGCCATGGTGATTTGGGGTTATATACTGAACAAATGACAGCAACTTTGACAGCTCTTCCTCGAACAACATGGCCGCACCCTTCCGGCAAACTTCGCGCGTCCCTATTGGCGGACCCTTTACTATTAGCTAGAGAAGTAGTTGTTTCAAAAGTGATTTGTTTCTTGTAGTCTTAATAAGACTCATTTGTTGTAGATTTTATGAAATATTTTCGTGTTTTTTCTAATTATTAGTGAATTTTCTACAACGTAAGGACTTATATATTTTATTTTTAAATTATGTCCTAAGGATTGATTTAAATTGGTGTTACGACTTCACCTGCGTTGTCTTAACCTCAAGCCCTCATTTACATTTAATGCTCGTTCCTGGTAGAGATATACCAAATTCACGAAGATGAGTACCCTGGTAAATCTCATTACAACACCAATTATAATCTCTGATTATAAATTTCGGTGAATAGTCCTGTAACATTAAGGTAGATGAAATATTAACGAAAGTTAATAATAATTTAGAAAACAATTTCGTGAATCTACAACAATGAGTCTTACTAAGACTACAAAACAAATTCATTTTAAAACAACTACTTCTCTGGCTAAAACCTCGACAGACATTGAATAATAATAATTCGAAATAGTCACCTCTCATAACTATACACTGCTAAGATATGCTATATATATTCTGAAAATTTTTCAAGAAGGCTTCTTTTGAGATGGATTTCAAAAGTTCAAAGTCAGGAATATGGTCAAATTTCTTTCATTTCAAAGGATTGAGATCTAGAGAGAGTATGCTAGATGTTCAATTTGCACCACCCACTTTTTTGCGAGGAACTGTTTGACGATATTGGCTGTATAGGGTCGTGAACCAAAGAAACCATCAACCTTTTTGTGCGTACTGGGATCGTACCCTGCGTACCCGTTTCATGAAACGGTTTAAAGTTCCCTCAGGTAGAAATTCCTTTGATTAAAACACTTAGAACACTTTGTGTCCGAAATGTGCATCTAGATCAAACTAAAATATTGGAGAAAGGTTATAAGTGTTTTAATCAAAGTTATTATTATCTTCAAGTAACTCAATCAACCAAATTAGAAATTCCTTGTTGGGTAATGCCTTGACTATCAAAAAAGGTGATAAGCATTGTTTTGATGCATGATTTTTCTGGTCTAACTTTTTTTGGCGACGAGATGATGCAGAAGAAAGCCATTCCACGCTTTGTCGTGTCGTTTTAGGGTTATACCTGAAACACCAGGACTCATCCTCAGTGACAATACAGTTCAAGAAGATTAGTGTCGCACAAAATCTTGCGAAGCCTCTAAATGCGCCCACTTATCGTCACAAGACGACAACACGTTTTTCTTATCCCTAAATTCTGAGGAAAGATTTGTCGCACGCATTTACGGTTAATCTGCAGTTCATCAGCTATCATGCGCACAGCTAATTAATAAACCTTATCACCTTCACTAAAAAAATAGGCTCCTCATGCAACTCCAAAGAGGAGATCAACAGTCCAAGGAAGAAAACACTTCATGTAATAACGTAAACCAGGAAAAAATTCACCCAATTTTCATTTTTGTATCGTTTATAAATACTTTATACATACATTTTTAATTGTAATGTATGACTTAAATGTATTCTTCAATTTAACGAACCTCCCTTCGATAAATTAATAACCAGTAACAGTTGAGAAGCGTCTTGCAAACACCGAAATACCAGGGTAATCGTTGAAATCCTATAGTGTTGCTGGACAATTATGATATCACAAATCGTGATGAAACTGCATAATACATTCAAATAAAGCAACACAATAAAAGTGGCACCGTGCCACCACTTTTATTGTTTAACCAGCGTTCATCTGTCTGATGAAGCAAATGTATGATGAAACATGTTGCAGTGTTCAGCAATAAAAGTAAAACCTGTCAACTGTGTTGTTTAATTCCAATACAATAATCTAATATAAACAAGCAAGGACTGCAAAAAAAGAACTCCTAAAATAACCAGAAGGATAACGACCAGCTGGTAAAAGAAGATCAAAAAGGACGGATAACGTATCCAAAGACGCCCAAGAATTGCTAAAAATGGGGTACTGGAAAGTGTTAGCTAATAACCGTAAACATTGGAGGCAAAACATCTAGGAGGCCAGGGCCCAAGTTGGGCTTTAGTACCATCAAATAAGAAGAAGTAAAAATCTAATATAGATTAATGTTTCTCGTAAAACGAGTAAAAATACGGTTTTAGTGACCAATAAATAATATTTGTATTCTAAACTGGACTCCTACGACGAATCAGTGAGGAAGAGGATCAGCGGGTTCGAGTGGAAGATCATTCCTAAGAGTGAACTCCGCCCTTCTACATGCAGTCAAAATTATTTGTATATATTTTTTTCTTACGGTTTGTGTACAATTATATAGATTTTCAAACCTCCCCAATAAATAAAATTTGTTGTTAACAATTCTTCATTGTTTTTAAGTAAATTCCTGTTCCTTTCCTCTAGCTCTTCAATTATCTTCTTAGGATTGGAAGGTAAGAAACCATACATTGGGCCACAGGGATCGACAGTGGTTGATTACATAGTCATCAAGGGCTTTTTAAGGTAAGAAATTAAAAGAGTGGAAGGGGAAGTAGTAATAAGATCGAAGATTTAATTTACCACTGAATGTAGAGATAGAGTTGGACAAAGATATGGAAATGGAGCAAAAACAAGTATGTAAGAAATTGTATAGTGGTTTAAATACCATTAGAGATATAAAGGGAAGACTTAGAGGATATCATAGTGGAATGTATCAAAAAAGTGAATGAAAAATATGGGAAAATGTGCACTTGGTTAAATAAAGGTTATCGGCATGCAAATATGCAATGAGGGAATGCATACTGAACGGATGGATAGAGAAGTATATGACAGCAGCTAGAAGTAAGTATAATAAGATATGTAGAAAAAAAATAAATAGAATTAAGAATGTGTGAAAGTGAAGTACTCAATAATGTGGAATATTCTTTAAAAAAAGGGAAAATGAAGAGTCGATTAGGCGTATCATTACAAGAATGGATAAAAATATGTAAAAGAAAATATGGGATATGAAACGAAATTCTAAGGGAAGCGATTTAAGACTTCACAGGGAAAAATGGATAAAGTTTTTGGTTTAGTAAAACAAGGAAAAGCAACAAACGTGGACAGAAGTTTAGATGTGGAAGAAGATAGAAAAGAGATGAAAGAAACGATTTAGATAGCTGCTAAATCAATGTGGAAAAAGAAAATTAAAATAGTGCATAAAAGAGGAGATATTTCTGATATAAAAAGCAAAGTATGGATACTGGCATTTACAAATTATATATTATTAGTGGCGAAAGATTGTGGAAAGATGTTAAAGAGATTGTGAAGATGTATGGATAAGATGTATATGTAAACGTAGGGAAAATAAAGTGGCGAAAGAGGTATTAATTACCTTTGTATGTGTAGGGGATTTTAAATGGAGAATCGAGCGAATGAGAATATATGAAAAGATGGAAATTCATGAAATGTAGGGATGTATTAAAGGAGTGGTTCAAATACGAAGTTTAAATCATCATTCCATTCATTACCACTCTCAAAAAATTAACTTGGATTCAATACAAAAAGAAATACAATTCTCTCAGTAGCCATCAGTGAAAAAATTTTAAAATATGCACTTTATTTAAGAAAAATAATCCTTGTACGGTTGATGTGTTTAGTTAAGTTTTAATATTTATTATTTCTTAATGGTCGTAAGTTATAATTAAATAACCCTAGAAGACGGTTTCAATGGAAAGTAATTGTATGAGTTTTGTGTTTAATCTCGTAAACTGTTCCGCTCGTTTTTCTTTTTGGTGCTGCATACCCTGATCATAAATTAAATTCCTGTAACGTTTGTAAACTATTGTTTATCTTACCCTGTGGGCAACATATCTTGTCTGAGTTTATCTCTCAGAATTACCTCTAGGTTTCGTGTCATTGTTTTTACCTTCTCACGTATTATACATGCTTTATTTATTAAATTTAAAAAATTTATAAAAGGGTAATGTAAAATATGCAGGTAATTGTAATAAATTTATTCATAATAGATGTTATAAACCAAATAATGCAGATATGGTGCATTATTAGCCATAAAGATGTAAAATAGTTGTCTCTAAATGTACTCTATTAATTCAGTTTGAAATCGATGCAGAAATATGCAGTTAATTAATGAAAGATTGTTTCAACAAATAAAAATAACTCTAGTTTCATTAATTAATTCATCGAGTATTAGTTTAAATTAGAAGGGAGAGTCATTTTCTATTAAAATTAAACAGAAGAACAAAATATTGCGGAAAATACTGGAATACAAAATTATATTTTAACTAAAAAATATAATCATACGAGAGTAAGGATTTAGGTTATAAAATTAGTTAAACAGATAGTTTGGTATAGATGGGTTAAATTTGTCTAAATTTGTCATAAGTAAAAATTCTACTAATAAACTAGTTTACAGATCTATGAATAATATAAACAAAAATATAATTATACA
The DNA here is from genome assembly GCA_963969525.1 of Ontholestes murinus. Classification (NCBI taxonomy): domain Eukaryota; kingdom Metazoa; phylum Arthropoda; class Insecta; order Coleoptera; family Staphylinidae; genus Ontholestes; species Ontholestes murinus. The sequence goes on from OZ018392.1 coordinate 6,247,415, forward strand.
ATGAAAACACTTAAATATAAATATTCTTTTGCCCTAAATTTAAATTGTCCAAAAAAAAATTACGTAACATAATTACAGGTATTGTCGCCGCATGTGACACATTGAATGAGATCATTCGTCTGAACCTGTTTAGCACACTTTCCTTCCATATTTGTATCGCACTTATTATGCATAAATTTTATAACCAATCTAAAAGTTGTACCTTTATGCAAATAAATATTTAAATTAGAGAGTAATACAAATTTTGACTGGAAAAATTATTTAGTAAATTACATTAAAATTTTCAAACACGTTATGGAACAAAACAACCGTTATTGATTGTCAAGAAGTAAATTGTTTGCTGTGATTTGACTCAGTGTTAATAATGTTCTTCACCTAATATTAATTTCTGTTTTCATCAACTTTATTTAAACATAATCGAATATATTTAATACTGTGATATTTAAATTCATTAATAGAGTTATTCTCATGTAGATGTGATGAATCTGTATTAAAATAAATGGTAGCCGCAAGAACACAAATTAACGTAATCGCAATTCAATTACGCCGGTATTTTGGCATATTGGTAAATATTTTCGAATTGCCGTAATTTAAGTTTATCCGCGGAAATTATAGAACGTACGTTGTTAGCGGTTGGCGCAATAATTACGGAACGTTAAAGCAACGGGAGAATAATTGCAGATCCTGAAACACTGATGATGGACTAACTGAAGAACACATGTTGGCGAACTATCATTAACACCGAGTTAAATCACAGCCACAATTTACTCCTTGACAATCAATAACTTCATGTAAGGCATAATGTAAAACAAGTTCCTCGCTGTAACTAGTAACTAGTGGTTGTGCAGAGTACAGAGTGGTGAAAAAAAGAATAAAGCAAGTGGCCTGTAAGGGTATATAATCTCGCATATCAAACATTAAGAATCACTAGAATCAATACCCTAAGGACTATTATTCTCTGCAATTTATTAAATATTAAATTTAATTATATTGAACACACTGCTTAAAACAGATGGAAATAAAGCAACAATTCATTGAAAAATTGTATTTTGCAAAGAACAGAAAGTAATTAAAAGGTTAATTAAACACTTGGTTATGTTTCACCCAGTGTCTAATTGTCATAAAATGTTTCACCAGGGGTTAAGTGGGAAATCAATTCTTCGTACGGACAGAAAGTATTTAAACGTTAAAATATAAATTATAGATAATACACCAAAACTGTATGTTAAGAAATATGTTTCAAATTATTAATATATTTTGTAATTTAGAATTCTATCTGACTTAAAAAAAACAAATAATAATTATTAGTCACTAAGTTTTGGGTAGAGTGAAGTAAGGAATTTTATTGAGTTCATCAATAATTATTAGTATAAAATAGTAAAAACCTTTCTCCAAATCTCCCTATCTCTTTCCTTTGATAGTGTTGCATGACATATATTTATACCAGTATCAAAAATATGTATTATTTGTTGTTATAATTATTACCACATGATATTATAATAAAATTAATTTCCTAAAATTTATTAAATATATTTGCGGTTGGATTTTTCAATAGTATCAATTTCCATTTATATACATACGTCATTTTTACTTTAAATAGGTTAACAGAAACATAGTTGTGGTTTACATGTTGCAAAATAACCACGATATCCTATTGGTTATTAATTGAATTACCAAATACCTCAAATAGAATTATTCATATGATTACAAATACAATTTAACAAAATTTAATTTACTACATATCAACTGTGGCCATGATTTTCTTATATTTTAAATTCTTTTAATAATAGATTACTTTAACATTTTTCATTTGTGAATTATTTACAAAAAATCCCAACCATGGAAAACTAACTTTAAGTTATATTTAATTTTAATTGTTAAGGAATAACTCAGTTTTGATTTTTCATAGTAAATATTGCTGTTGGAAACGTGGAAACAAAATGGCGCCTTGATCAAATTGAAATTGCTGGGAGAAAATGCTTCGCTGTTTTGAAAAAATGTAAAAACGTAAACTCTCATGGAATTATTTTTAAATTTACGTAATACATTTAGGAATGCTAAAAGTTTTGATTTTGCATTGTAATCGTTGCTGTTTCAAGCTCAGAAATAAAATGGCGTCTCTAGAAATTCGAAATTTCAGGGGGAAAATGCATTCGCTGGTTTGAAAAAATGTAAACAATTAATCTTTCATTGAATTAACTTCAACTCTACTAAATCAGTTGAGAAGATACATTTTTGATTTTTTATATTAATCATTGCTGTTACAAACTCAGAAACAAAATGGCGCTTCGAGAAATACGAAATTTCGGGGAGAAAATGCATTCGCTGGTTTGAAAAATTGTACAAAAATTAATCTCTCATGGAATTAACTTTAACTTTACAAAGTGCATTAAGGAATGATACATTTTTGTTTTTTTATAGTAATCATTGCTGTTACAAACTCAGAAACAAAATGGCGCCTCGAGAAATACGAAATTTCAGGGACAAATGCATTCGCTGGTTTGAAAAATTGTAAAAAATTAATCTCTCATGAAATTAACTTCAACTTTACTAAATGTGTTAAGGAACCATACATTTTTGATTTTTTATAGTAACCATTGCTGTTACAACCTCAGAAATAAAATGGCGCCTCGATAAATACGAAATTTCGGGGAGAAAATGCATTTGCTGGTTTGAAAAATTATAAAAATGTAATCTCTCATGGAATTAACTTTAAATTTACAAAATTCAATTAGAAAAGATAAAGTTTTGATTTTGAATAGTAATCATTGCTGTTTCAAACTCAGAAATAAAATGGCACCTCGAGAAATTTGAAATTTCACGTAGAAAATGCCTTCGCTGGTTTGAAAAATTGTACAAAAATTAATCTCTCATGGAATTAACTTTAACTTTACAAAAGGCGTTAAGGAACCATACATTTTTGATTTTTTATAGTAATCATTGCTATTACAATCTCAAAAACAAAATGGCGCCTCGAGAAATTCAAAATTTCAGGGACAAAATGCATTCGCTGGTTTGAAAAATTGTACAAAAATTAATCTCTCATGGAATTAACTTTAAATTTACAAAGTGCATTAAGGAATGATACATTTTTGATTTTTTATAGTAATCATTGCTGTTACAAACTCAGAAACAAAATGGCGCCTCGAGAAATATGAAATTTCAGGGAAAAATGCATTCGCTGGTTTGAAAAATTGTAAAAAATTAATCTCTCATGGAATTAACTTTAAATTTACAAAATTTAATTAGAAAAGATAAAGATTTCATTTTGAATAGTAATCATTGCTGTTTCAAACTCAGAAATAAAATGGCACCTCGAGAAATGTGAAATTTCACGTAGAAAATGCATTCGCTGGTTTGAAAAATTGTAAAAATTTAATCTCTCATGAAATTAACTTTAACACCCTACATATAATTTTTAACTTGAATCACTGATCGTTGATCTAGTAATAAATTAAAACCTAAATCTTTTGATATGAAACTCTACAATCAAAAAAAATTACTTACTTTATATTTATACTTACAACTTACATAAAAAATCTGTATTTTTTTGTCCACCCAAATTATTCTGTAACCTATCTCTTTATAGTCGATGAAAATTGTCAGTAGTGAAGTTTACTTATATGTAGGGTGGATTGGTGATCTCTAACCAATAATCTAATTACTAAAATACAAGAAAAAATTAATTGAAAAATCTTGAAAATATTTCATCTTGCATAAATTTTAATGATTGATTTTAATTATTGGATTATTAATTAAAACCCTTGCGTATGTTTTACTGGTTGGAGGGTGGGATAGAGGCCACCCACCCACCCTCCATACATACTTTAACTTTAATCACTGATCGCTGTTCGGTTTGTAGTTAATTTTCCATTAAAAATTCTTTGTGTGATTAAAAGAAATCATAAGTTATATTTAAATTTAGTATCAAAAATTATAAAGAGGTTCAGTGAATTGTGTCCAAACCACCCTACAGTTAAAAAACTGCAGTTAATTTGAAAATATGAATCATGATTTCATATAGTTTTCTGTTTACAGGAAAAATTTTGTAATTAATTTCTTTGCAAGTGACTAAAGAGTCGGTAATGTTATTAATACGTATTACACGCAAAAATTATTTGTTGATATTTAAATAAAGTAAAACTCACTTTGTTAATATCACACTATTTTATTATTAAATAGTGTGATATTAACAAAGTGAGTTTTACTTTATTTAAATATTCAAGATGTATCACGAAGTGAACTCCTTAACCATTAATCAATTATTTGTTGAATTTGATTTTAGTTTATCACGTGGTGAAACATTTTTAATATTAAGGGTTGTTTATAGAAAGGCAAAAAAAAAAATTGTGAAACCAACCAAGTTCCTTTCTATCAACTCCTCTTAATATGGAAACATTATTTGAAAAATCTTAATTCACTTCTTCTGGTGTAATTTTTGGAATTGGAGATTGAGATAGTGGCCACCCACCCACCCTACATATACATATTAACCAAAACCACTGATCAGTGTTTAGTTTCCAGGGAAGCAAATAGTAAAAGTTTTAATTAACTTAGGAAAAATCATCAGCAGTGTTTCACCTAAAATTCATAGATTTATGTAGGGTGGGTGGGTGGCCTCGGTCCCACCCTCTAATCCGTAAAACATACGCGAGGGTTTTTCAATTTAATTAATTAATTACTACCAAAAAAATTGAATAAAGAATTTGTGCGATGAATTACTTCGTTTGTAAATTATCTAGTTACAGCATTCCAAAACTGATTGAGTAAACAATCGATTAAAAAAAAAAACAGTTAAACATCTGTAGCAAAAAAACACTTCTCCAAAACATTAAGGAAAATAAACTGTTTAAACTTTTTTTAATAATTTTTATATGTAATATAAACAGGATTTTGTAAAATGAAATATAAATTAAATAAATAAAATTTAGAGAAAAAGAATAATTGACAATATTAAAAATGATTTAAAAAAACAGTGTCAATCAATCAATTGAAACAAAAAACAATTTAAAATTTCAAAGAAAACAGAAACAGCAGAAAATTTAAACTAAATAAAAAAAAACAATTGAATATCTAAAAACGGATTAAGAAAAAGAACTGTTCAGAATTTGCTTAAAATAATTGGAATTCTACAAAAAAAGATAGTATCATAGTTAATTAATAACTCCCAAATAAATACAGACAAAAAAAAAACAATTGAAATTCATTTAAAAGAAACGAAACAAAATTTTTTTGGAAAAAAAAAATTTTTAAATATGTAGTTTCTTTGAATTGAAATTTTACATAAAATAACAATTGATAACTATCTTGATAACAGAAGAAGCAAAGAAACAATTTAATTTTACTCAAGAAAATGTAAAATAGTTTTTTTTAAATTGTTAACGATACAAAACAAAATATTTAAGTTAAAAAAAAGAGTTGATGAAATGTTTAAAATCTATTTTAAAAGAAATATTTTTAAATTAGCTTAAAAATATTTGAAATTTAAAAACAATTGAATAATTTTGATAATCATTTAAAAACAGTTGAAAAAAAATTATTAAAATTGTATAGAAAAACCAATTGTTTATGTTTATGTTTATTAGATTTTCAAAAAAAATTCATAAGAATATAAAAAACTATTAAAAAAAACAAATTTTAAATAATTTTTTTAAAAACACTTGAAAAATTTAATAAAAATAGTTTAACATTAAATAAAGCAAAATAATGGTTGCGACCGTTACTACGTGGTAATATATATTTTCAAATGATTTTGAAAGAAATATGTTTAAATGTTTAGAAATAATTGAAATTTAAAAAAATGAATACTTTTGATAATCATTTGAAAGCAGTTAAAAAAGTGATTAAAATTATTTAAAAAAAACAATTGATTTTATTATGTTATTATGTTAGACTTTCCAAAAAGATAGATATGAATTTACAAAAATATTATAAAAAACAAATTTTAAATATTTTTTTTTAAAACAGTTAAAAAATTTAATAAAAATAATTTAACATTTAACAAAGAGAAATAATGGTTGCGACCGTTACTACGTTGTAATATATAGTTACAGTGTAAGTTTTTTAAAATTATTTCAGAAAAAAAAAACCAAACATTTCTTAAAAGAAAAATTTTAAATTATTTGTTTTATTGAAATTTTACATACAAAAAGTTATTGAAAGATTTCTTGAAGACCGTTGAAATTTAAACAATTGAACTTTATTTAAAAAACTAGAAAATAGTTTTTAAGGAATAAAACAGTTGAAATATTAAAAAAAAGTTGCAAGCAGTTAAAAAACTGTTTTGAACCAATTTAAAAAAATATATTTTAAAATTAGTTTAAAAACAATTTAAATTTTACAAAAAATTTAACTTCTGATAATCATTTAAAAATTATTTGCTTGAAATTGTTACACAAGAAAAATATTTTTTTTAAAAATTAAAAAGATTTATTTACACAACTTTTTTACACAAAACTTTCTTGGTAAAAGTTGAAATTTAACCAAAAAACAATTGAATTTCACCTAAGAAAATAGAAAACTTTAAAATAAAACAATTGAAATATTAAAAATAGAGTTGGCAACAGTTAAAAAATATTTAAACCAATTTTAAAACGAATATTTTAAAATTAACTTATAAATAATTAATATTTTACAAAAAAAAAACAAATGAAAACTTTAAATAATCATTGTTTTTTCACAAATAACTAAACATTTCTCTAAAAGAAAACAATATTAAACGATTTGCTTTTATTGAAATTTTACACAAAATTATAATTGATAATTTTCTTAACAGTTGAAATTTACATACAGAAACAATTTAATCTTACTTAGAAAAATATAAAATAGTTCTCAAGTAACAAAACAGTTAAAATATTTAAAAATAGAGTGAATTAAGATGAAATATCTTGATTAAATTTAATCTGATTGATTTTATCAAAATAAATTATTAATTAAAACATATGGTTATGTTTTACTGGTTGAAAGGTGGGTTAGTAGATACCCACCCTATATATATTTAAATTATAATCACCGGTCATTGTTGATTTTGCAGTTAAATTTAAACAAATGTTTGTATATTAAAAAAATCTATAAAGTTTTAAATTTAGGTTTGAATAATGTAAAAAGTACAGTGCAGGAAGCTTAGAAGAATTAGTTCTAATTATTATTTAAAAAGATTTAGTGTAGAACAAAAATGAATTAAAATTATTTAGTGGGTGGGCAGTACTTAATTCAATCCACAAATTAAAAAAAAAAAACACTTTGTATTTATGATAAAACTTAATTAATTAATTTTTTGTTCACATTCTTGAATCATTTTTTTATTTTTTTAAACGACAAGTAAGTCAGTAATAAAGTTTTTATGTAAATGTAGGGTGCGTAGATGGTCACTATCCCACCCCCCAATCAGTAAAACACACGCAATAATTATTTAAAAATTTTGATGATAATTCATCTTGTTTAAATTTAATCTGATTGATTTCAATAAATTAAACTCTTCCGTATGTTTTACTGGTTGAAGGGTGGGATAGAAGACACCCACACACCCTACATATATAATTAATTCACAATAATAATATTGTTGTTAATTTTGCAATTAATAAAATTATTTGTGTATTAAAAAAGACCTACAAAATTTCAGCTTAGAAGTAAAAACAAATAAAATAGTTTCATGTTTATTAATCCACCCTACAATTAAAAAAATCCACTTTAAATTTGAATTAAAACATAAAATTTACGTTTTTTTTGTCGTTGTCATAAAAAAATCTGCAATCATTTTTTGAAACGATAATAGAGTCACTAATGAAGTTTTTATGTATATGTAGGGTGGGCGGGTGGCCACTATCCCACCCACCAATCAGAACAAAAAAACTAAAATTCTGATTATTAATCATGTTCATTAAATTTAGTCTGATGGATTTTATTAAATTAAATTATTAATTAAAACCCTTGCGTATGTTTTACTGATTGGAGGTTGGAATAGAGGCCACCCACCCACCCTACATATATATTTTAACTTCAATCATGGATTGTTGTTAAATTTGCATTTAATTAAAAAAAAAAATTGTTTGTGTATTTAGAAAATCCAAAAATTTATAGTTTAGAACAAAAATGAATTAAAATTGTTTGACGGATGGGCAGCACTCAACCTACCCTACAATTAGAAAAAATTGTATGGTAAATTTATAGTAAAATTTACTTCATTAATTAACTTTTTTTTCACACAAATTATTCCGCAGCTGGCTTTTTGAAACGACAAGAGAGTCAGTTATAAAATTTTCATGTTTATGTAGGGTTGATGGGTGGCTACTTGCCCAATCTCCAATCAGTAAAATATACCCAAAAATTATTTGAAAATTTTGATAATAATTCATCTTGAGTAAATTTAATCTGATTGATTTTATCAAATTAAATTATTAATTTAAATCCATGAGTATGTTTTACTGGTTGGAGGGTGGTATAGATGCTACCCACCCAAAAAAAAATCTAAGAAGTTTTAGTTTAGAACAAAAATGAATTAAAATTGTTTGGTGGGTGGGCAGTACTTAATCCAACCCACAAATAAAATAAACACTTTAGATTTATAACAAAACTTAATTAATTAATTTTTTTGTACACACAAATAAATCTAATTTTTTTTTGAAACGACAAGAGAGTCAGTAATGAAGTTGTTATGTATATGTAGGGTGGGCGGGAGGCCACTATCGCACCTTCAAATCAGTAAACACACCTAAAATTTATTGAAAAATTCTGATTATAATTCATGTTCATTAAATTTATTCTGATGGATTTTTATTAAATTATATTATTAATAAAAACCCTTGCGTATGTTTTACTGGTTGGAGAGTGGGATAGAGGCCACCCACCCACCCTACATATATATTTTAACTTCAATCATGGATTGTTGTTAAATTTGCATTTAATTAAAAAAATAAATTTGTTTGTGTATTTATGAAAATACAAAAATGTATAGTTTAGAACAAAAATAAATTAAAATAAATTTTTTGGTGGGTAAGTACTTAACTTTCCTTATAATTAGAAAAACACTTTAAATTTATAATAAAATTTACTTAATTAATACTTTTTTTGTTCACACAAGTAATTCCGCAATTATTTTGTCTTTGAAACGAAAACGGAGTCAGTAATAAAGTTTTCATGTACATGTAGGGTGGGTGCGTGGTCTCTATGCCACCCTCCAACCAGTAGAACATAGTTGTGGGTTTTAATTGATAATTTAATTTAATAAAATCTATTACATTAGATGTATTCAAGATGAATTATCATCAAGATTATTAAATTAAATTTTGCACGTGTTTTACTGATTGAAGGGTGGGATAGAGGCCACACTCCCACCCTACATATACATTTAAACTTCAATCACTCATCGTTGTTAAGTTCAGTAAATTCATTATAATTCTTTATGTATTAAAAAAATCTACAATATTTGACTTGAGAAGCAATAGCCATATACATCAGAAAGCACGAAAACATAAGCTGAATTAAATAAAAAAACTATATACGAAGAAATATAAGAACAAAATGTGCACTCTTTATAACGATATCTAATTTATATACTATTTTCTGACACACTTGATGATGACCTGCAAAAATCAAAAATATGCCGAGAGATCGAAAATAAAATAATAATCTGTAATGTAATTATTATTTATTATGTGAAATAAAATCAAAATTTCAATTAACTAACACTGCTTTTCTATGTTATTTTAAATCACATCAATGATATTAACGGCACGTTGCCAATTACAGACGGTAATAACAATAAACTATGAACGCATGGAGATCAATTAAAATAATTGTTAATAACATCATTTAAGCCACTTAAAGCCATTAATAGCTCTTAAATATTCATGTAATAAATCCATCCATAAGCTATTTCGACGACGGCCCACCTTGACCTCTGTCCGCACATCTGAATAACAATACCGAATTGTCTCTGAGGAATTCACTACCCTCGAGTGTTTTCTGTTTGGCCCCCTCATAATTGAATCAGATGATTATGATGAGGTCAAGTTAATTTATCACATATTAATCATTACGATTATTTGATTTATCTTGACAATAAATACTTTATACGCTGCATAATATATGACCTTACAAAATATTAAACAAAAACATATAATTTTTGTGTGTTGGATGCTTGAAATCATAACTTTGTGATACATCTTGAATCAGGAACTTTATCAAATGATAAATAAAACTTACTTTGCTAATATCACACACGGATGTGATAAAGTTCCTGATATAATTTTTGATTAATCATTGCAAATAATTATTGTTGATTATCAGGAACATCAGAACTTCTTGCATCTGTCTTTTGGTGTTAAATAACCATAATCAAAAAATCTACGTTAAATCAAGAATGATTGTTTGTTCTTTGTATATCTTTGTACATCTACGTAGATGTACTTCTAAAATTCTTATACAGTACCCAATATTTAATTAGTTAGCTTCGATTTCTGTTTGAGTATGTTTGAGTTACGTGAAGAGAAACTCATTTAGTGAAGAACGGGACATCTAACTTATAATATTATGTTTAGTTTAGATAAATTACAATTTGAGATTGTACATTAAACGAATTCTATGGTCAATATCTGTATTTGTCAGCTGTTGTATTCAAAATAATAATTTCAATTCATCTGAAATGTAATAATATCTGCATGTAATTTGCATGAAGGCTCCAGGGTGTTCATGTTATCCGAAAGGGTTAAGGTTATGAGACAACTCCAAATATAATACGATGCTAATTATTGCACAGCCTGTGTCACCACTGCCAACGCCAGAACTTATTATTAAGTCATCATTTCGTGTTCCAACTTCTACAATTTCGGCGGCATTGTTTTGTGGCGGAATCATAAACGGAAAATATTAACAGTCTGGCGGTGCTTTTATAAATAGTCTTTACGCACGAAATCTGATTTAGTTCTCCTACACTTCTTCGGTTCAACGATTGAATCCGTACGAAGGTCGGAGCTAAATTGGGCGCACTTATTTTAAATAAATTAATATTTATGAACAAATCGGCGAAAGTCACGTTCTCGTGAGGTATTGACTTTTCGGTGGAAAACTTTGTAATTAGAGGGGAGAGTAACGGCAATGGATGCTTTTACCTTTCGCCTTATAAATCATAAGTTGCGGCCGTGTATAAATCAATCAATTTTTGACACTAAGGAAAATATAAATTGGGTTAGAGGTAACGTTACCGCGTACAATTACTAATTAATTTCCTTATAAGTGTAATCTAATTTTTATAGAAGAACGCAATGCTTTCAAAATTCAACTGATAATCTGGCTGCAACCTGATAGAGTATATTACTTGACGTTTTATGTCGACACCATCTTTATAGTTATATATCCGAAGGATGCGTTTAAAGGCCTATTTCATGTGTGATGTTCTTAGACTTTTAGTACAGGGCACAGTGGTTGGTAACAGACTTAAATTCCTACTTCTACTGTTCCATTACTTAATTTTAACTAACCTTAATCATCATCATTTCGGAAACTTATCAACTCCTAGCTTCTTAAAATATTCATATATATCTTCTTGTCGACTTGCAGATGAAAAACATGATGACCATGATAGATAAAACGATGGCTGAAGCTCCTACAATATTTTTCTGAAAGAAGAAAGACCTGAAAGGAAAGCGATTTGACACGATTTAAGTAGTCTAGGCAGACTTGCATGCCAAGTCTTTTAGAAAAAACTCTTGTCGTTTCAATACATTTCTTCTTGCTAAACGGGCACTTACAATTTTACTGGTACATGTTCACCCTTATTACAGCTCGAGTGTTGGCCGGAGATCGTTCTCAAAGTGCGGGGTTTCGAAGGCAGATAGGCGGCGCTTTCTCAACCCTGTTTGACAATGAACTCCTCATAATGTCGATCAGATACTATTCTAACTAAAGTACCAGCGCCTCTAAACGAATCGGCTTTGGCAGAGTGAGAGTAAGCCCTACCTCACTAGTCTATCTGAGATATTACCCTTACTATCGATGAGACACATTGACCTATAATTACCTAGTTTTCTCTCTCACTTTCCGTTCTTGGAAATCAGAATAGTTCCATCCAACTTTGATTATCCCCATGGCTTCGTTGATGTTTCCCCATAGTCTTGCTCCCTTGTAGAGGATTTTACCCTGCCGCAGCATTTTCTGCGAAGAAAAATTTCTAAAAATCCGCTCTGTATCGTTGAGAATAAAGCACTAATGACAGCAGCAATCCCACTCAATACCCTTCCCCATACCTTGGATAATATGAAGTAGTTCCCTTCTTGGAAATCAGAACAGGTCCATCACCCTGGTTATCCTCATTGCCTCATTAATGTTTCCCATAGTCTTGCTCCCTTGTAGAGAAAAAGAAGTTATAGAAATTCGCTCTGTATCGTTAGGAACAAAGAACTAACGATATCCCCAATCCCACTTAAGGCCCATCCCTATACTTTGGAGACTATAAAATAGTTTCCTTCTTGGAAACCAGAACAGGTTCATCACTTTGGTTATCCTCACTGCCTCGTTGTTGTTTTCCAGAGCCTAGCTCCCTGGCAGAGAATTTAACACTACAGCGACATTTTCTGCGAAGAAGAAGTCCTAGAAATATTCTCTGTATCATTAAGGACAAAGCACTAACCTAAGCGCAATCCCACTTAAGAGCTTTCCCTATATCTTGGAGAATATGAACAGTTCCATCACTCTGGTTATCCTCATGTCATCATAAATGTTTCCCACAGCCTTACTCTCTTGTAGAGCATTTAACCCTGCCGCGATATTTTCTACGTAGAGGAAGTCCTAAAAGTTCTTTCTGTATCTTTGGGATCAAACCAATAATTACCCATCCTTATAACATCCAGAATATGCAGTAGGCCTGCTTACACCTCCTTTTGCAGCTGCCTCTAATTTGTTTTTCTTTTGTAATTTTTAAAGTTTCTTCTCTTGAGCCTCATCGACGATGGTCTTCCTTTTACACCTCTAGTTATTCCCTGGATCCTTACACAAATTAAATCTGGGGCCTCACGGGTCCTCTCTCCCCCCGCGCTTCCTACATTACGCTGAACATTCTGACTTATTGCATTGCTAATCTATGTCGCCTAATAGTTGGCTTTGTTGTTGCCTCTAATATCGAGGAGAGATGATTCTCATAACGGACTATGTGCATTAACATCCCCGAGCAATACATATGGCCCTGGGTATTATCAATGAAATCAACTAATTGATTACGCTCTCAGTTGCCATTTGAAGGGTAAACGTCAAATATCGTAAGAGTTATCGGTGCTTGTATTATGCAGTTCTTATTTGTAAGTTTGTATAAATACATCCTTCTGGTATGAGTATACCTACTCCCACCCTTAATCGGTAGCGTGGTGTGACGTCTATCCCAATAACGTTGTATCCTCTTAATAAAAACGGTTCATTAAAGCGGGTTTCCTTTAGGCATACATAACGGGTGTCCAACAATTATTGCAGTCCCGGGTGGCGTTGGAATAAAAAACGTAGGTCGATTCTTACATGTTGCAAATAAATAAACTGACATTTTTAGTGCACATTTAGGTTATGTTTGACAATTAACATGAAAGATTTGACCTACGTTTTTGATTCCAACGCCACCCGGGACTGCAATAATTGTTGGACACCCGTTAGAAAGGATTGTATTCTCGCAGAATGATCTTCAGTTCACCAATATACAATAAGCAACCATGGCAACTCCGCTACACTATTCATTCAAATTCTTTTAAAACACTTGGTTTTAATTATCTTATATATTATGGTATTTCACCAAGTAACAGCCTCATCAATTCAATCATTTAATATGAATAAAAAATGAAGACAGAGACAATAAAATTTAATTACAAACGTCGCACAGACTTCACAAACAAATTAAAAGGACATTTTCAGGATTTGAGAACCGGACGCCGAAATATTTCCTGATCCAGAGGTATTTGCTTTGGGTTATATTGCTTTTCCTTTAGGCCATCCAATAAGTCGTTTAGCTTGTTTTGGCTATAACTTGTTATTCACTCTTTAGAAAGCGACTGCTGCATTTTATTGGCAAGGCTTCCTCCAAGGGAGTTTTGAATTGGTTTTCAGCATTCGTATGTTCGTACGCTTGGACGGTTCTTCTCTTCTTCATATAGGAGAAAAGAGAGGTAGCTCCAGATGATGAATTTTCTCTTTCGTCCTTAATTCTTTCACCAACCTTTTCAATACTAAGCCTAGATAATTTCTTTACCTTGCAGAGTGGTTACCCCCGCAGTTTACATACTTGAAGGTCTTTACGCATTCCACACCTTCGTGTAATGGTTTTCCACAAGAACAAATGGCTTGATTTTTACAATTAGAAGATGTATGATACAGCTTCTGGCACCTGAATCATCGCAATGTACTATAAACCCAGTAAAAGGCTTTTTTTCAGGGTTATTAAAATTATGACACTTGTTGCGTTCCATGTTTTTATTGGCAGTTTCCTGACACGTGTTTCGAGTTTTTACACTCATTATCAAAGGAGTACAAACTTAATACTAATACTTTTTTTTTTCTTTTTAGAAGATTAATATAAAAGTATTTTCGACAATACAATAATTACATATTACAATATATTATCAATTGACACAACTAGAGTTTCGACCTTTGCGGGTTCGAGTGGAAGATCATTCGTAAGAGTCAACTCCGCCCTTCTACATGCAGTCAAAATTATTTGTATATATTTTTTTCTTACGGTTTGTGCCCAATTATATATTTATTTATGTATGCATATTAGATAAACGTTAAATACAATACAATACAATTATTGAAACACATTTTAGTTTTAATAGCCTATCATTATCAGTAATGGCTTCGATCATAAGTCCTTCCTTTACCTTCTTAATCATCTCAACCTTTTCTAAAATTTGATCTGCAAAACAAACCCCACACCAGTTTCACTATTCACCACACGATGACGCGACAATCCAGAAACCGTTGTTATAAGTCAACGTTTTTTAACTAAGCTCGCTTTTTGTCGAATTAAGAACGTGTAAAAGCATGGCGGAAATATGGAGGATACTAAAGAGAAAAGCCGAAAACATTGGCAGAAAATTGAAGGAAAGAGCAAAAGTTTGGGAGGAGTAGGAAGAGGAGAAGGAAGCGGTGGTAGACTTCAAAGAGGAGGAAAATATTGAGAGTGTTCGAGGAGTTGAAAATAGGGAAAGCAGTGGAGCCGAAAAAATTGAGGGCGAAGATGTGGAAGGAAATAGGAAATAAGGAGAAGAAAAGGTTTAGGGAGATTTGAAGCAGATATGAAGAAGGAAGAAGGAGATCTCGGGATCATGGAAGTTGGGGGAAATATGTCCTATCTATAAGGGAAAAGAGTCTCGTATTTTATTTAATACTCTCTCTTCGTGTTTTCCCACCACTGCCATGAGTCCTCCTGTGAAGGGAACCCTTGAACTCAATCCTCCAAACCTCGCTCCAAAATTGACCGGTTGTGCCCTTTCTTTCCCCTACTGCTCTTCCAATTCCTCTCATCACTTTCCCCGCGTATTCATTTACCGCCGCCCAAATGTTGTTGTTTGGGCCTTCTCCCACGAATATCGGCCATCAAGCCCCAAGTGCTTTAGCTGCATTTCTCATTTGTTTTCTGGCCTTTCTTTTCTTTCGTATTGCAGTACCAACATACATGTTCTGTTGTCTAATTTTTCTCGCCGTGTTCGCCCTGGCAGTCTCCTTATCTGCCTGAACTTCTTGTAGTAGTATCCGGTAAGTAGTTCTCTGCTCACTGGGCCTATCTGTGGCACTATTGTGAAGGGCAGCATGCCGGTATTATTTCTGAGGTTCCTGATCTTCACAATCCTTTCTTTGCTTTTGGCAGTGGTCCTCGACTTTCCTACTTCTTCCTGTGTCGTTCTTCGGCCGCTCTTCGGTTGCCATCTGTACCTTTATTTCCTTTAAACCACCATAGATTTATTTCTTGTCCTGTTGTTCTGACATCTATTATTTCGACGTACACTTCTCTAATCACTGCATCCGTATGTGTAGTATTAGGATAAATCTGAGTCACTTATGATGTGAGTTTCTCCTCCTCTCCGTCAGGCTTTCCTTACTGCTGCTTTGATTTCGGCTATTTCGGCCTACGTATTTGTGGCATTGTTTGATTATCTACATCTGTAATCTCCTTCTCATGTTCCGTTTTTATCCTGGACTACATATGCGTAGCCTGATCTCTGTTGATTGGTCGTTCTGTTTGTAAAGATTTTTCTATCCGTCCTTCGTCCAATGTTTTGTGCCTCGACTGGCCTCCCTTCGCTGAATGAGATCCTTAGCTTCTGCCCTTGTCTCGAATCCTGTTTCTGCCTCCTTGTATTCATTGTATTTTCCGCGTGCTATTAACCCCAGTAGTTTTGTGTCCGTGATGACTATGGCAAGCTATTATCAGTAGGGAGATGTTTATCTATCCTTAAGTCTTCCTCCGTTCTCCTTGACTTCTTCGAAAAGTACGGCACGATTCATCTGTTGATCATAAAGAGCTTAAGGAGTTTCGCATATCTGATAGCCGGACAGCTAGTTTCGGAAAACTGGAAGGTGATTTCCCAAAGCTGTGAAGGAGGTGGTGTGTTTTATTTTCCAAACAACCAATTAGGATAATTGCAATACCACGACTTTCTTATTGGCCCCATTTCCAAACCCTTGAAAACCTCAGCAATCTGAGTAAAATAAATACAAATTAGCATCATCATCATTTCTATAAATATTTCCGTGTTGAGTTAATATCTGTGTCGGGTATTATCTACATCGAACACTAATGCGAATTAATTTCGGATGAATTTTTCGCAGATAGAATCAATGAAGAGGTCAAATTTGTGTAGGTGGTGATCTGGAACGGTATTGGTCAAATATTACCGATCTAAATGATACGAGACTGTTTTTAGCAATGCAAATAGCCGACATTTTTTTCTATGGCGATGAAGTAGAAGTAGAAGATGTTGGAAAAAGTGCTACTAAAAATGATGTCAAGAAGAGTTAGAGGACGAAGGAGACAACTTTCCTATTTTCTTCTTTCTTCTCCTTGAAACGGAGTAAATCAACTGTAAAAAGGATAAACATACTTTGAAAATCTAAAATTTTGATCTTGAATAATGATCAGCTACGTTAATAAAATCAAATCAATTATCAAGTAATTGATGAAAACTTTAACATCTATCAAAGTAGCACTATTGTTGATTTAACTTTACGTGAAGTGTTTTGCAAATGAAAATAATACACAGTTTATTCCTTACTACACTTCACTCCGTAAACAAGTGAAGTAAGGAATAAACTGCGTGTTATTTATTAAAAGTAGCGCTTATTTTTTCTGCTTAACTAACCACTCTATAAAGTGAAATTTATGTAAAAAAATAAAAATAAAACCAAAACATTACTTAAAACTTAATTGCATGGAATTCTAAATTCAAATCCTTTAAATTACGAGTGTAAAATTAATAAATCAAAATAATTTGTAGGAATAAATAAGGTACTGTAAACAAAATAACTGTTCAGCAATTTTAATATTGAGAGCTGTACACTTTCAACCATCAAAAGTTTGTGTTTAAACGTAATAACTTACCTAGAACCAATTACAATTCCATTGACTGCAACGCTGATTTATAAGTGTGTTCTTCATAATTCATTGCCGTTGGTGTAATAAATATTGCGGCGCTGTTGCTCTTCTGGATGGACGTGAATCGCCAGCAATGAATCATTCACATGGGCGGGCTAAAATCTGTCACTTTAAAATCATTATGCTACTAAAACGTGACACATTGTTCTTTCAGTCGCGACAACAACAAAGAATCAGGCAGGAGTTTCTGTGCGGGGCGAACTCTTCAGTTCTCCAACACCGTTACGTAATATTCAGCGAAATCAATTACGAGTCACGTCGGCCACCGAATCCATACATATTACCCTATTTACTTGCCTTTGATATGAATTTTAAAGGGCCATTAAGAAATTTCACCGTTTTGAAAAGCCATTTCCGTACTTTATAGGTCTTTAGAAAAATTGTATTGTAATGGAAAATAATATTATGTTTTGAATATGGCAATCCACTTCTTTCTCTTAGTAGGGGTTAATTAAATGCAACTGCAGTAACATCTTCATCTTACATTGATATTAATAATAATATTGATTTTAATCCTAAAAATCTATGTGATCAGTTGAGGATTAAGAGAAGTACACATCATTAAAAGTGAATACAAATGGTTTCAATTTTTGTGGTGTCACCGTTTCCCAAACACGTCATGGAATTATTATGACTATCCGCAGACACGTGTTTCACTGCATCACAACTCATCAGTGCAGCTACGTCATGACACCATGTAATTTCAGACATATAACGACAACTAACAGTTATGTAATTCAATACCTGGTGGTGCTTTGTTGCGAGGAGTAGTTGTTTTAACTGTTAGTTGATATTAATAGTTTTTACTTTGTAATGATGTAAAACTATGGTGCAGAAACGCTCAAAATAATTAATTGTAATTATTACTCTTACTTTCATAATACTGCACCTGTAAATCAATATTTAATTTAATTGTTTCGATCGTATGCTGACGAAATGCACTTATAAGCAAACTTTATTGTTCTCTGAATTACATATTATTAGTATTGTAATAACTGTTAACGGTAGAGGCTTCTACTTCTTTATACATTATTCTTCGCAAATAAAAAACTTTTTAAAACTTTTTATGTAATAGTTTATGTGTGAAGAAATAAAGCAATTATTATATTAAAATGCTTCTATTTATCCTAATATACAAGAGATCTTTGGTAGAAAGGAAAATTGTTTTCCCAATTGAGGAATAACTTGTTAGCTTTTACATTAATAAATAAAACAAGTGCATTTATATTTGCTGAATCACGAGTAACACCTATTGCAATATTTGCTTCCGCCATATTCATCCCTGATTAAGAGCCACCCCGGGTGTATTTGCTTGCAAGCATAATATATAATATTGAATGGGGGGAAACTGTCGATATCTTAATGGAAATCTTATATTAGTTTCAAATTTCATTACACTGAAACATACCGGTTTCAAATTGTATTCGATTTATTACTAGGAGAATTATTTTAATGGCTCGTTGGTTAACACATTTATCTTAATAAGTTTCTTATAATACAATGTCCGAAAACAATTTATAATAGTCTTCTTGCTAATTTAATACATTTCTTGCGGTATTTAGAAATTACTATTGTCACTAATTTGTCAATAATTGAGAATTTCAAAAATATACTTTAAGTTTTTTATGATGAATATTGATTAATGCCAGTAATTGAGGCGTTAACTTCATGATACATCTTGGAAATTCAAAGAAAAAACTTACTGTAAATTAAACATTGTATTACAGGTGCAGTATACACTTTCTTTATCAAATATTGAATTACAGGTGCAGTATAACGCTTTCTTTATTAACATCATACTTAATATTAAGTTTAAATTTCCTATGATACATCGCCCTTCTATATTTATCATTTATAAAATAAAAATTTTAAATCACATATAAAAGAAGTTACAATTATAAATTATCCAGCTTCTCGGTGCATATTTAAATACGTTTTACATAGAGGTAACTTTTAAAGTACGAAAAGTTTTTTAAATGGAAAAGTTACGAAGTTGATTAAAAAATCATCCCGAGTCAATACATTCAATTATTGCAAACAATTTCTGGCCGCTCGAGTTAAACGTAAATTTATAAACCGAGTATGAGTTTATAATATTGAATGAATCACGTCCTTTAATTTACAAGCAATTCATAACCGTACGTACTGGTACAGAAGAAATGCCAAAAGGCAAGGAGCGAGACCGTAGTAAATAAATGGCATCGGCTTATTTGAGTCACGGTCACGTAATAATTATAAAAAAGTAATAAAATAAGGGCACGTACTGCAGTTGTAACATATATTACGCATATGAGGTTGGTCGTACGAAAATAAATTAAAAACCGCAATGAAATAGCCACAAAGAATAAATCAATTATTTAAGTTACCTCATACAACTTTGTAAATTCGTTGAAATATTTGAATCTGATCTTATATATTGAAGATATAGTTTAAGATTGTAGTATTATACAAATTTGTATCCCTTTCAATTGACCAACAAACTGTAAACTGATTAAATATGCCTAAATATATGGCAAAAATAAACCTAAGTATAGTTCATTGGTTTCTGGTGCGTTCCTGTTCGACAGCAGCATCAGCAGAAAAATTCACTACTTCAGTGTACCAGTGGAAGATCATCTAGGATGAACTCTGCCCAATTCTCGTGCAGTCTAAATTTTGGATGAATATTATTACTTTCCCTATATAGTATATATAGGGGAAGTATTGTTTTCGTGCGTGAAAATGTCTGTGGGCGCTGTATCTCAAAAACGAATGATCAGATTGAGATGAAACTTTAAACTTAAGGTTTTGTCATTAAAAACTCGAACTGAAAAGCTTTTGGTCAACATTCAAAAACCGGAAATGGATGTTTACTCGAGGACGTGTTTTGTTTTTTTCCGATATTTAAAAAAAATGAAATATATTACAAAACCTTTCAAACAAAAGTTAAAGGGAATGAAAAACTAAACAAGTTTTATTGAAATATATTTTTCATAAAATTCTTAACTTTCGATAAAAACTAATAAAAATTGAAAATTTTGATATTTTCTATAAAATTTACATAACAAATAATTGTAGAGAATCCAAAACTGAACAAATTAGTAAGGATTGCTTTTTTCCGTAACCTCATAATTTTCGAGTAAAATATAGGGAAATTATTATAATGGCCACATCATCATTTGTGAAAAATATTGTTTTCGTGAATGAGAATGTCTGTGGACTGTTTATGTTTTATCATTAAAAACTGGAACTGAAAAGCTTTTGATGAACATTCATAAACCGGAAGTGGATGTTTATTCGAGGCGTTTTTTATAGTTTGTTTTTTTCTCAATATTTAAAATTTAAATTTAAAAAATATTACATAACTTTTCAAACAAAAGTTAAAGGGAATGAGAAACTGAACAAGTTTTATAAATACATGTTTTTCGTAAAGTTCTTAATTTGTGAGAAAAATATTTAACTTTAGAATATTTCAGACATTTTTTTAGATTTTTCTTTAAAGATTCTTGAAATTTCAGTAGTTTATCCTCCATACTTTTAGTTTTTATTGCAACTTCCTTTCCAAAGAATTTTCATCGAGAATTCTAGAAATTTTTACAGGTTTAGCAAAGATTTTTTTCAATAGTTTCAAAAAGTCATTATTTATATTTATTTATAAAAATATTTTCGTGGTTTTTATACAAGATTTTGTTCAACTTTTTCTGTTAGAAAATTTTCTTCTAAATTTCTATAATTTTCTCAGAAGATCCATACTTTTAGTTTTTCTTTTACATTAAGGTTTCTAGAATTTTTCACAAGATTTCATTTTAGGTTTATAAAACTTTTTTCGAAGATTCTAAAAGTGTACAGTAATTTCTTTTCCTTATCTAATAAATAAATAGAATTTTTAGCAAAGATTTTATTCGAGAGTTTTACAGTTTATTAGGAAATTTTCTTCTAATTTTCTAGAACTTACTTAGAGGCTTCTAAAAGTTTCAGGAATTGTTTGCATCTTCTTTTCAAAAGAATTTTGATCAAGGATTCTAGAATTTTTCACAAGTTTTCCTTGTAGATTTCTAGTACTTATTTGTAGGATTCTGGAAGTTAACAGTAATTTCTTATTCATATTTCCAGAATTTTTAGCAAAGGTCTTATTCGGGAGTTCTAGATGTTTTATAAAGTTCGATTTAAAATTTTTTAGAATTTACTTGATGCTGTTTTCAGTACTTTCTCTTATAGATTTTAGTATTGTCTTATAAACTGCAAAGATTTTATTTAGGGCTCAAAAAATAAAAAAAATCTTTTCCAGAATTCTACACTTTTTTTCGAGAGTTCAGAAATATCCAATAATTCATATTCAGATTTGGAGGCTATAGATTTTTCTAGGAAATCTGTTGCTAGAAATTTCCAACAATTTCTTTTGTAGAGTTCTAGAAATTTCTCCAAGGAGTCTACTATTTAATTTTTCTTAAATGTTATTATTTGTTGTATATTTAGGTTGTAGCATTTCATTAATGATTTTAGAATTTGCTATAAATATCTTCTCAAAAATTTTAGTATCTTCCGTTAATTATTTAAATAAGGAAATAATTTTGTTGTTTTTTTCTCAAAAATGTCTTTAAATTCTAGTATTTTTGAGCAATTTGTTTTGGATGTAGCAAAGCAATTTTTCGAGAGTGGTTTTTTAGAATGTTTTTGCAATATTTCTTTAAATTTACATCGAAATTTTAGGAATTTCTTATCTAAATTGCGGAACAAAAATTCAAGATTTTTAGTCCATCAATTTGTATTTGATGTTAGAAATCATTTCGTAAAAGAATTTTTTTAAACCGTCCTGAAAAGTTATTTTAAAAATACTGAAAAAATCGAATGTCTAGTTTTAGCATTTTTACTTCTCTTCGTTGCTGGTAATTTATTAGTGAAAGAATTTTCTTAATTTCATTATTATTTAAAGAATTATAGCTAAAATAGCAAAAAAATTAATAACGATTTTTTTATTTTTATTGTATCAATTTGAATTTGTAAAATTTAGGAAATTTCCAATAAATTGCGAAGATTTAAATGAAGACTTTTTTTTTAAATCTAAGTTCAGGAAATTGCTAGTAATTTCTTCTCCATATTTCAAGATTTTTTCAACTTGTCTTTTAAATCGCAAAGATTTTCTTTAAGGCTTTAGAATTTTTAGAATTTTCTAGAAATCAGATTATTTTCTCGAGCGTTCAGGAAATTTCTAGCAATTTTTTCTCTAGAGTTCAAGATTTTTTTTGAAGTCGTCTTTTAAATTGCAAAGATTTTCCTTGAGGCATTTTAGATTTTTTTTCTAAAAGTTTATAGTTTAGAAAATGGCCAATAACTTCTTCCCCAAATTAATTTTTTTTTCAACTTATCTTATAAATTGCGAAGATTTTCTTTCCTCTTTTTTTTCGAGAATTCAGGTGAATTTTAGTAATTACTTCTCTAGAATTCAACATTTTGTTTCAACTATAAAATTATTTAGAAAGTTCTAAATTGCGGAAATTTTCTTGGAGGGTCTAGAATTTTTTAGAAAATTTTCCCCTACAAATATTTTCTTTTTTTCGAGAAAGCTTAAGGAATTTTCAGTAATTTCTCTTCCCGATTTCAATTTATTTTTTAACTGGTCTTCTAAATTTCTAGGAGGCTATAGAATTTTTTAGAAAATGTTCATTTAGAAGTCTAGACTTTTTTCTAAGGGTTCAAGAAATTTCCAGAAATTGATCCTCCAGATTTCAAGGTTATTTTTTTCAACTTTTCTTATAAATTGCGAAGATTTTCTTTCCTCTTTTTTTTCGAAAATTCAGGTGAATTTCAGTAATTACTTCTCTAGAATTCAACATTTTGTTTCAACTATAAAATTATTTAGAAAGTTCTAAATTGCGGAATTTTTCTTGGAGGGTCTAGAATTTTTTAGAAAATTTTCCCCTACAAATATTTTCTTTTTTCCGAGAAAGTTTAAGGAATTTTCCGTAATTTCTCTTCCCGATTTCAAATTTTCATTTAGAAGTGTAGACTTTTTTCCAAAGGTTCAGGAAATTTCCAGAAATTTTTCCTCCAGATTTCAATGTTATCTTCTTATCTTTTAAATTGGAAAGATTTTCTTGGAGGCTCTAGAACTTTTTAGAAAATTTGTTTGTAGGTTTTTTTTGAGGCGCTAGATTTTTTAGAATTTGTTTTTCTAAAATCTAGATTTACTGTTTCAAGAATTCAAGAAATTTCCACTAATTTCTTCTCTAGGTTTCAAGATTTTTTATTCAACCTGCTTTCTAAATTGTGAAGATTTTATTGGAAGCAATAAAATTTTAATAATTTGTATAGATTACCACGTAGTAACGGTCGCAACCATTTTCTTTATCAAAAAATTTACTTTTTTTTTATTCAAATTTTATAATTAAAGTTATTGCAAACCGCGAGTTGATCAGTAATTAAATTTAATATGTATATGTAGGGTGGGTGGGTGGCCTCTAACCCACCCTCCAATCAGTAAAACATACGCGAGGATTTTAATTAAAAGTAAAACGTAAATAAACTTAACATTTTTGCAAAGTTTAATAGATTTATTCAAACAAATTTTGAAATTTAAGAAATTTTTAAAAATAAGACATAACTTTTCAAACAAAAATTAAAGAGAATGAAAAACTGAAAAAGTTACATTGAAAGATTTTTTTGTAAAGTTCTTAATTTAATTTTTTTTACAATTTTTTGCTTATTGCTAATAAACTATAGGAACTAAATGAAATTTATATAACAAGTAATTGTGGAGAATTCAAAATTGAGCAAATTATTAAGAATAACCTCATGGTTTTCGTGAAAAATATAGGGAAAGTATTATGATGGCCACATCACCATTATTTATAATATTTTGGTATATATTCGACTTTTTTGTTAGCGCAGAATTGAAACAAACAAATAAATACGAAACTAAAAATCACAGTATCTGGTCAAACATAATTGCTTATCAGATCCAAAAAACCCAAGGCTTTGTTGGTTGAAGCGAATTATCAATATAAGCACAAATCCATCAAGTAAGAATAGTTAAAAATGATTTAAAAATAGAACCAGCTAACTAACGGAGCATTCAATGTGTTACTCAGTTTCATCACGATACCAATATTCCCAATTTGATGGAGTTTATCCTTCTCGAATAAAATTTCTGAAACATAATGTCAAATATTTGAGGCTTCAAAATATCTTAAATCTCAATTTACACTTATTAATCCTTGAGGTACCAAATAATATTAATGAAATATAATATCTCTGCTTATAGCAAACATTGAAGTTCTCGTGATATTCAAATTAGGCGCAGAAGAGATGAGAAGAGATCTATGGTCTAAATCTAGTCATAAATCATCTCTGAAGAGTGATTACAGCTGTCAAGAGTCTTAACTACTTTATGAAAAGAATTCCCATGATAGAAACAGCACAACAGGCAAAAAAATATATTTAAAGGTAATTAAAAATAACTAAAGCTCATTACAGATTATGTCTATTACGATCGATGCTGACGTGAAGACATGTAGACCTTCTTTGAATTTCCATTCATGGGTTGTCACTCGTTGTTCCGTACTACTATGTGTTGATAACATGACTGTTTCGATGTAGTTATTTTGTTTTAAGTTTCTATTAATTTTCATCTAAGTTATCTATCTCATGATATACCTAGTCATTCACCCCAAAAATTGCCGTTAGTGCTGATACTGCATCGTCCCAGTTTATACCCATTGTCCATAGTTGCTGAATTAACATCTTTGCTTTAATAACATCCGGAGCCAGCCATCCTAATGCCTCGAATATTTTTAAGATGTCGGATAGAATTACTCTCTTTGTAGCTTCTTTTTGTTGCATTTTGGGTAATATGAATGAAAATGTGTCCTGGACCCCATCCAGGACTCCTAACGATTCTTATCTGGGCCAGTAATTTCAAAGTTTGTTTGACGGGTAACGAACTTACTAGATTATTATTTTTGCTGCACCATTTACGTAGATTAAATCCACCGTTTTTAAGTATCCATCATGTCTGCTTGACGTTTTACTGGGGTCGTATGTCGTTTCCTCCGAATAGTACATTATCCATGTATATATCGTTGTGTATTATTTGGGATTATCCGTACCTTCGTCTTCCGCCAGTTGATTTATAGTGCGAATTGCTAAATACGAGGCTGCTTTTGTCCCATAGGGTAAGGTGCATAATTTGTTTTCTTTTTGTCTTTTCTGATGGATGAAACCTTCAAAAGATCCGTTGAAAATGTTGATCTTCTTCATGCACTTGAATTTCTCGATATCGGCTGTGAAGACAATTTTGTGTAGTCTCCAGAGGAGGAGAAGAATGCCAGTGATGTCGTTTTGTAGTTGTGTCATACAATTTGTTTAAACTCTGATTGAACGACGTTTTGCACGATGCATCAAATACGACGCGTAGTTTAATTGCAATGCTGTCCATTTTGATGAGGAATGGAGTATAAGTGTTGTTCCATGGGTCGTAAAATATTCATGTGGCCAAGTTCGAGTTCGAGATGCCCATGAATTCACTGTATTCTTTTGCAATTTTCGTTCTAGTTGCATGAATCTTGCCAATGTTTGGTCTCTGGATTGACTAAGTGCTGGTGGCCATGTGATAAATGGCAATTGAGTTCTGTATCGGCCATCAGCTCCCCTTGATTGTAAATTTCTTCACATAGTAATTCTTTGCCGGTGTTTGATAGCTCATTTTCATCCCTGGTTTTGGCAATCATGCAGACTACTGGAGATAGTTATGTCTGATTTCCTCCTAAAACTATCCATCCAAACTCTGTTTCCTGTAGTAAGTATCCATTTCTTTTTACCATGCCACTTCGAAGGTTTTTTCCATAATGTCTTGTTCCCAGAAGAATGTCAATTTTACCTAGACGGTTGAAGGTGTTATCAGCAAGGTTAAATGATTTAAGCTGATTGGCAATGATGTGAGGTATTTGCTTGGTTGGGTGCTGGCTGGTAACTTTTGGCAAGATGTAAAGCTGAGTTACTAGGAGTTTATTGGTGTCAACACTGCTTGAATTCAGGACTTTGAAATTTGCCCAACGATGTCTCCTATTCAGTTGATTGTGTTTTACACCTTCTCTCTGGGCAACCCTAAGGCTTGGGCTGCTTGCTCAGTAAAAAAGGAGCTTTGCGAAATTGGTCTATGAGTATGCGTGCGGTAATTGTTGTTCCTTGGCTAGTAACCATCTTCAATAGTGCGGTTGGTAGAATATCTTCACTTTCTAACAGGTGGGGCAAAAGTCCCGCTACCATTTTGATTACCTATAACTTTACACAAAGAAAAGATAAGTAAGTTTGGTTTTCATAAAAAGTATATTTGGTCTTTACATTTTTCTTTCTCGATTCGCTATGTAACGTTCGGCTCTTTTTAGGGCATTTTTTATGACATCCTTCAACATATCGGGCTGAATTTCTTCAATTTCGTGACGGATATTGTCTTTAAGATGTTGAATCGTTTGGGGCTTTTTCACATAAACTTTTGATTTTAAAAAACCCTCACCTCTCACCCATCCTCCAATTAATAAAACACACGACAGAATTTTAATGGAAGGAAATTAAAATATTAAAAGATTTTTGCACAATTAAAATCAATAATTTTTTTCAACAAAACATTTTTCTTTAAATTGAGAACCCTCGTTTATCTTATACTAATTGGATGGTGGGATAGTGGTCACCCACCCACCCTACATATGCACCTCAACTTAAACCAGAATTTACTTATAAGTTTCTTGATATAAAAACTAAAATTACTGACGTATGTCACAAAAATAAAACCAAATATTGTGGTTTACATGTAAACATATATGTAGGATGGGTGGGTGGCCTCTAATCCACCCCCTAATCAATAAAACACACGACAGAATTTTAATGGAAGGAAATTAAAATATTAAAATGTTTTTCACAATTAAAATCAATAATTTTCTTCAACAAAACATTTTTTTTTTAATAGAGAACCCTCGTGTATGTTATAGTAATTGTATGGTGGAATAGTGGACACCCACCCACCCTACAAATGCACTTCAACTAAAACCAGAATTTACTTATAATTTTCTTGATATTAAAACTAAAATTACTGACCTAAGTCACAAAAATAAAATCAAATATTGTGGTTTAGATGTAAACGTATATGTGGGGTGGGTGGGTGACCTCTAACCCACCCTCCAATGAATAAAACACACGACTGAATTTTAATGGACGGATATTAAAATATTAAAAGGTTTTTGCACAATTAAAATCAATATTTTTTTTCAACAAAACAATTTTCTTTAAATTGAGAACCATCGTTTATGTTATTGTAATTGGATGGTGGGATAGTGGCCAAGGACTACGCCAAAGGCTATTTTGAATAATTTGCTTAATTTTGAAATCTTTATAATTACTTGTATATATAAATTTCATGTAACTCCTATTAGCAATAAAAACATGTCAAAAATATTAATTAAGAACTTTATGAAAACTATATATGAAACTCATTTTCTGTAACTTTTGTTTGAAAAGGTTTGTAACATTTTTCAAATTCTATATAAAAAAAAAAGTAAAAAAGATGTAGAATCCATCAACAAAAAATAATTAAAGTTATTATGTATGTGTAGTGTGGGTGGGTGGCCTGTAAACCACCCTCCAATTAGTAAAACATAAGCGAGGATTTTAATTAAAAATTGTAAAATTAAAATAAACACAAAATAATAGCAATTAGATTAATTAATTCATACAAATGTTTCAAATAATTTTTGATGATGTTTTACTGATTTGATGGTGGGATATAGGACACCCACCCATCCTATATATTCGTATAAATTTGGATTAAAATTAATTTGCGATAAAACGCAAAATGGAGCGTTCAATTTTACAGGCGAAAAGATATATTTAAAGGGAATTAAAAAATAATTAAAGCTCATTACAGATTGATGCTGATGTGTAGACATGTAGACCTCCTTTGAATTTTGATTTGGAATGGAAATGAGTTTCGTGAATATCTCGATAAGCTGAAATCTTCAAAAAAATCAATTATTAACACAATGACCTTGAAAAACATTCAACATAGTAACTTCATAATTATTACCATATAGTACATTCAAAAACGATCAAGGGTAGACTTATCATTCAGCAATCCTAGAAGAACTTCATATGCTTATTAAATAGATCAAAGATCGTAAATCTTCACCTCCACCTTGATGTTTATAACAAATGCTTTTGTGTATTTAGGCTCTATCCATCTCTTTATAACTTGACCTCTATGATCAACATTCTCAAGGTTGAAGAATCGCAATTGACTTTTGCTCAATCGGGTTCGAAAAGTCTCACTTCAGCATTTATGAAGACTATAAAATCGTTTCAGACATGGAGATTTGCATTCGTGGCGGCCTCTTCCTACACTCCACCAGAAGAGACACTGCTGCAGTATTTCTTGGCGTCTCTACAGCATTTAACTGAGTCTCTTACTATTGTATTATCTTACTTATCGGACATAAAATCAAATATTATAGATATTTGATTAGAATTTGGGTAGTTATGATCAACCCAAAATCCAGATAAGTCAAAATTTAGGGTAAATTTTAAAAAATATCATAAGGTCGCAGTTTGGGTACAACGGGTCTAGTGAGGCCTAGGTGTTCTGCTCAATAATTTGATCACCCTTGGAAAACTCAAAGGTCGCAGTTTGACTAAGCAGCTTCTGTGTGAGTTGATGCTCATCATCTTAGACAGCCAGACTCTAACGTTAACAAAACATTCCTAACATGCGGAAGAGTCAAATTCACCACACGATCATGATGCTGAGTGTATAGGAGTATGCGAATTCCTTCTGGCTCTCGATTGTGACTACTGTAGCGAGCTGCTTTTCATTCATGGCAAGTCGTTCATTAGATAAAGACATCGAAGCCCACTCAAAATTATATAAATTTTGCGGTTTCTTTTCATAGAAAAATCTTCAAGCCCATGTCATCACATGCATCTCCCAAAATTCTAATTTATTTCTAATTAGATATCCCCTATTTCTTAAGACGAGAATGAGTATCTCAGTTCTTGATTGGATTAATCCTCCAGGGGTAACAGCTATAATATCAATTTATATCACGATTTTTTCACAGATGTAATTGTCTTGAAAAGATCACTTGTTTTAGAACAAGATGCATCATAAATACTGGCAATCCATTATTATTCTTACGAAGGTGTTTCTGTCCATTCTTTAAAAAATACCTTCATGAGTCCAAATTTAATGCTTAATTTGAACATAGAAAGGATTTTCATATGCTCAGACTCTATTGATTCATCAAGAAATATGTGACTTCCACTGCTCCATAAATTTTCCTACAGATCCACTAAAAAAACGATTTATATTAAGTATTCTCAAAAGTTAGAACAAATCATATCGAAGGAGTTAAATTGCCGTGTTAGTTGTAATGTAGGATTATTGTGAAATCATAATCACAATTTTAATAAATTACACCTTGCACATACATGAGGTCATCAATAATTAATTTCCAAGGCCCCTGCAATGTTATGCAAATATAGGTATTATAGGGTGACCAGTACCACTATGACTAATTCCAGAAGAAGAGTCGATTCTAAAAAAAATTCTGGTCACCCTAAGGTATTATTTTACTAGTTACACAGAAGCACATAATTTTCTACTGATGTTACATTCTATAGCCTATTAGAAGTCAATTTATCACTTTTTTATAATCCTCCCTGACATGTTTGCATAAACCCTATCTTAATAAAAATCGTACGTCTTATAGAATGCGTCATGCTTAACAACCATTTATTAACATTCTATCAATATTTTAATCTGTTTTTTAAGTACCCTCTATAAATTTAACTGCATCGTTGCAATATTAAATACGTTTACGAAAGACAATCGAAAATTAAGTGTTAGTGACATCACTTTCAATCTAGCGTCGAATAATAATCATCATATTAATATTCCACCAATAAACTACGTAATAGATATAATTCGTAAACGGGTGGAATTTTTTATCATCCTACAATTAAACGTGCTCCCAGAATACAGTATTCCATGACATCATACCAAGGCCGATTTATTAAAAGTGCAAAAGCCCGTTCGCCACAATGACTTTACGATCGTTTCCGCTCAAGGTTTATTGTTCTTAAATTCCCTCTAACAATTTATTTATATCTTCGCGTAATTTTAGGTACACTTCTCAAGAATTTATGTTTCGTACGCGCCAAATTCACCAATTGTTGCTAATCGGTTAGAATTACACAATTTTAGATCACAGCTATGTTTAAATAATAATAAGGATAGTTTTATTTCTTGTAATTAATTATATATAAACAATTTTAGGGCTTAATATTGATGTAACTGCAAAAACGTTTACTAAGACGCAATTTCGAGCATAAATTCAAACGTTGAAAGAAGAAATCGATGTATTCAATTGGGAGGTAAAAACTCAGGAACAAATAAATCATATGTTAGGAGATCGTGTGAAAATGTTAACGTTAAAGGCTGATAACAGTAAAAGAATGAGTTGACGAACTAGAACACTTGTAATTGCAAAATTTAATAACGATGCGCTTTAATTTAGCGCGGGAGATTTAAATTTAGAACTCTACAGGCAATAGATGCGTATTGTTTTAATGCTAGAGCTTTGATTCATTAGATAATTAAGCGTTCATTTTAAATTGCAACGTGATAAATTATTGTTTGGGTAAATAATTTCTCGTTTTGCAATTTAGAGTAATACAAAGACAATTTGTTAAAAGACTTTAATATCTAATTGACAATAGACTAAAGTTAAAAAGATAAAATTTGTAAACTCACAAGGTTACATTGTTTGCAATAAATTCATAAACTGTGGAAGAGATGAAGATGAGTTGTTTTTAATATAACTCCCCCCGTGTATTTTTTATTTAGGAAAATGGCTTTGTAATAAATTTAAATTTTTCGATCAAAAATTCAATACAAAGGAAAAAATTAAGAGAAATTCCAGTCCAACCTAAAGAAAAACTAGTTCCTCTTGATTAAAAAGCTTTCTTTTCAAGATTCCTATTATAAGAAACGATGAATAATCTGATAGACATTTTTATTAATCATTTAATTCTAATGGATATATAAACATCACCAAATTTATAATGGTGTGAGTGTAACGCAGTAGTATTTATTAACACATGTTATAAACAAACCTTCGTAACCTCCTTCTCCTTCCACAAATCACCTAGCAAAAAATAATTAAGAATGAAATTTTCAACTCTTCAATGATGAATATTTTTATAGAAATTTTAATTAATCATTCAATTCTAATCGATAAATCTAAAGGACATATAAACATTACCAACAGACGAATTTTTGAACGCATATTATTACACAAATCTTCTTAACCGCTTTCTCCTTTCCTAAATCACCTAGAAGAAAAATAGCTGAGCATAAAATTCCCAAAAGGTTTGATATAAATATGTGAAGTTGAAAACGAATGAATTTATCTCTTTTCAAGAATCATTTTCACTCATCAAATTAAGATTATTGAGAGGCATTAAAATTATTTATAATAAGTGCATTTAAAGATTCTGTTTAAGTTTGGTGAAACCAGTTTTCGGTACTTTCGGGCGCAAGAAATGTAACGGGTAACTGTAACGCTGCGAAAATATGCGAATGACGAAAAACCGGTCCTAACATCCATACAGCTCGTTTATCTGTGCGCCTGCAATAATTTTTTTACGTCAAATTTTGGGCCAGATTTTAAAAGCTTTTGTTTAATGCAAAGTATGCAAAACTAGAATTTTACTATTTCATTTACTTATTTTTTAAACTACCATAACAAATTTGATTATTTACAACAATTTAATTTAACAGCCTAATAGTAAGGATTGTTTATAGAAAGGCACTTGGTTGGTTTCACAATTTTTACGATTTATTCCGACTAGTTTCGATTTTTACATCATTATCTAGGAATGGTTGAATAAATCGTAAAAATTGTGAAACCAACCAAGTGCCTTTCTATAAACAATCCTTACTATTAAAAAATGTTTCACCACGTGATAAACGAGAACCAAATTCAACAAATATTAACAGCCTAAATTTAAAACTTAACATTGAACAGTTTTCTTTTTCAAAATTTTAACACCAATTTATAATAAAACTGTTGCATAAAGTAGCGTACTCCTGACCTATCCTAATAAGCTGTTTATTAACCTAGCGTATTACTGACCTACCCTAATAAGCTGTTTATTGACCTACCATAATGTATATTGAGTCAGCGCGTAACCTTGACCTTCTGCAGAAAACTATTGCTTTGAATAGTATGACCTTGAGAGTGAGGTTATTGCACACTTTATTAACGCATGTTAAAAGCACGCTGTGTCAACATATAATATGTTATGGTAGGTCAGGAGTACGCTAGTTTAAGCAATGGTTTTGTGGGCTAGGTCAAGAGTACGCTAGAACTATAAGTAGATTAAATAGATTTATTATTATTTATTATTTTTCTTATAATTATTAAATTGCAAATATTGTGTTATCATATTTTAACAAAAAGCTAGTTATCACATCTTTCAAGACTTATTATCAGTATCAAACATTAACAATACATTTAAAATAGTACAATAATTTATTTAGAAATACAATGCTGCACGAAAAGGAAATAATATCGCCTGCACCGGATGCTTTCATGATGCCCCATAATTGTATTTTACTAAAAAATATATTTACGGAGATACATTTCGTAAACACGGGAGCGTATCCATCATATCTTTGTGGTAGTCATTATTCTTGTAATCTATATCACGGAATTATTTTCAAAGAAGAAACACGAAACTCTTTGTCATCAGTGAAGGGATGCTGGGAATACGGCGAACGGGAACAATATAAATTAATTTTGGAATTAATAATTATTAATGACTGCCGTATGTGCAATTTCAATAATTCATCTACAAATATGTGTGTTGTGTTATTTGTAATATATCCACAGTTATGCTAAAATTAATAATATATCAATGCACACATTTCGTTATTAATGAGTTAATCAACATGTAATTAGGTATATTTAGAATTATAATTCCATTTTGTTTTATATATTTCTGTACACCCTTTTAGGCGCAACATATCAGCTTTTCGATAATATATCGATTGTCCATCAAAAAATATATAAGAGCATATGCCGTAAATTGCACACTAATGACAAAATCAATAAAACGTTATGCTTCAAGGGTTATCCTATTTATAAATTCGGAATTTGTATAGCGGGTGTGCTAATTGATTTATCATTTATTAGCGCTTAAACATTACCCTGGACATGCCCTTCGCGATTAAATAAATTACAAGATTAATGATCTAATTATTGGAAAATAACGCCGCAGGGCTTTAGAAATAAGTTTTAAATTGATTATGTGAATATATTGAATGAATGGCGTAACGTTATTGACATGTGTGATGGTGAAAATATTAAATAAATTATCGTACATTTAAAAAACTTAAAAACGAAAACTCTTTTTATTCATATATGGTAAATTCATCAAATACTAAATGTTTTTTTTTAAATTAAATTAGTCATAAAATAATTATTTAATAAATTTTATGGTTATGTATTATATTATGTCTACTTCTATTACTGACCTATTTAATAGTTGTATTTTTCTTGCACATTTAATGTTTGTTGACTTGTTTTTTTATTTTTTATTTTGTGTCATAGCATTTTTTTAAATCTAGCAATTTATAATTTGTATTGTTATTCCTATGTTTAATTTTAAAAATGCATACAGGGTCTATTATGAAAGTAATTTAATTCGAAATTCTAATGTGATGAGATCTTCATTACACAAAAACCTAAATATGTTATGTATAATATTATTTCTACTTCTACTGTCATACATAGTAATATTTTTTGCACATTTTATGTTTTTTGTCTTGTTTTTTTTTCAATTTTGTATCTTAGCATTTTTCAAAACTTAAAAATTAGTAATTTGTATATTTACTCCTATGTTTTGTTTTAAAATGCATACAGGGTCTATTATGAAAGTAATTTCAATTCGGAATTTAAATGTGACTAAATCTTCATTACACACAAACCTAAATATATTATGTATAATATTATGTCTTCTTCTACTGCCATACTTGGTAGTTGTATTTATCTTACAAATTTAATATTTGTTGTCTTGCTTTTTTTTAAATTTTATATCTTAGCATTTATCAAAGCCTAAAAATTAGTAATTTGTACTGTTACTCCTATGTTTTATCTTAAAAATACATACAGGGTCTTACACTGAATTGAAAAATTCACTATGTTTTAACCACAAATAATTATTGTAAAAATATTATATAACGTGTAGGCACAATTATATAAATCTAAACAATCAAGTGAGACTTGATAATGACGATAAAACGTCGAAACTCGAGTCGTGCTGTGTTGTTTAGATTTATATAATTGTGCCTACACGTTATATAATATTTTTACAATAATTATTTGTGGTTAAAACATAGTGAATTTTTCAATTCAGTGTAAGTATGGATTACCACGTAGTAACGGTCGCAACCATTCTCTTTATCATACAGGGTCTATTATGAAAGTAATTTCAATTCGGAATTTAAATGTGATTAGATCTTCAGTACATAAAAACCTAAATATGTTATGTATAATATTATGTCTGCTTCGAATGCCATACTTAATAGTTGTAATTTTCTTGCACATTTAATGTTTGTTGCCTTGTTTTTTTTTTTAATTTTGTTTTTTGGAATTTTAAAACTCTAAAAATTAGTATTTCGTATTGTTACTCCCATGTTTCATTTTAAAATGCATACAGGGTCTATTATGGAAGTAATTTCAATTCGGAATTAAAATGTTTACACAAAAACCTAAGTATGTATCATATAATTTTTACTTTTACCGTCATACTTAATAGTTGTATTTTTCTTGCACATTTAATGTTTCTTGTCATGTTTTTGTTCTAAATTTTGTATCTTAGCATTTTTCAAAACCTAAAAATTAGCAATTTGTACTGTTACTCCTATATTTTATTTTAAAATGCATACAGGGTCTACTATGGAAGTAATTTCAATTCGGAATTTAAATGTGAGTAGATCTTCATTACACAAAAAACTAAAGTTGCTCTCGTATAAAATTCATTTCGTACAAGAATTAAATACAATTAGATTACTCATGACCTAGGTCAACGTATAAATTATTGAGGTAGGTTACGAGTACGATAGGTCACTAAAGTGTTTATTAAGATAGGTCAAGTGCAACAGATAAATATGAATTTAGTAAACATTTAAAATTGATGAGTTTATTGATTTAATGCAAAAATGTATGGGCGGAAACAATTGAAATGACATTAGACACGTGACAGTTGACAGATTGTAGATTATAATTCCCAAATAACAGCTAATACAAATAATTAATAGACGACAACTGACACTTGACTATCATTTAAAAATATATAATAGATGACAGTTGACCGATGATAGATTGTAATCTATCATCTGTCAACTGTCATTTGTTATAGATTGTAATCTATCATCTGTCAACAGTCATCTGTTATATATTTTTAAATGATGTCACTTGTAGGTGACAGATAACAAATAATAGATAACAGTTAACAGATGACAGATGGCAGTTAATATCACTTCATTCCTTATTAATTTATAAGAAATAACAAACAATAGATGACAGCTCATAAATGACAAATGTCAGTTAACATACAAGAAATGTGACAGATGACAGCTAACTAATGGCAAATGTCAGTTAACATACAAGAAATTATAAATGAAAGGTGACAGATGATAGCCAACCAATGACAAAAGACAGTTAACCTAAAAGAAATTGCAAATGAAAGATGATGGATGACAGCTAATAAATGACAAATGTCAGTTGACATAGAAAAAAATTATATTTGAAAGGTGACAGATGACAGCTAGCAAATGACAAATGTCAGTTAATATAAAAGTAATTACAAATGAAACGTGACAGCGTGACATAAAAGAAATTGCAAATGAAAGGTGATGGATGACAGCTAATAAATGACAAATGTCAGTTGACATAGAAAAAGCTATAAATGAAAGGTGACAGATGACAACTAATAAATGACAAATGTCAGTTAACATAAAAAAATAGAAATGAAAGATAACAGATGACAGCTAATAAATGACAAATGTCAGTTAACATACAAAAAATTACAATTGAAAGGTGACAGATGACAGCTAACAAATGACAAATGTCAGTTAGTAAAAAAGAAATTACAAATAAAAGGTGACCTATGACAACTAACAAATGAGAAATGTCAGTTAACATAAAAGTAATTACAAATGAAAGGTGACAGATGACAGCTAACAAATGACAAATGCCAGTTAACATACAAGAAATTATAAATGAAAGGTGACAGATGACAGCTAAGAAATGACAAATGTCAGTTGACATAGAAAAAAATATAAATGAAAGGTGACAGGTGACAGCTAATAAATGACAAATGTCAGTTAACATAAAAAATAGAAATGAATGATAACAGATGACAGCTAACCAATGACAAATGTCAGTTGACACACAAGAAATTACAAATTACGTGTGACATATGACAACTAACAAATGACAAATGATAAATGTCAGTTAACATAAAAGAAATTACAAATTAAAGTTGACATATGACATTTAACAAATGACAAATGTCAGTTTACATACAAAAAACTATAATTGAAAGATGACAGATGACAGCTAACAAATGACAAATGTCAGTTAAGATAAAAAATTACAAATAATGGAGGACAGATGACAGCTAACAAATGACAAATGTCAGCTAACATATAGGAAATTACAAATGAAAGGTGACAGATGACAGCTAAAAAATGACATATGTCAGTTAACATACAAGAAATTACAAATGAAAGGTGATAGATGACAGCTAACAAATGACTAATAAATGGTAAATGTCAGTTAGCCGCTTAAACATGACAAGTGTCAGTTAACATACAAAAAATTACAGGTGACAACTAACAAATGACAAATGTCAATCAACATACCAGAAATTATAAATGACAGGTGACAAATGACACCTAACAAATTACAAATGTCAGTTAACATACAAGAATGACAGCTAACAAAAGACAAACGTCGGTAAACATACATGAAATTGCAAATGACGGGTGACAGATGACAGCTAATAAATGACAAATGTCAGTTAACACACAAAAAATTTCAAATGACAGGTGGCAGATGACAGCTATCAAATGATTAATGTCACTTAACATACGAGAAATTTCAAATGAAAAGTGATAGATGACAGCTAACAAATGACAAATGACAAATGTCACTTAACACACAAAAATTACAAATGAAAGGTGACAGATGACAACTAACAAATGACAAATGTCAGTTGACATACAAAATATTACAAGTGAAAGGTGACAGTTGACAGCTAAAATATGACAAATGTCAGTTAACATACAAAAAATTACAAATGACGTGTGACAGGTGACAACTAACTAATGACAAATGTCAATCAACATACCAGAAATTATAAATGACAGGTGACAAATGACACCTAACAAATTACAAATGTCATTTAATATACAAGAATGACAGCTAACAAAAGACAAACGTCTGTAAACATACATGAAATTAAAAATGACCGGTGACAGATGACAGCTAATAAATGACAAATGTCAGTTAAGATGCAAAAAATTTCAAATGACAGGTGGCAGATGACAGCTATCAAATGACTAATGTCACTTAACATACGAGAAATTTCAAATGAAAGGTGATATATGACAGCTAACAAATGACAAATGCCACTTAACACACAAAAAATTACAAATGAAAGGTGACAGATGACAACTAACAAATGACAAATGTTAGTTGACATACAAAATATTACAAATGAAAGGTGACAGTTGACAGCCAAAACATGACAAGTGTCAGTTAACATACAAAAAATTACAAATGACGTCTGACAGGTGACAACTAACTAATGACAAATGTCAATCAACATACCAGAAATTATAAATGATAGGTGACAAATGACACCTAACAAATTACAAATGTCAGTTAACATACAAGAATGACAGCTAACAAAAGACAAACGTCGGTAAACATGAAATTAAAAATGACGAGTGACAGATGACAGCTAATAAATGACAAATGTCAATTGACATACAAAAAATTTCAAATGACAGGTGGCAGATGACAGCTATCAAATGACTAATGTCACTTAACATACGAGAAATTTCAAATGAAAGGTGATAGATGACAGCTAACAAATGACAAATGTCTCTTAACACACAAAAACTTACAAACGAAAGGTAACAGATGACAACTAACAAATGACAAATGTCAGTTGACATACAAAATATTACAAATGAAAGGTGACAGTTGACAGCTAAAACATGACAAGTGTCAGTTAACATACAAAAAATTACAAATGACGTGTGACAGTTGCCAACTAACAAATGTCAAATGTCAATCAACATACCAGAAATTATAAATGGCAGGTGACAAATGACACCTAACAAATTACAAATGTCAGTTAACATACAAAAAAATGACAGCTAACAAAAGACAAACGTCGGTAAATATACATGAAATTAAAAATGACGAGTGATAGGTGACAGCTAATAAATGACAAATGTCAGTTGACATACAAAAAATTTCAAATGACAGGTCGCAGATGCCAGCTATCAAATGATTAATGTCACTTAACATACGAGAAATTTCAAATGAAAGGTGATAGATAACAGCTAACAAATGACAAATGTCACTTAACACACAAAAAATTACAAATGAAAGGTAACAGATAACAACTAACAAATGACAAATGTCAGTTGGCATACAAAAAATTACAAATGACGTCTGACAGGTGACAACTAACTAATGACAAATGTCAATCAACATACCAGAAATTATAAATGACAGGTGACAAATGACACCTAACAAATTACAAATGTCAGTTAACATAAAGAATGACAGCTAACAAAAGATAAACGTCGGTAATCATACATGAAATTACAAATGACGGGTGACAGATGACAGATGACAGCTAACAAATGGCAAATATCACTTAACATACAAAAAATTTGAAATGAAAGGTGACAGATGACAGCTAACAAATGACAAATGTCAGTTAATATAAAAGAAATTGACAAATGGCAGCTAAGGTATAAGAAATTACAAATGAAAGGTGATAGCTGATAGCTAAATTTGACAAATGTCAGTTATCTGGCAAGAAATTATAAATGAAAGGTGACAGGTGACAGCTAACAAATGACAAATTTCAGTTAACATAAAAGAAATTACAAATGAAAGGTGACAGATAACAGCTAACAACTGACAAATGTTCGTTAATATACAAGAAATTATAAATGAAAGGTGACAGATGATAGCTAACAAATGACAAATGGCAGCTAACATACAAGAAATTACAAATGAAAGGTGATAGCTGACACCTAAAACGTGACAAATGTCAGTTAACAGACAAGAAATTAAAAATAAAAGGTGACAGGTAACAACTAACAAATGACAAATATCAGTTAACATACAAAAAATTACAAATGGAAGGTGAAAAATAACAGCTAACAAATATCAATTAACATACAAACAATTACAAATGAAAGATGACAGCTGACAGCTAAGAAATGACAAATGACAGTTAACATAAATGAAATTACAAATGAAAGGTGACAGATCACAGCTAACAAATGACAAATGTCAGTTAACATAAAAGAAATTGCAAATAAAAGTTGACAGATGACAGCTAAAATATGACAAATGTCAGTTAACATAAAAGAAATTGCAAATGAAAGCTAACAGATGACAACTAACAAATGATAAATGTCAGTTAACATACAAGAAGTTACAAACGACGGGCGATAGATGACAGCTAACGAATGATAAATGTCAGTTAACATAAAATAAATTACAAATGA
This sequence comes from Ontholestes murinus, assembly GCA_963969525.1. NCBI lineage: Eukaryota > Metazoa > Arthropoda > Insecta > Coleoptera > Staphylinidae > Ontholestes > Ontholestes murinus. Next base: position 6,287,890 of record OZ018392.1, read on the forward strand.
AAAGTAACCAATGGCAGCTAACAAATAACAAATGTCATTTAACATACAAGAGGATACAAATACGAGTGACACATGATAGCTAACAGATGGCAAATGTCAGTCGATCTTTAAATGTTGACAGATTGCAAATGGTAAATAAGAGATAAAAAAAAACAAAATGACAGTTGACATATAACACTTAAAAAAACTACCATCATTGTCTTTTTTGACGTTCGAGGAATCGTATATTTTGAATTTTTACTACAGGGAGTAACTGTCAAGGCAGCCTTTTACCAACAGGTGCTAAAGAAATTTTCAGGCTCTACCATGACAATGCCTCCAGCCACAAGCCCTTCATCGTTACTAATTTAATGGCCAGGTGATCCTTCAGCACCTTTACAGTTTCCCCAACTGAAGAGAAAGCTAAAAAGAAAGCATTTGTAGCCCATGGAAAACGTGCAAAAGTATATAACAACGCTCCTAAGAGACATTTTCGTCGAGGAGTTTTTGGGTGCCTTTCAGGCATGGCAAACACGTTTCCGCAAGTGTATTGATGCTAGGGGAGACTATTTGAAACAATTTTAAGCATTTGTATCGGTACGATCAATAAATGAATTTTTCCCAGAAAATGCGCATTACTTTTACAATAGACCCTGTATATACATTAATAAGGGAAATATTTTTCGCTTTTACTAATAAAGGTCAACTAAGCAAAAATGTGTCTTCACGTTGTCAATAAAAGAGAGAAATACAATTGACTTATCAATTAATAAAAATATTATAATTATAATATATAATTATTTCAAGACTTTTCTTTATTAATGTCTGTCAAAATAATCACCACCCTTTGTAGATTATAACAATATTTGTTGCCGCGGTATTAAAATATTATTAAATTACCCGAAACCAAACTAACATCGTCGGCTTTATATTACGGCGGTAATTAATAGAAGTCGGATAAAAGTTAACGCGGGTAAAGTTCAAAAGGATGTAAAATTTGAGGCGCTCGACGCCGCCGCCGCCGCCGCCTCCGTCTCTGGCTATACACAAGCAGTGGGTGGCTGGCAACGGGAAACACATCTCCTTTTACTTTGAGGAAATGGAAAACGTAAAATAACCGAAACCCTCGTCTCTCTTTCACCCTTTACAAGATAAGAAATGTAACGCGTTATCACCATCCACTCTTTATACGTATCCTACCAGAGCGCGTCGCGATCCTTCCTTTTTAACCTAGCTCTAAAAGTACACTTAAAATTAGACTTTTATTGAATTCCGCAGCGCTGCTATAAAACATGCACGTGGATTTTTTTTACCGTACGTAGAAATTCAAGTATCCACGTATCAAATTTTATAGTCTATGCTTTGAACTTTGATTATTAGTTTTAAAGTGGTTTATTTATAATATGGTAAAAATGTTACGATAAAGACATTTTCGGATCTAATCCACTAATTGAAAATGCATATTAGACAAGGCAGTAAATAAGTGGCAATCAGATGAAGCAATGTCTAGTGATTATGCAGGCTACTGTAAGACGTCCCAGCCAAGAATAAATATGATATCTTGAATTTGTATTATTTATCTGTACGAAATATATAAACATAATTACGTGTTAAAAACAATTATTTTATTAATTTTAGATATATCTGTTTGCATTACATTAAAACAATATAAACACATGTTTCTCGCAACTGAAATTGTATTAACCTCGATAACTCTGTCGAGAAGTACAGGAATAGTTGCCGTTCTTCCTTTAAATATTATTCGATGCTCCTCAAAATATATCGTGCACTCATTATTCCGAACGTTTCGCGTATTAAAAGTGGAACAACCGGCCGAACCGTTAAGGCCGCGAATTATTAACAGGACGCACTCGGAATCTTAGTAAATATTCACGCTCAAATGCAACCCTTCTTTAACGAACTGACCTTCTACATAAAATATTGCGCTAGGATAGATTAGGCCCGGCTTTATTCGCGTCCGTCTGAAAGGGTGCACATGAATTTATATATCTTTATATATTTTTAATGCTCCAGGATGTAAAACTTTACGTGAATATTTAATCGTAACGATATTGCACTATATTTTAGTTATTTTGTAACTAAAATAAGTCTGTAAACTAATTGATAACATTACTGGAATAATTACAAATATATTTAAATTTTATATTATTTATGATTTATTAGAAAAAATGTGAAAAGTGAACGCCTCCAAAATTCAAGAAATAACCTTTTTTTATTTTATAGTGATTAATTTCCATTTCACAGTAATAATCATGTTTTGTTCTAGCGTACTCTTGACCTAGCCCAATAAATTAGTCATTGCCCAAGCGTACCCTTGACCTAGGCTAATAATTTTTTCATTGTTCTCGCGCACTCTGGACCTTTCCCAATATACGAGGGTGAATCAAATATAAACAGGAATTTCATTTAAAAAGTATGTATGTATTATTGTAAAAAAAATTAATATATTTTATTATTCTTCTTGACAATCACCTCCAACACATTAAGCTCTAACGCGCATAACACTACACTAAATAAACAGTTCCTGTTTATATTTGATCCACCCTCGTATCACTCTTGACCTACCTTAATAAATTAATCATTAGCCTACCGCATTACTGACCTAGGCCAATACTTTATTGGTAATTCTTGCTTAAGAAATATATGAAAGTTCATGGAAAATAATTGATATTTTGGAAAATAAATTTTTGAAAGATCAAAATTAATAAATTACTTATTTATTTACATCTTTGGTCTGTTTTCTTTAAATATATATAAAAAGAAAATTGTCTTCGTACAAAAGAAGTTTAAAATTAAATCTTCAAAGAAAAAAGAATTGGTTTTTATATTCTGGAAGTAATTCAAAATTTGGTTCCTGAAAAAAAATGATAATTAAGTTTAAAGTTAGACCATTAGAAAATTAGATTCAATAACAAATCCATTGAAGTCATAAAAGCCGCAGAGGAAACACAGTATTTCCGGATAAAGTTAGAAAACAGAAGACGGTCAACATTTAAAACTGCTGTTCATTGAGTTTACTAAAGGCCTAGACAATAATCTCTGAATCATTTTCTGTGTAACAAACATCCATAACATACAAAACACCCAACTTCTGAATAAAGGCCTTAAATTTTACATAGTACCAAAGAAACAGTTAGCTTTGGAAACGGAAATTTCGCGCTTCTTGATGTTGCTCAAATGGCAAAAAAGTTTGAGTGATTTCCGCTTTCATCCAGTTGTAGGATTTATTATTTTTATTTTCCAATTTGTCATTTTGCGCATTCTTACTCTGGCAAAAGGCAAATCATCATCAGAGACACTATCGATATTACTGTTCAGAAAAACTTCAGCTTCACCTTGTAATTGTCTTTCTGGAAGATTACTTATCGTAACTCATCTGTTACGGGATCGTTACAGTTTTCAGAAGGGAAAATGAATATTCCATTTATATTCATATTGTCTAAGAAAAACCATGGTATACAAGTGGCACAACCTCTTTAAGCCAGGCAGAGAATCAATTGAAGACGATTCTCGACCTGGGCGGTCTGTTGAAACAAGTTTTTCTTCCACAAGAGGACTGCTAGCAACTGATCCAACAACAAGCAGAAACACGTTAACATCGTTAATTGTATAACAAGATTCCACTGCGATTCAGAAAACTTACAGGTCGAAAGTTTCATCAATACAATATTTGCAATAAGATTAAGAACATCTCAGTCCAAGACAGAGCTTGAGTTACTGCTAGAATCTGGTGGGATGGAGTGAGGAGTAACATCAATACATGAAAGGAATTTTAGTGAATACTTTTCAGGTTATAGATATGAAAAACCTGGAATTGTCAGAAGCAAATCTACGACGTACAGTCCTCTGCCAGCACCGAAGGACCCGGGGACGTATTTTCGTGAGAGGTAAGGGTGGTAGAAGATGATGTATTTAGATTTGGAGCCGTTGGTGGTTAGGTAGGTGAGGGCCCATTCAGTGAAGGAGGTAACATTTTTTTAGATTTTTTAGACAGGTTTTTATGTAAGACCCATAGGGCAGTGTCGTCTGCGTATGTCTGGATGATAGCGGGCTTTGGGAGAGGAACATCGTGCGTGAAAATGTAGTAATGTATAGGTGATAATACGGTTCCCCTTCGGGGAATTCACCAATGAGGGTCAAAGGAGAAGAATTTGCAGAAAAGGTGCAGACTGATTGGGAGTGTAAGTAGGGCTTTCTTCATTGGGAGTGTGAGTAGGGCTTTCTACATTTAGGATTGTCAGAAAGTATCCATTTCACATTTTTCTCAATAAAGGCTTCCAACTCTACTTATTAAGCAGAGAAACTAGTTAGTAATAATGAGTTTATGCAGAACCTATTTTCCTTCCTTCCGAATCTTTCTCATCTCATCTAGACGTTTGGAAATCAATTGTTGGGTGAATTCCAGATCTTTTTGCGCTCATCGTTTCATCAAGCATCTTCTTACACTCATCACTATCGTACTTTCAGAGCGTTGTTTCTCATTCAGACAGAAATCACTGCTTTTAAACCGCTTAAACCAAAATGTGCACATATCGTACGATACAACACCTTCTCCAAGAAAAGAACAAATCGATTCGAACTCGTCTACCGCACTTTTGCCTTGATGCAATTCGTAAAAAAATCAGTGTCAGATAAACACCACATCTGCTGCTATTTTCGACTGAACCAAACTGAAAGGTTATGTTAAGTTTTTAAGCATACCAACTGTTATTTTAATCATTATAAGTCAACACCTATATAACCGCAAAAAGACGGAAAACTCAATTGATTTTCAAATTAATTTTGAAGAAAGGTTTTATTATTCGGAAACTTTAGGGGGATAAATAAAACTATTGTTTGTTAATATCACGCACGGTGTGATAAAGTTCTTGATTCAAGATGTATCACAAAGTTATGGCTTCAAGCATCCAACATATTTTATAATTCGAATTGTTGGAATTGGAGTGTTCATGTGGTGAAGTTTTAGAATCAGTCCTTCGTACAAGACAGTGTCGAAAGCTTTCTCGATGTCAAAGAAGACAGCAGCAGTGGCTTAGTTATTATTAGCAGAGAGTAAAAGTAAAATGAGAGTAAAAGGTCAGAAGTCGATGTCTTCTGTCGATGACAGTTGGATAGAGGAAGTTATTGATTGTATTGCTGAGTCGATTTCGTCTACCGATGAGAATGAGAATGTCGGAAGGGCGAAATGTGTGATTGAAAGGCGATTCAGTTGATTAGGGAGAAAATCTTTCTTGGGAGGAATAAAAAGAGAGCAGGAGAAGAAGATAGAAAAGTGGTCACTATTGATGGAGTTACCCATAGACCCAGAGAACAAGGATCAAAGTGATTGATAATATCGTCCGTAATTAGAATATGGTCGGCGATAAAGTGACCTCTGTAGTTTATACAGGTGAGAAGGAGGTTGAGAAGGTGGACGAGTGGAGATATTAGGTGGAGGTTTTCAAATTCGAGGCTGTGGGGATTGGTGGTAGTGTCCCCGAAGGAAGAGGAGATGGCTTTGAAGTCGCCTAGTATGATGGTGCGGGGTTGGGAATAGAAAAGCTTGAGTATTGTCAAAGGAAAGGTAGATTCAGAAGAATAAGAGAATGGCATCTCAGGGGTGGATGTCGTAGCTGGTAATAGCGGTGGCGAATAGAGGCCTTCTAGAAGTTCGACGAGAGGCTTTCTTGCTACCTGGAAGCCAAGTGGGCGAGATTTTAAGTGTTGTGAACACTTGTGCGGTGTCGACTGTAGCGTACTGACGACAAAAAAAAAACATCCGTTGGTACCATGCAGATACCGTGATTTAGAGCCTGAGGCTCTGCAGACGTGATTTAGCTTTTAGTAGGGTCTTGAGTACTGCAAGTGTGGTACGTGCTAATTGTGCTGCCTGGAGGTGGAAGATGTCGAGAGGAGAGAAGAAGGGATGATGATAAAGGAGTGGGTATCGGCTCTTTTGTAGCTTATTAATAAGATATAGTATTGTGGTAGGCGATCGTCAGATTAAAAAAAATAATAATTAGGGATTAAGGATGTGAGGGACGATGTGGTTGAGAGTAAAGCCGCGTTCCCGAGTTCACGGTGAGGGTACGATTATCTCCACAATGTCATTGACAGGCGTGGGTGGTGATGGCCCCGAGCTTCGGGGCGTAAGTTCACGTTGGAGGTAAAATTGTCTCCACAATGTTCTTGACAGGCATGGTTGGTGATGTCAGGGTACGCTCCCTATTTCGAGGGGTGAATGGACGGATATGGGATGATGTCACAGAGTGGTTTAGTTATTGGGTTAGAGGAGGACGAGCGGGTGGCAAAGTTGCTGACCAGCCTGGTTATTCTGTATTCTAGAGGGGAAGTTGTTCAGTGTTTGTAAACCGTTTCGTTAGGTTAGAGCCGGCAGTATTTCCTGAGAAAGCAGCGTTCAAGTGACAAGAGGGAGGCGACCTGGAAGAAAGTGGAGCAGGTTAAAAAGGTGTTTGGGAATTCGAGAACTGGTCAGATGAAAGCTTTGTAGGTGCGAAGTTGATTTTTAGTAGTGTGGTCTGGGAAGCTAGATTTTAGCGAAGCGAAGAGACAGTGCCCTGAGAAGACTTTTTGCGGGTTTGTTTAATGCCAAGATAGGACATTTGGTTTTGTGGAAGGAGGGGGTGATTGTTGACTGAGAGGGAGAGAGAGGAAGGAGTGGAGAGTTTCCGAAAGCGTAGAAGGTGGTGGAAGATGGTGTATTGAGATTTGGAGGGGTTAATAGTGTGGTGCCAAGTGTGGGCCCAATTAGTAAAAGAGTTGACAACTTTTTGGAGGTTAGAGACGGCTGAGCGCCGGATTTTTTAGAAGGACCAGAAGGCTGTGTCGTCTGCATAGGTTTGGAATTTAGAGATTTTGGGGAGGAGAATGTCGTATGTGAAGACGCTACAGGAGAGAGTGAAAGGAGAGAAATTGCAGAATAGTAGAAAACTGAATTGTAGAAAGGAATTGACTGTGCATATGAGATAAAAAGGAGTGGTCATGTGGTGGAGCTTAACCAGTTAACTAAGATTGTGTATACTGGTCATCGATCGATTTCGTGACACATAGAATTTCGCACTTTCAAAACAGAGCGACACGGTTAACTGGTTAATATAATATTCTTTAAGTGTGTATCGTTGTGGGGAGTTGGTCGCTCCGTTTTGAAAGTGTGAATTTCTGTGTGCGAAATTTGCAGAGCAACACAGTTAACTGGTTAAGGATGAGGCCTTGATGTCAGAAGCTTTTTGTATGTTAAAGAAGACAGCGGCAGTGAAACGGCTAAGGATGTAAATCGAACCGTCATTTTTTGGTCATGGATGTGAAGCTCTGAGGAGTCTAGGAGTTAAGAGAGGATGATGCGTTCAAGGAGTTGAGAGAGCATGATGCGTTCAAGGAGTTTGCTCATGGTGATAAGCAGGGAGATAGCACGATATGAGGATGAGTTAGAGAGGTTATTGGACTTTTTACGGAGGATGATAACTTTGGTAGCTTTCTATGGGGTGGGGAAGTATCCGGCGGCAATGCAGGAGCGGAAGATTAAGCAAAAGAAGAAGATAAGGTTGGCAGGAAGGTGTTTAAGTATGCAGTAGCGGATGCCGTCGCGACGGGGAGAGGAGTTTGTGGAAAGTTTAAGTAGGAAAGTGATCCGTTCAGGTTTGACATCATCATGATATTTTGGGATTGTGATTAAATTCAATCAAAGGGAGAAGAAAATAGAACGTCACTACAAAATTTTTAAACCTCCAGATGTCCTTTAAAGATAGACCATGCCATGGTGACATCTGTTGTCTAAACGTTGCACTGATTTCCTAACACTAACCACTAACCACAGACAATTAGGAAACTGTCAACAGCGATAATGAAGAGTCACAATTATAAATATTAAATTACTGTTTACCTGTCAACAACAGCCAGGGACCGGGTCTTATCAGCTTGTTGCAGTTAAAGTCGGGGAAACGGAATGTTACTGTAGAGTTTGTGAGGATAGATACACCATTAACGTGACATCTATTTTCTAATCATTGCACTACCGACAAGAGAAGAGAAAACCTTAATTGTCGGTGGTTTGTCCACTCAATTAAGGAAATCAGTGCAACGTTAGACAATAGAGGTCACCTTAATGGTGTCTTCGGTGATCGAACGAGAACCAGTATGTTCAAAGTGGTAAGGCCGTTGTCTTAATGGTGTCTCTATCCTTAAACAAAGTAATATTAATTATTCTATAGAGTATATTTTATTCAAATGTATGCCTTTGATGTTAAATAATTTTTCAATAAGTATATTGATGATATTGTTAGCAACAGTTATTAATTATTGTTTTTAAAAACTATTTAACATTACAAAATTTTAATCAACGTTTAAATGCTTATTTCCACATAATAATTTACATTTCATCGATATAATTTATTGATGTTTTGTTGGACTTTTTACAACATTTCAGAGTTGAAATTTCAAGGGCCAATTTGACCTCAATCAATTCTTCTTGGAATTTGTACCTTAATATGACTCCTAAAAATCTATCGGTATATTCATAATCTTGGAAGGCAATGTACTTGTCAAATACGATCTATCCATCTTCCTAGATAGTCTGTATCCAACTAAGCTCAAGCCTATCTTGCAGTAGCTTTTGTTAAAGTAATCCCAATTTAACCGTTGCGGTAATATTATTGGTCTTCTATGATCCCAGCTGGATATATGTAATTTAAGCTATTTTTTTTTGTTGATAACTTTAAATTGAATGTTTTAAATATGTATTTCCAAAGCTATACAAAAGTAACCTTCTTTTACATTGCAAATTCCAAGAATAAAATTTACGCCTTGGTAAAAATAGGAAGCACAATATTCCAATTTCGATAATTGCGCAACGCTGCTACGGTCCGAAAATATTCACTTTATGAGTGACTCGGCACATAAAAGCGACCGAAGAAATAACGATGTACTAATAATTTAATGATGGTTGGTTCATCGATGTGTACATGTCCAATGATAGCTAGGTGATTGTGCTCATCGACAGTTTTATTGCTAAACATTGATAAAAATAAATGTAGGTTTATTGAAAACGCATTATTATTTGAACGCGGATTTTGTTTCAGATTAAAAATATTCGTTTTATATGCAAATCTATCAATTAATTAATTTTATTAAGAGAAATTGCAATAAAAGATTTTACGGTTTTAATTAAAATATATTTTAGGTAATTCCAGAATTTGTTTTTTCCTTAAGAATTTTGAGCTCTCACAGTTAACTCATCTTGTGGCCTTAATCTGCTAAGTTAATTAACAAACGTATATCTGTACCGAAATGTATTGTTTTCACAAGAAGCAATAAATATATAATACCTTGTCTGAAAAGGCCCAAAAGTATCTCAACTCTTTTCAGCAAAACCTTTCTGAACTTGAATTAGGTAACAGCTTAATGAGGATATAACAGAAGAAGCTCTGGTCGTCTAAAGGAATAATTACCTTGTGTATTCCGAGGCTGATAAGCCTGAAGCATTCCGTAACTTTCTTTATCATCAACTCTAGCGAAAATGATAAATCCAATAGTGAATTTGTGTTGAATATTTCTAATAACAAGTGATGATGGTTTTATCTTTCGATCAGGTTTCAATGGCCTAAAGGTGGAAATTGCAAAACATAACGATATCACCAGGATGAGAAAGGGGAAAATATTCTTTTCACAGGACTGCTTCTTACCAGCATGGGAACTGCCCACTATCATCTGTGAAAAAGCTGTAGACCTCCTATAGAATGTGCGTCCCATGTTCATAGGACTACTTCTTACCAGCATATTCCCCTATTATATGTCAAAAAGCTATAGTCCTCCTTTAGAATGTGCGCCCTATGTTCTTGGAAGACTAGTTAAAAATATCATGTTTGGTCGAATGTTGAACTTAAATCAGATGCAACTGCTGACGATATTATGTGAGTACATCTTGAAGTACTATTTCTGCAGGTTCCTTTTCGGTTTCAAGATGTTTTGTTGAGTGTGATCTATAGCCTCGTATATAAAATAATTTATTCTCGAAACATTCGATCCAATCACATTCTTTCTAATAGGAATTTCTGTTGTTAATTAACAAATCATGCTCAACTGATTGTCAAAATTGTATCAACTTTTCACAAGACTATATCCTGTCAGCAACACTCTGTACCTCTGTAATATCTTCACCGGTTGTGGTGATAACTTCATAATATATCAATAACACTTGTTTTATGTATAGAAAGGTCATCAATAGTTTTTCTTAAGAACATTTTTTATGTAACTGCCAATTCGTATTAAGAGTAATCGCGTTGGTGTATGTATGTATCCATTTAAAAAATCTTCTAGTCGAATTTAAACGAATTTTTCACCTTATAAATTGTGTACATTCGAGGCATGCCTTATTTTTTATTACGCATTATTTGTAATTTTGTATTGTGCTCGAGTAGGAATTCGTGACCGTTCCGCAGTTTACTGACGTAAACAAAGAATCCATTCTTCGCCGCTACAGGCTTTGTAATTACGGTCCGTGGGCCAATTATTGTTGATTTATGTCGTCGAGCTATTCGATATGGCATCCCTATTCAAGTCGCGCCTCCACAGGCCATTCTTCCCCGAGCCCCGTTAGAGACGCCTTTTATTTCCTTTTCTGCATAATCACGTATTGAATAATTGGATCACAGCAAAATACACAATATATTCGAAAGTAATTTCTGAAAATAATGTATGAAACAATATGAGAAGTATTTAAAAATTCTCACGCTCACATCTAAATATTGCCAAGAAAATCTTTCCTTTTTTAGTAATCAAATCACTTTGAAAGTGCGGTAATCTACCTAGGATTATAATTGTTTGTTTTAAACACTCCTTGGAACAACTGCAGTTTAACATCAGGTAATTTTTCTACTATCTTGATTTATTCCTGTTCGCATCATGTAGCCTTCTATTAAATAGCCTCTTATTTTCATTCTACCATTGCATAGAGCTTTCTTCCTTCTGCTATTCACTTTGCTCCTAATATCTTTAACTAGTTCTCGAAGTTGAAATTGTTAGCATACATCCGGTGGCTACACTATTCACCAGCGCTCCACGAGTACTACCTTCATGCTATCCCTCGTATATAGTCATTGTGCAAACTCTTATTAAAAACTTAAAGTTTAGTATTCATGGATTTGGTAATCCATGAACACTAAACTTAGTAGTAGTAAAGCTCGCAACTATTCTTATGATTAAAACTCTTTGTCATGTATTGTAATTTAAATATAGCTAGGCAACCGAATGTACATTCAGATTAGTGGAACTCTGTTGAAAAATAAAGATGATTCATCCTTCTTACTATAGCAGTCGTATTTAGATCGTTAACTTAGTCAACGACCACCTCTCCCTCAACACAGAGCACATTTCACGTATGCAATTCAATGGGAAATGAAATAAGCAATCTTGATGAGGTTTTCAATCGACAAGTAACAAACTCTGGATATCTTAGAATTTGGTAATCTACTTTTTATAAAATGGTATAAATATCTAAGAACAATCCTTAAAAGTAACACAGAGAAATAACAGTGCGAAAATTGAGAAGCTATACAACATGATAATACACTTCTTCAGCAAAACAGAAAGAAAAGAAACAAGACTCAGAAATAAGTAACCAAAGTTGAAACATAGCATTAAAATATGGACAATGACCTAATAACCTGCAAATGGTTGATGTAAAAGGGACAAATAAAATAGTTTAAACATAAACAAATGTGTAATAAACGAACACAGACATAATATATGAAAGAAGGGTAAATGTGCGGAACCAAAAAGAAAAGCCACATTGAAATGTTCTGTGAGATGGAAAGTGGTTGTTATTGGTTAGGTTAACGATCTGAACACGATAACTACTGGAGCAAGAAGGGCTGATCTTTATTTTTCAATAGACACTCACTATTCTGCGTGTACATTAGGTTGCCTATGCAACAATGTTATAAACTATACTATAAATTAATTTCTCGCTTAACCCGTGGTGAAACATTTTTATATTAATCAATCAATCAATAATCGAATGTTATAAAATATATTTAAATACATTACAAGACAAAATGGAGAGAACAGATACAGAAAAGCAATGCAAATGGCAGAATAGAATAAATAATTACATGAAATAAATTATAAAAAGCAATTCAAAACTTAAATTTCTAAAATCTTTTATTCAACTAATATAACATAATACAAGTATATTAAATATATAAATATAATAATATTACAATATTCGTCTATTTAATAATCAAATAATAAAATACGTACACAGGAATAATAAAGCACTTCAGAGTATAACATTTATTTTAATTTTATAATCGTTTATGCCTTCCTCGTCGCCCACAGTGGATCCAACGTGCTCAAAGGATCTATAGGAGCCTTCTCAATTGGAATAATGTCTTCAGCCTTTTCATTATCACTCTTAGTAAATTCTAAAATTAAAACCGGTAGAACTAACCAAATCTAATATTTTTATAATAAAATAGTTTACCTCGCTTTAAAGTCTGTATGTAGCTAAGCAAAGACATGTAAACAAACTTCAAATGTTCCCGATCACGTAATATGTTTTTCCTAGCACAGGACATCTTGCACGCTAGGCCTGGAATGTCTGGTAAAGGACAAGCTGTGGCAGTTAGCTCCATTAAGACAGCAAGAAGTACGGTGGTTATTCCACTCCTTCCCACACCAGCCAAGCAGTGTATTAATACTGGATTGCCGTTACATCTTTGTTGTTCATATACAGTGATCACGCGTTTTATGAAGTCAACAAATGGCAATGGATTTGTTGGAAATAAACTAAAAATATATTCCTTTGATTTAACAACAGTAAATAGAAATATATGGCAACTTAAAATAAGTTACAGTAATTATATTATGCTATAAATAAATCATATCTTATAATACTTTAAAAAGTTAGGCATAGAAGAAAGTAGTATTAATATCAGTACAGTTACTATGCAATGTTAAAAATAATAAATTAATAATTTTTTCTTGTACATTCATACATCGAGGATGTTGTTGAAATCATATCAAATACTAACCTTCCTGGCCATGCTGTAAACTGCAACAGTGTGATAATTCTGCTCTCTTTTAACTCAGGATAAGAATAATTCAATTTTCTTTCAGTCCAAAATTCTTTTTCCGTGATGCTTAACATTGTTACCACGTTGGTTTGTATTGTCAATTCTCTCCCAACTTCAGATGGCCAATATATTTCTTCCTTTAACTAAAAGAAAAATTACATATATAATAATATAATGTATTTAAGCATATCTAATTATTTATTATAATTTTATACGTATAAAATATAGCACAAAAAATATATTAAAATTTTAACATTGAAGGCTTCTACTTCGTTATAAATCATAATTCACAAATGAAACACTTTTCAGTTCTCATTTGTAGAAACAAAGTTAAAAAGTGTCTCATTTGTATTTTAAAATTGTTAGCAATATACTTACCTCATTATTGGATAATAGGCAAACGATGGTCTCGACTTGTTGCTCCCAAACCATGCTCCAAAAATCAGAAACAGTCGTGTTCGTCGGTGTCTGGGTAACAATAAAGTCCATACAGAATGGACTGACGTCCCTGATATGCGAGGCGTTTATGTAGTCATCCCTCGTCGTAGTCAGTTCCACACGACTATAATCATAGGGCAGAATATCGGGACTCCTGTTTTTCAAGGGGTAACACCTCGCCACGGATATACTCTTCTTCGCACCGTCGACATTCTCCTGGCAATCCTGGATCTCCTTCCACTTTAAATCGAGGGTGCTTGGTCCACTAAGAGTTTTCACGTTTAAACTTTCCACATATTTATCGAGTTTATCAATTTCCTGCAAAAACTGCTTTACAATTTCGGGATTTTTAAAGGGTTCACCTCTTTTTAAGTGTTTGTCCTTTTTCTTTAAAATTTTTACGGGGTCCGCTTTCTTCTCGTCCGACTTTTTTGCAACCGACGCTTCTTTGATTTCGACATTATTATTTTCAGGTTTCTCTTGCTTGGTCTCCTTTTGAGGTATGAGAGGGGCCTGACTGATGGAAAAATCCAGACCGGCCAATAAATCGATGCTGCTTTCTTTTTTTGTAGCCGACTGTGACTGTGTGGGATCAGGAACAGAAGAAGTTGCTTGATTATATGTTGTATTTGGGTATGTATTATATTGGTTATAGTAGTTATTAGGATAGGCTGTACTTGTTTGATTATTTAAGTACGGATCTGCTGGTTGATAAGTGTTTTTACTCTGATTAGCTGTATACAAATCTGTGGGTTGTTGTGGAATTTGGTATGTATTCATTTGCTGGTATTGAGTGTAATTTGAAGATGTAGCTTGGTCAAGATTACCTGTTGTGTAACCTGTTGAATTAGGATAAGTATTGGTTGATGGCTGTACAGGATTTGATGAAGAACCAGTGTAGGGATTTTGGTTTGAACTTGAATGTGACATGTTTTGAACAGCTGGATTCACATCTTGATTATATGTGGGCAGTTGAGTATAAGAAGTGTTATTTTGGTGAGATAAATTATTATCTTTATTATAAGCCGATGGAGTATATGAAGTATTTTCTTGGGTATATGTAGGGTTTGCTGCTGTATATGATGTGCTCGTTTGGGTGTATGTAGTGTTTCCTTGAGTATAAGTATTTGCTTGAGGGTAATACTGCAGGTTATAGTTTTGGTTAGTTTGTGGATATTGTGAAAAAGAGGCCGTGTTAATAGATGAGTTTAGATTTGATTGTGTTGCATTAGTATCACTAAACGAATTCGTTGCTTGGTTGTAAGTATTATAAGAAGTGTCATTATAATATGGATATGAATATCCTTGATTTGCCTTTTGTGAATCATTAGTTTGATTGTAGTAATATTGCTGGTTATATGTTGAAGAATCAGGCAATGGGGTAAATGTTGAGGTATTTGCTTGATCATAAGATGTTGAATTTGGTTGGCTATAAGTGGACATTGTTGGTTGTGTATATGTAGATGCTGTTGTAGAATAGGTAGCAACATTAGGTTGGTTATATGCAGTTGCAGGTTGATTATATCCAGATGCATTCGATTGACTATAATCAGGCAAATTAGGCTGATTAAAAGCTGCAACACTTTGTTGACTATAGTTTGCAGAATAATTGGTAGAATTAGAGGGCTGGTTATAATTCATTGCAGCAGGCTGTGGACTATAATTTGAAGGATAATATGTCGATCCATCATGTTTATACTTCGAATTATAACTCATTGTTGTATTAACAGTAGTTGGTGGTGTTGTAGTAACTGGATTCATATTTTCATAATTCGAATATCCAGTCGTAGCTAAAGTACCATTAAATTTCTGTTCTGGCGGTGCATATTGTTCTGATGATGTTATATATGGATAATTGGTGCTGGAAACAGTTTGATAGGAAGATGGTGGGTTGGAATAATTTGATGTATTTAACTGAGGAGACACTGCAGTGTGAAGATTTGTAGGCCCAAATGAATAAGCAGTTGTAGGTGGAACATTAACAGGAAAATTATACGCTTGAGATGCCACCGCATCATATTGATAATTAGTTGGATGCATCTTTAAAGAATTCATTCTATCAGCAAGAGCTTGATCCATATTTTTATCAGAATAATTAACTTGTGTATAACCGTGACTTCCATAATTACTACTATTCACAATGGAACTATAATTATTAGTATAGCCGCTCGGTGAAGGTATATACTCTTGTGAATTCTTTGGAACTGACTTTTCAACATTATCCTTCCAAACATTAGGATCACTAGTCGGATATATAGAAGGACTAGGGTATTGCATTTGAGGGCCTATAACAGATGGATCTGGAGCCTTCTTATCCTTCATTGAATCCAAATAATCTTTCAACTTTGGTTTGGCTTGTACTACAGGATCAAGATCAGGTTCCTCTGATTTCTTCAATATATGGCCATTTTTTAAGAGAATCTGCTCCCTTTCTTCTTGCTGCACTTTACATGCACCTTTAACCCTTTGAAGTAGTTTACTAGTATTGGTCTCTAGTTTGGCATAAAATTCAATACCTTTATTAGCCTTGGCCAATAAGTCATCATAAGTATCATGGGATGCAATTAAAGCACTTATTGTTGTGTTTCTCTTGTTCATGAAATCTTGAAGATACTTTCTTGTTGGTGTGAACTTAGCATAAGCTTCTATCAGTGCCTTACAAATATTGTCCTGAGCTGATAAGTTCTGTTCAATTAAAGCACTAGTTTGCTTGTGCTTTTCTAATTCTTGCTGAAAAACTGATTCTAATGTTTGTTCTGGTTGCTTAGTCACCAATGCGCTTGTGATGTCATCTTGGTGAACAGCGTCACGCAATTGATTCCACAGAGTCATTCTTTGAGTTTTCATCTGCTCGACTTTACTAACCAAATTATTGATTTGTTCGATGGCTGTATCATCAATATTAGAATCTGGCAATTGTAAACTTGGAATTTGCCTCTTCAATTGGCTCAATGGCTGGGCTAAAATTTTGATATTAGCTGCATGCGTCATCATAGCTTTATGCAAATTTTGGTTTGACTCTGATGCCTTTCCATGAGCCTCATGATACTTCGCAGCCTCCCTAGCCAAATCTGTTGCTACAATGCTTGGCGGTCTTTTACCCATTATTGCTTGATATTCCTTTTCTGCTTCCTCTTCCTCCTCCAAAACATTCTTCACTTCCTTAAGCATGGCTTCAACTTCTTGATATGAATTTGATAACTTCCCCATGACATCCACGAGTTCACGGTTTACATTTGGCCTAGCAACCATTGCTGCAGCTCTATCCACTAGATCTTGAGACAGGCCATGGGCGTTCTTCATTTGGGAAAGGACTTCTAGCTGCATGGAGCTCATGAATTCATTCAGATCTTGGTCTCGCTTCTCAATCCGCTCTCCTATTTCTCGTAACATTTGGGCCTTTTGTTCACTGTACAGAGAAGAAGCCTCGTGTGCTTCCATTGGCACTAGTCTTCCAAATATGTCTGGTCCAGATACCTCTACACATACATAAATAATAATAATTTTTAATAAATATAATTATTTTTTATACAGAAAGTAATTTTCTTACCAGTGTCATGAATATTAAAAGGAATCCCTTTTACAAGCGATGCCCCTTTTATCTCCTGCAAAGTATCAATCTCAGGAACATCTTCGTGATAAATAAATTCGTTCTCATTAGTAGCAGCCTTCCTTTTTCCTTCAACGACATCTAGAGTAAAAGCAAGAGTATCCTTATAAGGCCCCTGATTTGAACTGGACATTTTTTGCATTTGCTTCCTGGCCTCCTCCAAAGCTTCCAAAGCTGCGTTGTAGTAAGCAACACGTTCCCCCATTTTTTGCTGCTCATCAGCTTGTTGCCCTTGATAAAGCAAAGCGATACATTTATGATAAGATATTTTGAACTGAAGATACTGCAGGATGTATTTATGGTTGGGTAAATGGTCAATGACCAATCCTTCATCGCCGGTATAAAAAGCTAACAAAGCCTGCCTGTAATAGCTGGATAATTGTATGGCTATTTTAGCAATTATCGTTGCTTTCCTGTTATCAAGCAGGCTTTTTTCCAAAATGCATTCCTGAGCCTGAGCAAGACACACCATCTGCATTCCCCTGATTTGCTCACTGGAAACCATTATGAAACTTATTAAGGGACCGTAAACCTCTCGTGCCGTTTGAAAAGCCCACGCGGCACACTGAAAATGGGTGCAGGACATCTTCATACCGTCTGCTGAATTTCTGCTATCTTCAGCGCCCAGTTTAGTGTGTATGGCTCCAATATTGATCAACACGCACATCAATTCAAAGCTGATATCGGATATGCTTGATGACAGCTTTGTGTAATCGTCCTTCCTAAAATAAAGCTTCTATGAAAAATCCATTGAAAACATACAATAAAATTCAATGGATTAATAATTATCTGTATATGGAGCTTTGATTGTACCATGTAAATATTGCTAGATTTATGATGATGAAATTAAATGGTCAGATAATTTGTTGTAATGAAAATTGAGTAAAACAATACAATTATTTTTATTACTTATAATCATTAAACATTTGATTCATTGAGTTCTAGGAAATTAATGCAATTATCTAACTGTTTCTATGATGAAGTAAAGGTGTATGACATTGTTTTTAAGATTAAAAATTGGGTAATCTTTGTATCTATTCCGTCTTTACATAACCTATAAATTGTTGATTCCAGATAATGGCATTAAGAAGAAACTAGTTGAAAATACACCAATATATAAGTGAAAAAAACCAAGTGAATCTTAATTATAAACTTGTATCTATTCGTTTAAAACATGCAGCAATATCGTCTACATATCTATATCCGAAAACAATTTGTTTATTGTCTAAAAGTGATTTAAGTGTTTGTTCTGTAAAGCCATACATTCTAAACATTAATAAAAGAAGGAGTAAATAGAGTAATTATATTAAATAGAATTAAACATTAAATGCTGTTCAGAGTTATACAGATTTTTTGCAAAACAAAGGCCTATTGTTATTAATATTTTTTAGTGTTGCTTATGAATAATGTTTTCTTCGTAAGAACAGCTTTTAGTTATCTCTTAAGTTTATAATGTGCTTCAAAAGTATTGGCATGAAAAGTGATAAAGTATATAATCTGTTGCTGTGCAATTTAATTGTGGAGATAAGTGATAAAGAGTGACATAATGCATACAAATGAAAACAAATGTTATTAACACTATTATGCAATAAAACCTGTCTCAGCTAAAATTGTAAAAAAGTAAACAACGTTTATCTTACGATTAATCAACATGGACTTTTGGTAACCCCAAAACAATTTATTCTCTTTTCATTTATTTACTTTCTTTTCATTTATTATAATTATTGTCTTCTGGACTTTAATATGATAGTCGATCAATAGGATTCCTATTTTGGTTTTGATTTTTGAGATATTTTACTTGAATAAAAGATTTGTTAGAATTCACTTTCTTCACATTTTCTTTTTATCGGCTAGATGTATTAGTAAGTTGTTTGGATGAGTTATGTGAAGATAAACTTGATTATAAAATAAAGCACAAAAACCTTTAGTACAATGTTAGATGTATATTTCAAGTAGTAAGTGCTCAATTAACTATTGATAATGAGCACTTAGTGTTTAAAACGTGCATCTAGCGGATAAAAATAAAAAGTGAATAAAGTGAATTCTAACCAGTGTTTCATTCAATTTATTAATAGGAAATGAATAATAAAGTAATTATTTTATTTTTCCAATGATAAAGCTATGCATAATAAAACAATTATGGAAATATATCTATAAACATTAGTGATTTTAAAAAAAGAAGTGTATAATAATATAGGTAGGTCGATTATGTGCACAGCTAGATTAAAAAAAAAAATCACATCATGTGTAAACAATGAAGTAAACATAAAAAAATATTCATACCAAGAGAAATATGTTGCAGCTGCTTGTCCGTCCTGCATGGGAAAACGTGACTTTAAAAAGTGCAACTGGCAATAATACTTCTTCATGATCTGACAATTGTTGATGTCGATTGATGGCCAGACAGCGCTCGCTCGTAAACATTCCAAATTGTGTATCTCATTGCTGTAACTTTCAGGATCCTCCTGATAAAAACTGGCAATATACTGCAAAGAAAACAAACACGTTTAATAATTTTACAATTATGCAATCTCGTAATACTGACCGGCTTCAGCTTCGGACCGAATTGTACTTTCTCTGTGGTGGTTAAGAGTTCGAAGCTAATCATGGGCAACCTCGGTACGGCTTCCATCGTTGCGAAAGTAATTGTTTACACAAAATCGGCACCTGCGATACGCGCTGTAGCGTAATATTCGTATCCTCTGTGTTCTTAATATTGCATGGCGAATTGGTCTTATTAAGCGCTAAACGAATTAGATTGAGATGTTGAGGTATTTGCGTGTAGTAAATTTGTCGGTGTACTTAAAAACAAATGGCATTTTGACAATTAAACTGAACGTTGACTCATCTATTGACAGTCAGCGCCGCCAATAGTGTGGAGTGAAAATACATACAAAATTTAATTACACTACCATTTACGGTTATGTAGATTAAAAAAAATGTGCAAATAAAAAATATTAATTAATGATTATTTGGTAATGTATATTTATTTATACACATATTTTAAATTTAGCGTAATAAAAACATGATTTTATTAAGAAATAAGTGTTAAAACATGGCCGGGTTTAAATGGTAAACAGTTTCACATTTATACCGTTAGATGGAGAAAGTGTTGCTTTGTTATACACTACACAAAGGTAGGTAATTAAAATAATTTATTATACCTATAATTTTATTCATAAACTTATAATAAATTAAATCAACTCTATTGCACTATGGTATACATTAAATTGTTTCAAGCAGTTGTATTATTCGTTCATTTTAAGGAAAAAATAATAAAATAACTATTGATGTATAAAAGGAAATAATTACAATAGTGCAGATTTTAACTTTCCAAGCTATGTAGTATTAAGTTGTGGTTTGTAATTTAGAAATACATAATTACGATGGCCGTTTCATAATTTTCAGGAAATATTTTCGTTTTTCCATTAGTGGCGTGTATTAAGTAAATAATCTAATGCGATTATTCGCATCGATGGAAATTTTCCAAGTTCTTCGCAAACATCAAAGTTGTGTTCAGATGGTCACTGCCCCGGGTCAAACATATGCTCTGAAAGGTTGGATTCGATATATAAATAAGATCGACCTTTCGTGAATGTGGCTCTGCATTATACATAAATTTGTCTAAAACAAAATACTTCAAACTGTTCATCCTTGGCCTGAGGCGTACTGTCAAAAAATGCAGTATTGTTCTCTTTGAGCACTATATTTCCATGTTTGTGAATTAATTTTTGTTTAATTATAATATTTATTTACCCTTGATTTTTAATTTTTAGACAGTTACCCACCCTGTTTTTTATACTATTTTCGTATTTAATAATCAACTTGCCTTTGTTTTGCTACCTCTAAAAAAATTGAACGTCATGTTTTATTATCGTTTCGTTTAATTTTATCGATAAATTATATTATCCTGAGTCTTCTTATATTCCAGCGACTACGAAGAAACGCAAGAAGGTAAGATGTGTTCCTTAAAATAGTTACATAATATGAATATATTTTAATAATTACAATAGTTTACTTGTTTATAAAATAAAGTATATTATTATACCAAAAACCTTTCTTCACACAGTTTATTTGAAATACTAAAAATATATTTCGGAGGTTTTTAGTACTTTATTTTATAATCAAGTTTAGTAGTAGTAGTAGTAGTAGTGTTAGGCTATCGACCACGTGGTCCTTCCGCCATGTGTCATTTGTGTATTTGTGTGTGTGTGTGTAAATGAGCTTGTTACTTTAAAGGATCGCCCCCGTCACTTTAAAGCACCATTAATTGGATCCCAATGGTGAATGGTACCGGTCACCCATCCGACTACTGACCCGAATCAACGTTGCTGCACGTCAATTCGGGGCCGTAACCGATGCGCCACCACCGGCGTGTAATCAAGTTTATTTTCACGTAACTCATCCAATTAATTTATTAGTTTATTTGTTTATTTGATTAAAACAACAGAGTTGATTATAAAAATAATAAGAATGGGAAACCATAATGAATATTATATTTATATGCATTTATATTAGTTGATAAGGTAATGCGAATATTGGATTTGGAAAGGATTGACTTTATTTACTTATGATTGTATATGCAAATTGGGAAGTGACCGCATAGGGATGCGATTGAATCCACGATAGCATACATCGATAATAAGCACGGACACGTATAATGTAAATATTTCCTCAGTAGAATGGATATAATCATGTTTATTTTATTTATGATCTACCTGATTGAAAATTTAATGAGATTCGGTTTGAACAGATCAGGGAGGGATTGAATTTCACATCGCAAGGGCGCGGTAATAGAAAAATCAAAATTCAATATAAATACAATTCGCGTGGCCGGACTGAATGCAGAATTAGTATCTCTTTTAAATTTTTACAGCAATAAATGTATTAATTCATTAATTACATTTTATAAGTGTAAAATAGCGATTGTGAAATATTAAATCAATTGATCTAGAAATCATGAAATTAATTAAATTTTATTTTGCATTTAAACTTTCTTCATGATTAATTTTTATTTCGCTTAGCGAATTGTGAAGAAATTATTAGTGTTTTAATCAAGTTTTAATCATATCTTTACGTAACTCAACAACAAATCTCTATATGGATTTTGCATTAATTATGTTTACATATTACTGGTACATTCAGTTTTTGCTTTGTATTGTCAATAACTTCAGTATTAGTTAGTAACTTAGCCGTGGATATTTAATCATCTGGCTAAAGCCATTCCATCCTGTAGCTAAAAATTGCGGCCATTAACCTGCAGTCCTTCCTCTAAGACGTGTCGTGAACAATGGGGGTTGACCTCTATGGTCACTCCCAGGTATTGTATGCTAGTTTTGATCTACCTCGTGTACCGGAATGGTTCCTCCCTTTCGACCGATCTTGTAAAGATACTTGTTATAATCATGGTTATTAATAATTCCTCTTGCCCATTAGATCTCTAATCCTTCTAATAAGATAAGCTTAAGACCTCTCCTACAAAAATGGATTGATCATTTTTAAAAGTGATTTTTTGATTTTATGTGTTAGCTTTACCCAAGTTTTTTCTTGCATACTCTTCATACCTCATGTCTATTTGAAGCTTTCTAGTGAATATATATTTTCAAAGGATGTTGTTTACCGGCATTATAATCTCGATATTTCTTATCCTGTAATCCTCTAAGATTTTGTGATCTTTACCTCCACCGTTTCTTACAAGCATCTTTTTGTTGCTCGTAGCCTTATAGCCGCCGCTGCGGCCTGTGATTTATATGTCAAGGGTGGTGGCAGGTGCAGCAGGGCTTCCATAGTCTCTGTTGGTATTGTTCTCATGGCTCCTGTTGCGCTTGTATGTATATGCCAACATTGGCCGTACGATGGCCGTACAGATCCATAGAGCTATCTTTGGAAATAGTCATATATATTTTCCCCAAACTCGTCTGCATTGTCAGATGGATCTCTCCGTCAGGTGGGAAATCCAGTTCACTTTGTTATCTGCAAGAATGCCCAAATATTTGACTTTTTCTTTCGGGGTGGCTTGAAATCCTTGATTTTTCTCCTTCCCGTGAACAGTACTAGTTACATTTTTTGATGAGCATCCGACACACGTTTCGCTAACATTCTTTCCGAGATGACAGAAAGTAGGATCGTGATATCATCGTCGTAACTATGTTTGATGTTATTCCTCATTGGAGTTTTCAGTAGTTTTATTTCGAACTATTTCATAAAGATTTCTACCAGTATAGATGAATACAAGGAACCCATTTGAAGACCATCTTTTTGGAGGTATGGATGAAAAAGTGTAATCCATTTTGAAGACCATCTTTCTGCATGTAAAATCTGTTGTGGAAACTAAAATAATATTGTTTTAGGTAGCAATCAATAGGTGGGTGCACATATCGGGTTTTACGTGGGCGCTATTGTTCTGAACGACGAGGGCGGATTCACAAGGGGAAAATCCATAGTGAACGGTTTCAGAGAGGTCAGGAGGATGGCCGGTGAGGTGAACCGGGTACCGTTGAAGACAAGGAGGTAAGTTCGACGTAAAGAATGCTTCCAACTCAACTCAATCTCGTGGCTATTAGTAATGAAGGCTTTGGGCGATGAAGGCAGGTGTTCCACAAGGTTTGGAGTTCGGCCCGCTCCTGTGGAACATTGTCTACGACGACGTCTTAAGTCTCGGGATGCGCGACGGCGTGAATCTGGTCGGCTTTACAGACGACATCCTCATCATAGTCCGAAGAAGGGAGATGAAATGTGTTGAAGATGCCGCCACGGAAGCGACCAGCAGGGTAGCCCGTTGAATAAGATCCGTGGGCTTTGGGGGTGGCTGCCCAACACACCGGGGTCACGTGATTTGCCAGACGGAGAGCAGGGAGACGCAGGGAGTAACATTCTGCTCCTGGGCCAGAATATTGTAATAACTCCTAAGATGAAGTATCCCGGGGAACAGATTGAAGCGAATCCTAAGTTCAGCAGCCACGTACAGGAGGCGGCTATGGGAGCAGCGCGCACACCAGCCAACATAGGAGGCCTTTTGTTGTGGACGGCGAAGTTCAAGCAGCAGTACGCCGCACCGATATGGGCCGCCTGCACCGAAATGCGGACCTGGAAATAGCAGTGATGACAGAAGCGCACGATGCAGTGTTGAGAGAGGTGCTAGTGAATCCAGGCAACGTCTTCTGAACAAATGGTAAAGAAAGTGGAGCGCGGGTAGCATAGAAGAGTGAACCCGCACCCTCATACCCAAAGTGGAGACATGGGCAGAAAGAATGTACGGGGAATTGGACCACAACACCACTTAGTTACTATCAGGATACAGATGCTTCCTGAGTTGTGCTCTATCGGCAAAACAAATACGTACAGTGCAAATGGTGCAAGCAGCAACCACGAGACACGGCATTCCACTGCTTAGTCTAGGACACCGTACAGATTCTAGAAACCCGGTAGGATTGGTGACCAGAATGGACAAACCTGACACCATCTGGAGAGCGCTGCCGCTGCCTTCATCACCATCCTTAAAATTAAATTGTCATCTTGAACTAGTAAAGAGACTTCAAGAGGACGAGAGGCGTGAGCAGGATAGTAGGGGTGAAGTATTATCATAGTTCCACCTCTGTCGCCGTATTCATTTGGCCAAGTGTTATTCGTATGCGACTATCATGTTCTTAAGTTCTTAATTATCCCTTTTAATTCTGAAACTGCTATTGACTCGAATAAATATGTTATATTGAATACAAGAAAACATTGTTCGTTCTCAGACGAGCTCAATAACTCAATTTATCAACAAGCTCAATGTATGCAATCTTTTCAAAAGACTTGAAATGCATGTGTACAAGATTAAACTTATACAAAGGTCGAAGCCTGCAGATCATGAAAAGAGACATCAATTTGCTCAGTAGGTTTGGCTTGATAAGCGGGGAACAAAAACTTTACAAAAAATAATAATTTTCTTAGATGCGGAAGATGAGATGCATTCACAAGGCACGACTGTGTGATATGGGTTCTGGGCAGAGGAGTGATAGGCCCGCACTTTTTTTCAAAATCATGAGGGATCCCATGAAACGATTGCTCTGCCGAATGAAAAGTATCCCCAAAAAATTATCTCTTTGCTGGCAACCATAAATGACCTGCCAGATTATGGAACTTTACGTCTTGTGACTCTTTTGTGGAGATTTGTGAAATCAAAGGTGTACTTGAACAAAACACAAACAATACACCAATTAAAGGATGACATTCAAAGGGTTATTAACGGCATCCCACCAGATGTTTATTGCTTATAAACTATAGGAGTTTCATGAAATTTTTTAACAAGTAATTATAAAGAATCCAAAATTGAGCAAATTATTAGGAACAGCTTTTTTGAATAAAAATCGAAGAAAGTACTTTGATGGCCAAATTACCATTTTGACTTGTATACTCTTGCGGCGATAATCTGTTTACATATTTGAAAATTGAGGCAACCAAACAGTAAAGTTAAATGTTGTCTAGTTGTTTTGTTAGTTCCACATGCAACACTTTAAGATGCTCGCCTAAGTAAAACCGTCTTGTATACCATTTTCTGCTCTTCCAATAAGTGGTTGCTTTTGTCCGTTTAGATTTATTACAACACTTAAACTATATATTATTTGAACATTTCTTAATCTTCAATTTAGTTTTTCTATACAGAGTAGCTATATTTTAATTAATTGCTCATTTAACCGGCGGTGAAACATTTTTGAAATATCTTGATTATTCTTATTTTAGTTCACAAAAGACAAGAAATTCTATATTTAAATTATTCCGACTCAATAACACACATATAAATCGGGAACAGAGCTTAGAGCTTAGCAAACTCATCCTGTTTATGTACTTCTAATGCCGAAACTGTACATGCACATTATTTTTTTACAATATGTTGCTTCTCCTATCAAATTCTTTTCTTTCTTATCCTTCTAATATTTCTTCTTCATTTTATCCGTATCCTTCTCCTTATCCTCCTTGTCGTTTTCCTCATTTTTTATTTATTTCGAAAATCGTTTACGCAAACGATTATTTTTCATAAGTTGTATATTTTATTATTTTCTCTCTAATAATTTATAAAAATATTAAAATGTATTATTCTGAAAAAATAAGTCCTCTATAGTAATTTATTGACGTTTAATTTACTAGCGTACTCTTGACCTACCTCAATGAACAAGGCAACGACCTATCGTACTCCTAACCCGCCCGAATAAATTATACGTTGAGGTAGGTCAAGAGTACGCTAGTTCAAACGTGGTCACTTAGTTAACGCATGTTGTATTGATGTAGGTCAAGGGTACGCTCGGTTAATATATAATTTTTGAAGCTGTCCAGAATTTCGTTCCTATCCTATAATGTTTTAATATTTTAGTAAAAAAAAAAAAAAAAAAAAAAAAAAAAGACCTTTATTGGCATATCCATTATACATAACATCATCTTTCCTACATATTATTTACCTATCTACCCCTACCCATCCCCCCCCCTTCTACCTCCTCTTCTCCTCTCTCTCTCCCTCCCCAATTTCTCCAAAGTCCTTACCCCCGCCCCATCCTCTCTCATCCACTCCATCACCCTTCTACTCCCTTTCGCCCCCATCCATTCCTCCTTCACCCCCACGCATTCCTCCGCCAAGTGCCTCCACGTATCCTTCCCACGCTCACACAATACACACCTTCCATACTCTTCCCCCATCCATACCTTCCTTCCTCTCTCTTCCGATCCACACCTCGCCCTTGCCACAATCACCCTATCTTCCCTACTCCAACCCCTCTCTATCAAATACTTCGGTACCCTTCCATACACCTGCCACCTCCTATACATATCATTATACTCGCTTCTCTCTATACACCCTTGTCTTTCTTGTCCTTCCACCTCCTTCCCTTTTTCCCTCACCCACTCGTCCACCTTCATCCCATTCCCTAGCCCTTCCATTAATTTCGCCTCTGACAAACCTACCCTCTCATACATTTTCCTCCTCTCACCCCTCCATCTACCCTCAACCCCACCCACGCTTGACAACCATATATCCTTCACCAATCTCTCTTCCCCCAATTCCCACAATCTCTTCTCATACCTCACCACCCTCACCATTGCCTCGCATTCTAACCTCTCTCTATTCGTCTCCTGCAGCACTATGTAACTGGGCGTGGACCTTTCCACCCCCAACATGCGCTTCAGGAACCACATCTGCTCCCTCTCTATACACTCATACCCTCTCGTCCCCCATACTTCCACTCCATACATCAGTATCGATCTCACACACGCATCCCATATCTTAATTTTTATGTATTTTCTTAACAATATTTTAGTCTTCTTTAAACGTAAAACATTAACGTTTTAACGTAATATGGTATAATATTCACTAATCTTCAAGCAAATAAAGAGAGAGAGATAAAGTGTAATATATAATTTACAAGAGTTTTTAAACATTTCGTTTTGAATAAATTTTAAATTAAATAAAGAGTACAATTTCTGATTGTTGATTCATCATTATCAAAATGAGAATTTGAGTGGAATAAATATTTCAATATTAACGTCTGCTTTGCCTTCATTAAAAATTGTATTACGTTTATTTTTACTACTTTATTTAGACTGAATAGTTAAGGTTGCTAGTTGTTGACAAAACAATTTCATTTACGAAAAGTTACCAAAGTGATAACTTTATTTTGAGATATAATATTAAGAATAAATGATATTTGAGGACAACCGAATAAAACTGTAACTAGAAAATAACTAGGAACTAGGAACGAATGTAGAATCTTTGGTTAATGGTGGGTTTAAAAATATTGTAAGAAAATAGGACGGCTAATTAGAACAAGAATTTCAAGGATGTATAAAATTTATTTTGAAGAGAGAGTTTTGGTATATAGGCATATGGAGGGAAACTGGAAGAATTATCTATGATGAACCACAAGGATCGGCATTGGGACCAATTCTTTGAAACATAAGCTGTGATGAAAATTTTAGTACGGATTTACAACACTAGTTTGTTTTGTTGATCACTTACTAATTATAATAACAATGAGAGGAATTGAAGAAATAAAATACAAATGAAAATTAGCAGCTGAAATAATTATTGTGAAAATAGGGCAATTTTTGTTACCTTCAAATTAATAAATAAAACAAATGAAGTTTGGTTACCAAGACGTAGAGCAGGAAGTATACTGGGTAAAGGAAATAACATTTTTGTTAACGTTGGAGGCTTCTTCTTCGTAATACATCATAATTCATAAATGAAACACTTTTTAATTTTGTTTGTATAAGTTAGACTTAATTTAGTGACTATAGTTTAAAAATGAGAAATGGTCGAAATTATAGTCACTAAACAAAGTCTCACTTATACAAACAAAGTTAAAAAGTGTGAATTAACATTTATGGCCAAAAAATTGAAATTAAATTAAAGGTGAAATATTTAATAGTCAACACTGGAAGTACCGATTGGTCAAAATGACTGGTTGTTATTTTTAAGTTTACAACTCCAATCCGCCACTATGGTGACGGCAACTTTAAGTTTCTGGAAAATTACGTTTTTTTTTTCTTATCGGTAATTGGTAATTGTTGTATACACTTTAAAATACACTCAGTCATTTTGTTACAGCAGTTGTATAAAGTTGAAATAAGTGCAGTTGAAATACCTACAATTATCATGTGAACAATTGTGTTAAATATATTTCTTTCAATTTACAGTTATTGTGAATGTTTTTTCTGACTATAACAAACAATATATTTATAATATTAAACAAAAACGTTTACTTTGTTGATATCACACTTTATTTTTAAGTTTCGATCATTAACTGATCATTTTCAAACTTAAAGTTAACTCATCAACCATTAACCAATTATTTAGAATATTTTTATCCAGTTCTGAAACTTTATCCTAAAAATACTGAGACGTCCGAAAATACCTAGAATTTTAGAGGACATAATGAATATAAGAGAAGACTTTTCCGATATCGACCAAGGTAATTTTGATCCTGAAATTGGATCAGCAGATATTTCAAAGGACTGTTCAGAAGAATATGCGTGTGTTTCCTCAGATAACAATAGTAAAGAAGAGATCATCTTGAATCTACGCAGACCAAGAAGCCTTTTGAGATTGTCGTCATCTTCGGATGAGAATGATCATCAACAAACTGAGATGGAACTATTTGGACGAAAATAAAATTTGGATCCACTCCAGGAAGAAAATCAATAGATAGCATTTTCAATGCAGTAATTGGACCCACGGCTTATGCAAATCGAAGCATAATGAAGTAAGAAGTGCTTTGTTTTTGATAGTCAATCGAGGTATGATCATATTAGAACATGAACAAAACTAGAAGCTTTCCGAGTTCTTGGGATTTAGTGAGACTCTATTTAGTGACTATAGTTTCGACAACTTTAACTTGTTAAAATTTGAAAATTGAAGATGAAAAGTTGTCGAAACTATAATCAATAAATAAAGTCTTAATTATAGAAACAATGTTAGAAAGTGTTTTATTTGTGAAATAACTTTTTTGAACAAAAATATTTAAATTAAATTGAAGGTGAAATATTTAGTAATTACAATAAAATGAATTTCTTTTTTATTCAGAAAGTTTTGTAATTAATTCTACCCCAAACCGCAAGACGATCAGTAACTGAAATTTATATGTATATGTAGGGTGGGTGAGTGGCCTCTATCCCACCCTCCAATCAGTAAAACATCATCAGAAATTATTTGAAAAATTTGTAATAAATCTCTAAAATTGCAATTATTTTGTGTTTATTTATATTTTATAACTTTTAATTAAAACCCTCGCTTATAATTTACTGATTAGAGGGTGGGACAGAGACCACCCACCCACCCTACATATACTTGATATTTTTTAATACTAATTGTTGATGATTTTGCTGCAAAAAACAATAAAACCTTCTATGTAATAAAAAAAGCATATTCCAAATTTAAGTTTAAATATAAATGACCTTCTATAGCTAACCTTACCTAATTTAGATTTAAAGTCAGCCCACCCATCGTGCATAAAAGTTTTATTAATTTTCTCACTCAAAAAATTTACCTTTTGAATTTCTTTTTTATTCAAAAAGTTTTGTAATTAATTTTACTCCAAACCGCGCGACGATCAGTAATTGAAATTTATATGTATATGTAGGTGGCCACTATCCCACCCTCCAATCAGTACAACATCATCAAAAAATTATTTTAAAAATTTGTATGAATAAATCTCTAAAAATTGCAATTATTTTGAGTTTATTTATATTTTATGACTTTTATTTACAACCCTCGCTTATGTTTTACTGATTGGAGGGTGGGATAGGGGCCACCCACCCACCCTACATATGCATAATAACTTTAAGTACTAATTGTTGATGATTTTGCTGCTTACAAAACAATAAAACTTTGTACGTAATAAAAAAAGCATAATTCAAATTTAAGTTTAATATAAATGACATTTTATAGCTAATATTATTTAAGCTTGATTTAAAGCCTTTCCACGTATCCGTATCATGTATATAATTTTTATAAATTTACATACTCAAAATTTTTACTTTTTTCAATTTCCTTTTATTCAAATTTTGTAATTAAAGTCATTGCAAACCGCGAAGTGATCAGTAAATAAAGTTTATATGTATATGTAGGGTGGGTGGGTGGCCTCTATCCCACCCTCCAGTCAGTAAAACATCCACCCATCGTGCCATTTTTACTAATTTACTTACTCAAAAATTTTACCTCTTGAATTTCATTTTTATTCAAAAAGTTTTGTAATTAATTTTACTCCAAACCGCGAGACGATCAGTAATGGAAATTTATATGTATATGTAGGGTCGGTGGGTGGCCTCTATTCCACCCTCCAATCAGTAGAACATCATCAAAAAATTATTTGAAAAATTTGTTTAAATAAATCTATTAAATTTTGCATTAACGTTACGTTTATTTACGTTTTACAACTTTTAATTTTAATTTCTGAGTTTCATAAGTTGCCATTTTGTTTCCACTTATCGTATGTCAATTGTTTATAGATATTTTCAAAAACATATTACTATTGATTCGTATTTTAAAATTTATAAACGATTTTTATAATCGACAATTTCATTATTTATTTTTCCTTCGGTGTAACTTTTAAAGGTTGCCATTTGTTATCAGATGTCAATTATTTGTAGTTAGTTTTAGAAGGACATTATTACTAATTCGATTGAAATGATTCCACCATTCGTTAATTTTTTATGACTTCTTTAAATTTACAATCACAATTTTTAATTTTATTCGAGTTAATTTTCAAAGGTTGCCATTTTATTTCCAGCTATCAAATATCGATTGTTTATAGTTAATTGTAAAAGCATGTCATTACTAAGTGGATTTTTGGAATTTGAAACGATTGTTGTAATTAATTATTTTTGTATGAATTTTTTAAATGTACAATCACATTTTAAATATAAAATATAGAAATTCTTTTTAATAATTTTAGAACACATAATTAATAATTTGATTTTAGAATTTTGAAATTGATTCCCACCATGAGTTAATTTTTTATGATTTTTTTAAATCGACAATTGCATTTTTTTATTTTCCTTCGGTGTCAGTTACAAAGGTTGCCATTTTGTTAATAGTTATCAACTGTCAAATATTTGTAGTTAATTTCAAAAACACGTCATTACTGATTAGATTTAGAAATTTTGTAATAATTCCCACCATCAGTTAATTTTTTATGATTTTTTTTAAATCGACAATTGCATTTTTTATTTTATCCAAATTTTACGTCACATATAATAGAGGTAACAAGTGGTAAAATGTATTAAAGGTGTAGCTAGATTCATGATACATCTTAAAGGACCATGTGAAGGATTTAGGTGATTACTTTTAAGTGAAGGAACATCAAAATTGTTGTATTCGGTGCCACGTGGGTAGGATGCCTAAATTCTAGTAGCCCGGAGGGGATTATGAATTATGGTTAGACCATCAAGGAAAATTAGAGGCTATCGAACAATTTCTAAAGCAGCTGCGGAAGTTTTGGTATCAAATCTACCAGCTGATTTATTACTTGATATGAAGGCAGAAAAGTTATCCAAATATGTAAGTAGTGGAATTAAAAAGAAAGAAGCTAAAAAATTTGAAGAAATTATTGATTAATGGCAAAATTTATGAAAATTGAAAACTTGAACTGGAAGAGAGATGGACCCATAAATTAATAAGAAATATAAGGACATGGCTGATAAGAAGAAAAAAAATGAGAGAAATAAATAATTACTTATGTCAATTTCTTTCGGGCCATGGAGAATTTGAGTTTTTTTTTTACAAAATTGAAAAAGTGAATTGTGGTTTTTGCATTTTATGCAATTTGAAAAAAAAGACAATGCGGAACACAACTTGAGATGTCAAAAACGGGACGAAGAAAGACAAATTTTTAATTATCTCTAGACAAAGTTTTTTTTTGGAAAAAATAATTAAATTAGACAACTGAAATGTGGTCTTAAATTTTTATGGAAATATCATAATTAAAAAACCAAGAAGACATAAGAAATGTAAGTGTTTGTAATTCTAGTTGATTGTTATTAGTATATTTTTTGTGTTATTAGGTGTTGCTGTTAATTTTTTGTCATGTTTCCAGTACGCGACCCAAACTAATAAATCGCTGTTATTATTTTTTATAAGGTAGATTGTCCTGTGTGATTTTAAGTACTTGGTTGATTTCTTTTGTACAATATCAAAAACTCACATATTATATAGTAGTAGAAACGTATTTACTTTCTAATTGCTTCGGATTGAGCTTTATAGACGATTGTCATGACCTCAGCTGGTATGCTTTACGGCGTCTATCTCCGATTACTTCTGCATATCTTTTTCTGTTACTAAAGGTATATGAATTGATGATTCTTCAAGATAGGGCCAACTGCTATATATCGTTTATTATCTGTATTTTGATTGTTTTTTTAACTGTTATACGTCATCTTACATGTGTCATTTCATTATAGTATAGTTGTGAAGTCACTCTTTTGCGGTTGTTTGATAGCTATTGTCCTGATACTCCTTGCATATGTCCTTCCCTAGCAATTATTCCACTTTTTTTCCGATGGCTGTTTCGTTCGCCTCGTGAATAGATTTTCAGGTAAGCAGGAGAATTGTAGCTAGGCAAAAAACAACTTTTCCAGCAATAATTTTTCTTTGTCAATACTCTACCAATGTTCTCTTAAATTGGTTGATATTAATTCACCAAAGATTACAGCTAACTCTGGTTATTCTATTAAAAGCAGCTCCTTCACGTATGTTCTCGAAGGTAAAAGATATAAATTCACCAACGATTCCAGCCCACTCTGGTTGTTTTTCTGATAGCTCCTTCATTTATAATCTCGAGAGTAAATACAAGAGAAATACCAATGATCGCTAAATGTTTGGAGCTTTTCAGTCCATTACTAAGTGATTTTCTGAGGGGATTCCTTAGAGATTTCTAAGAATAATTGGTTTACCCCATTTACCTGCGATAAAGTCTGTCAATATGTCTTCCTTTGCAACACGCCTAACAGGTTCCCATTCTTTGAACCTTACTCAAAATTTATTATTAATTTTTGCGGCTTCAACTTCGTTATACATGTTTGAGTATAAATTAAAAAAAACACTCTGCAGCTTTGCTTGTCAACTGTCTTGAGTGTTTTTTATTCTTACCCAAAATTCTTTAAATTAAACAAAATGTTTTCAAACCACAAGAGTTTTAATATATCCAATAACATACAATTTATTCAATCTTTCTTTTCACTCACATTATTTAAAAATAAATAATTTAAGTATAAAAATTAAGGAATAGATGGCCACTTCTCTGTTCCCAAATCTTTTTATGATTGATAGCTATTGTCAGAAGGCTCATACTGATACACTCTCTGCATGACCTTCCTTAGCAATTATTTCAACTCTTTCCGATGGCTTTTCTGTTCGACTCATAAATACTTCGTAAGCAGGAGAACTGTAACTAGGTAAATAAATGCTTTTCAGGTACTAATATCTCTTTATTGATACTCTCTCAGAGTTTTCTTGAATAGGTTGACATTAATGACAATAGATACCAGCCAACTCTGCTTGTTCCGTTGATAGCTCCTCCACTTATGCTTTCAAGGGTAAATAGTGCTGAGTATTTGGAGCTCGTCAGTACGTCAGCCAGCAATTATCTCTACCAGTATGCATAAAAGGTACGTTGAACTTTATCCAAAATTAAATTAATTAAAAAAAGTCTTCAAACCACAAGAGTTTTTATATATCCAAAATTAGTGAGCAGATAGCAAATATTCAAACAGAATCTTTAAGTAACATTTAAATCCTATGAAAAGTGATCAAATATATAGGGTGGGCAAAAGATTATGAAGGGGTTTTAACTTCCTATAACTTAACTTTAACTTAAAATAATGTTATTTCTTTTTTCTCTTTTTTCAGAAATTGCACTTGGTAAGTGTGAAAATTTGCCATGGAAAAATACAGCACGTTACAACGCACCAACATCGTTCACTTTTACTTTGAGAACCAATATTTAATTGTTAGAAGGCAGCGAGAATATCGTCGTCATTTTAACGTTAGAGATGCACCCTCGGATCGTTTTGAGGAACAAGATTCGAAAGGTGACCTTCCACGTACCTGGAAATCACAAACAGTTAAGGCAGAAGCTAATGTGGATCTTTTGAGGGGTAGTATCGAAGAAGATCCAGAAAAATCGACTGAGAGGCGAGCTACACAACTTAACATCTATCAAACTTCACTACAGCGGATTTTACACGGTTTATCTTTATCCGTACAATATTCAAATGGTTCAGGAATTGAATCCTGTATTACTTACGAAGGCTATGCACTAACAAACTAAAAAAAAACTTT
Organism: Ontholestes murinus; assembly: GCA_963969525.1. Lineage (NCBI taxonomy): Eukaryota > Metazoa > Arthropoda > Insecta > Coleoptera > Staphylinidae > Ontholestes > Ontholestes murinus. The sequence goes on from OZ018392.1 coordinate 6,322,811, forward strand.
ATGGATCATCTGATTATGTCTGACGAAGCTCATTTCCACCTAAATGGAAACTGCAGGTTCTGGGCCACTGAAAATCCTAGGTTGGTATCCCAGCATGAATTGCACCATGTTAAGGGGGGAAATACATGTAATCGGTCATAAATATAACCTTTTTTGGGATTTTTTTTTGACAAACTAAAAGAGATACAACCTCACGGTTTCTGCACTTTTTTGGGCATACAGTAGGTTGTAATTTTAGGAAATTTTAAATCTTTCCGCTGATTGGTTAGCCCTCTATTCAACCGATTGTGCCGCCATGTTGGAAATACCGACTAAATTGGCGTACACTCTGGAGGCCTGAAAAATTATTTTTTTAAAGTTTTTCTTGTTTTTACTTTTCTTAGATATATTTTATCCTAAATGAACCTCAGAAAGTAGTAATAATACTATAAGTAAAAATGGTGATGTGGCCATCATAGTACTTTCTCTATATTTTACTCGAAAACTATGAGGTTTACGCAAAAAAACTATTCTTCATAATTTGTTCAGTTTTGAATTCTCTACCATTATTTGTAATATTATTTTCATGTAACTCCAATGGTTGTTTGTTGGCAATTGGCAAAAAATGTCAAAATTTTCAATTTTTATTTTTTTTCTTGAAAGTTAAAATTTTTATGAAAAACATGTTCGAACAAAACGTATTTAGTTTTTTTTCTACTACCCTTTATAAAAAGACAATTTTCGTCACCGAATACTCCAGCGAAAATTTGAGTTCCGTCACTAGTGAGAGAAAATCCCATAACGCTAACTTTCGTCACTAGGGACGAAAGTTACCTACAAATTTTCACCTCCGTCTAGTTGCCTGCAGTCACTATATCGTGTCATTATTAAACGTCAGTTTTTGAATTTGTACTGTTCGTAACTTCATCATATCATGATTTCTGATTCAGTAAGTGATTTAGATCTTTCCAAAACTGCACCAGAAATAGTAAATCAAGCTGAGAAAACCTATATGGATTTATTAACAGAAAAATCGAAAAAGAGGTATGAAAAAATATATGCAAAATTCATGGAATTTAAGGCAGATAATCGTGTAAATTCATATTCACTGTGCTGTTTGCATATTTTGCAAAGTTGTCGGTAAGTAATTTAAATATGATCTGTAGCTTTGTAATTTTTAATTCAAAATAAAGTATTTTTTATATAATAAAAGTTTGTTAGTATCATAGGTAAGGTAGTAGAAAAAGTATAGTGTTTAACTCGTCGAAAGCATTTTTTTAAGCTCGCGAACATTACCAAACTCGGCTTCGCCTCGTTTGGTAAACTGTTCTCTCGCTTAAAAAAATGTTACTTTCGTCACTCGTTGAACAATATACTATTTTTCCTATAACTTTTGTTGGAACCATATTTTAAAATTTCCCATATTTAGAAAAATATCACAAAAAAACGCCTCTAGTAAACATCCACTTCCGGTTTATGAATGTTTACCAAAAGCTTTTCAGTTCCAGTTTTTGACGATAAAACCTTAAGTTTAAAGTTTCATCTCAAACAGATACGGAGGTAGAAACTCTGTTATATGTCCGTGAATACTTTTGCGATCACTTTAATATTTCATTGGATAAATCTTAAATGTATAAGGAAGGTTTTTATGCAAAAAACAAAAAAATTTAAATTTTTTACATGTGTTTCCCCCCTTAAGTGCACAGTTTGATGTGGTGTCACGAGACATAATCGGACCTATTTTTATTTTTTCAAAATGACAATGGTAAAGCAGTGAATGTTAATGTAGAACGATATAGAGCAATGCTTTAGAAATTTGTGAGACCAGGAATGTGGTTTCAGCAAGATGGAGCTACCTGCCATACAGCTGAACCACACTGTACATTGGAAGTTGTAAGGGCCGTTTTTGGCCACCTAATAATCTTGAAAAGATGTTCCGTGGATTATCCGCCGCGATCTCCGGACCTAACGGTCCCTAATTATTTTTTTATGGGGACACCTGAAGGGAAAAGTTTTTGGACAATTCCACAACTCGGAGAAAATATTCGTGCCGAAATCAACAAGGGCACTAAGCTTAATCTTCTGGAGTCATTATTGAAAATTTTCAAACATGGCCGTAATCAGTTAGTAAATCTCCTTAACGAGCAAACCGAATTAACCTTACGTCACTTTTTAATCTGGCACAGTTCTTCCAAGATAATCCACAAACAACTAGCGATAGGTATATTTCATCACTCTAAAATACTTAGTATAAACGTTGATTGAAATATTGTATATTAATATTTCAATCAACGGTATAACTTTGAAACGAGTCGTGTTGTGTTGTTTTACAATAATGATTGAAACTTTATTTAATTCAGTATAAGTATATATTATCAGATAATAACAGTCGCAATCATTCTCTTCATTAAAATAAAAATTAATAAGAATTGTAAAAAAATTATTACAAATTCGTCTTGAATACATTTTCTTTACCAATTAGATGAAATTCATTAATATCTCGGTCTTAATTATTGGGGGGTAAAACATGGCTTCATTCCAAAGGATAACTCGTCGCCATTTGCTTCCAAGTTAATACTTTTATGCGCCTGAACCTTTAAATCGATAAACGCATGTCTCCTCTCCACATTTCGCAGTGCAGTGCATCCCCAGAGCGATCCCTGCTACCTCCCATTAGGATATACGAATAACAAATACATGGAGATGTACATTACGAGCTTCCATCCAGGTGTGCAACCTGCGAGATTTTTTTCCTGCTGCTGTTGGCAAGGGTGGTGGGTAGTTAGGCAGGAGTGAGCGTGTGCTGCTGCCGCTGAACATTTTTGTGTGGCGCGTGCTCCCTCTGGCGCCGTAGAAGGGCAGACTCGCAGTTACCTTGTGTTGCCGGTAGTTGCACCACACCGTGCAGTGTCAAACGACAGAACGTACAGAACTCAAAATTGATTGTTAACACACTTAACACAATGCACAACCAATATTGGAACCCGCTCACCATTATGTTTTAAATCGTTTTCGTTTTTAAACCCAGTTAATGTGATAAAAGTGATATGATTGGTAGTCAAATGATCGCGAACGATTCGCAACAACAACAACAGTACCTGAATGAACTAGATATTTTGTTATTAGCACAATCAAGTACGTTCTTCATGCAAGGCTTAACCGTTTAAGGACTGCACGGGGTTAACACGGCGGGACACATCAAACAGGTGAGATTTGTGTTACGTAATTTATAATCTCATTGTTTGAATTAACACACTACTAAAAAAAATGTATGTGATAGGGGTTGAATGTAAACAATTGACGTAATGGACTGAAGAAGTCGCGTGTTGCTGTCGAGACGTGTGTTTAAACATGTGTTTAGTAGATTGTATTTTTATAAATGTGGTAGTGCGCGGAGGTGGGTAGGGAGAAATTTCGCGGTCTTCCTTTGTGGTCTTTGTTTCCGTTATTCAGCATGCATTTTTAATATTTCTGAACTGAATCCTGACCGAGTCGATATCTGCGAGAGAGTCGCGGATGCAGATCTGGAATGGGGTGGTACTGAAAGGGTTGATTTCCATTGTGTGTGCAGGGGAGGATCAAGTGTGCATATAGGGTGCAGGCTGAGCGTGGTGGGGGGTTGACATGCATAGTCACCTTGCCTTGCTATTGATTGACTAATACGTTATAATGTGCGACAGTACTGTATGCGAAAACCCTTTTCCTACCCAGTTTATCTCCCTTTGGAAAATTGAATTGATGGGGTTTCCTAACAAAGGAACGGTCCGGAGTACGCACGTATACGCATCCTTACGATTATTATCGAATTACACGGTGCGTAAATGCACTTGCTTCGCTGAACAAAGAGCATTGTGTTTTGTGCGTGTGTAAGCTATGCCGTACGATCAATAAATATGCCTAATCAACGCATTAAAGTGAACTTGCTTAGCATATTTTTAATTAAGGAAACACCACTATACCACACATGCGAATAATTAATTACGAAGCAATTGTATTTTTATTTTTTTATTTTTTTTAGTATGTCAATGCAGTTATTGTGTGACACCCTTACCCTACATTCGGTCATTCCGTGCATACTTAAACAGCATGACATAAGAAAGTGATTTGCCCGCGCCGCTTTCTTTCGACGTATTTGTTCGGCTAGGGTTGAAATAATGAATGGAGGCCCATTGAATTTATTACCATTCAACATTTCGGAAACGAGTGGGTTTCCTTTAGTAACTATTTGTTAAACTTATCTAGCGTTAGTCGGGTTTAATTCTATCAATCAATTAGCTTTCATACCGTTTTATATCATTAACATGTATTACCTGTAACAGGTGTAATTTAATACTATTTCCATTAATATATTACTCACAGAAAAGATAAAGAAACATTCGCTTAATAATTAAATTAAAATTGTTATTTTTATTCTTTTAATAGAAGATTTATTATTGTTTAATAAATATTGTATATTAACAATACATAATAAGTATTTAAAAATTTATTAAAATATTCGCAAAAACATTTTCTCCAATATTGAGAACGCTTTTATTATAATATCATGTATAATATTTATAATGTGAATAGTATTAAATTACTTTACATTGAATTATAATACTTATAAAACATTAATTGATAGTAAATAAATACTTTCAGCACTGAAATTATAATAGTTTTAATGAAATATTACATCCAAATTCATCTTTATACAGGGTTTATTAAACATACGTCAAATATTAAAGAGGTTATCCATGGACTATACTAAGAATATTTTTTCCTTTGGTCATTTTTGAAAACCCTCCTGTTTCAAAGATGCTAGGTGAACAAAATTTTCGATAACATATTGACGTATATGACAAATATTTATAGATTGTATGCACCAGACCACCTTTGATAAATGATGTGATATACAGGTTATTTATATATTATACGAGGGTGAATCAAATATAAAGTCGTATGTACCTCCTCCTCATACATGGTGCATGGTGCATTATTGAACCAAATCATCATCTCTTCTTCACAGTGACCTCTAACACATTCAGCGGTACCATGCATAACACTTCACTTAGTGACCGATAATTTAAAAAAATCTCTTTATACTTGATCCACTCTCGTAGAAAGAATCCTATGCTAGGCTATTGTAATATTCCTTGATCCATCTTTAAAAAACTACCTTACATGGTCTTATTACGTACATTATTGAGCGTTCTATAACCCTTTTTTAGTATTAGGTTTAAATCCTTTATAAAGCAAATATACATACTTGTTTAATGATTGAGGTGTTCACTTCGTAATACATCTTGTGTGATATCAACAAAGAAACTGTTTTATATAAACATATGCTTAACATCTAATTCTTCCAATCAATAATTTTCTATAAACTTAATCAAAAATGAATGGATGAGGAGGAAGTTTGATGATACTACACGGTTTAGAGTTTCACTATTTAATGTTGAACACAGCTACATGTTTCGCCACACGTTCATATTTTTTTATCTGCCTGATGAAGTCACTGTGTAGCGAAACTTATTACAGTGTTCAACATTAAACAATAAAACTCTAAAAAGTGTTTTTTATTTGTATAATCTTAATCAATAAGTTTCCTTCTCTAGTTAACAATACTTCCTGTAGTTTAAGCTAAACTGATTTACCCTACTACTCAAAACTATTTCTATAAATCCTTACAAATTTGGTGCTCAGATGGTTACTATTAGGTGTACAAATGACATTTTTAGCTACATTAAAATACAGTAAATTTAATTGTTCAAGTTGATTTCTATAACTTTAAGTCATCTTTCAGGCAGCTGATGAATTCCATCTCGGAAAAATGTTACCTCTTTGGAGACGCTAAGGTCGTCAAGATATTTTCTATTGGAAAGGGATATTGGATAAGACGTGTTGCATCGACGGGAATAAGTGGTAATCGGATGGAGCGATGTTTGATGCTGCAAGAGGTCCCAGTCAAGACTCATTCGGACATATTTTGTATTGAAAGCAATGTGTGGCCTAGCGTTATGCAGCAATTTCAGTTGACGTTTTCCTTCGCCAGTGTATTGACGTTTTCGTTCAAATTTTTGACTCGAATAGATTAATTGACGTTGGTAGCAGTCAACAGTAACTGATTTACCCAGTTACAACAACTCTTAATAAAGCACTCCCTTCATAACCTACCAAATTCAGAGAAGAACCATCTTTTATCTTGTATTTGTTTCTCATTTATCGCTTGGTGAAACATTATATTAATAATAGGTAACGGTAATGAAGAGCTCTGGATTTCCTCAACTTCAAACGCACTTATACATGAACTTTATATATTATCCTGTTAAAATTACGTTTTTACATTATTATTGATAATGGCCCAGTGCCGAAACTAGTAATAAAGTGAAACGAACCAAGTGAATTTTTAATCAATCACCTATTAAGAACCTTCTTTTAGAAGCGATTGGATTTTACGACCGATTGTGATGATTAACCTATGATTTTCTTCGATTCGGATTGTCATAGAGTATCCATTACTCATCCCCCGTAACAATTTTTCGCAATAAAGGCTTTTGATACTTTTTATTGGGCAGAGAAAGACATGCTGCCACTCGTAAATAGTTGTTGGTTTCATTTTCATTAACGCTAAACCCATTTTCCTACTTTCTAAATCTTTCCCATCTTATGTAGGCGTTTAGAAATCAATTGCTGTGTTACTCCTAACTGTTCTGCAAGCTTTTTTTCGTTTCTGTCGAATTTTCAGCGAAGATCTTCTTCAATTCACCGTTGTTGCACTTTTTAAGCGATGATCTTTAGATTCGTTAGTCATTAGATAATTGCCAACTTTAGGACAGCAATTACAAGTAAGAGTTTTTGTTCTACTGCTCTAACGTAATAAGACAGACCGTGTCTTGAAGAAATGAGGGAACTTTGCCGTTATCTACATCAATTATGGTATGAGACCTCACCAGATGACAATCACCTCTTTCAACGCATGTTTCGTCTAGTTATTTATTAAGGAGTAAAGGCATTTTATTTATAAATATTTGTTAATTGTTAGTGTTTTTTCAATTGTTTAGATTTAATACTGAAGTTAATACTTTGCTTAATTTTTTGTGACGTTTTTTTTCGCATGTAGATTATATAAATTATATTTAATACTAGGGATATTAAAATGAAAAGGTACGAAATGACCCCGTGGGGTTAAATAAAGCATTTATGCAAAGTATATGTCATTAACCCGAGCACAACGATTCCATTGATTAATAAGCTTAAGAATATCGTATTCTCGAAACTCCTGAGGCCCTGACGAGGGTCAGTTTTTCACAGTGTCTTTGAGTTTGTCGCTCGAGTTGAAGAGCTGGTTTTTCAGGTTAGGGTGGATGTCAGTGTTGAAATAGCAGGACAATTGTTTATGACAGTTACCAGAAAAGAAACTGCGCATGTGGCCCTCACTTCAACATCTCTTTGGTATCACGAAGACTCGCTTTCGGAGCGGATCGTCGCTGGTGATAAGAGCTGGTCCAATCACTATGAACCAGAGACAAAGAGGGACAGTATGCAGTGAAAGCAACACCTCCCCCAAAAAATTTGCAAATCCTTGGTATCAGCAGTCAAGCCGTCATTTTTGAAGTCTCCTCCAGAACAGAAAAACCATTATCTCTAATACACACTGAGAAGTTCAGCTTGCAGTGAAAGCATCACCCCTTAAAAAATGCAAATCCTTTGTAGCAGCAGTCAAGCATCTCATTTTTGACGTCTTGAATTCCTCCAGAACAGAAAAACCATTAACTCTGATATACATTGAAACACAAGCTTACGCAGGTCCATCAAGAACACGGAGTGTACTTCATTATAACGCTCGTTCACACGTCTATAGGGTTACATACGCAGATCTGGCCAAGTTCAAGTGGGGCAGATTGACTATCGGATGTCAGCCTGCTATTCCCGTGTGTTTGGTCCTCAGAAATTTTTTTGAAAGGGCAGTGCATCAACTCGGACGACGAACTCAGGAACGCTTTAAAAAATTTGATCTCTTCACGGCCACAGAAGTTCTAAAAACACAAAATCCTTCGGCTTGTGCTCAGGCCTATGGTGTGTATACTTTGCACAAAGGCTTCATTTATATCCACAGTATCGATTCGTACTTTTTCATTTGAACACCCCTTGTAGATTTTTTAAAATTGAATCAATTCAGAATTGTTTATGTTTTTTTAGTGTAGGTTTTTATACTATTTGTAGCTCAGATATTACTTCATATTTCCAACGTCAACTTCATCCTTAATTTTTTTCACGCTCTTTATATGTTATTTAAAATATTTTATTTGATGATGGTTGCCCATCAACTAACTACATTGATACCTTACATTAAAATAATTCATGTTATCAACGTTATCAACGGTGTTTAAGCAGTTTTCGTATATAATTACTTTTGTCCGTAGGGTAGAAGATTGAAAAAGTTAGTTGCATTAGACGAAGGCAACTTTTCCGTAACGGTTTTAGGGATATCACGTCTATTAATCACTTTGTGTAAAAAAATGCAATTTCGTGTATCATGATTATACTAATAATATAGTAAATTATGAAAAAGCATGTAGTTAAATATTTTTCTATTATATTATGTGTTTAAAATCAGTTATTCTAAATCCACCATCAAATTAATGAATGACAAGCTAAAGTTGTTAAAACTATCTTAACAAGTGTTATTAAAGAAGTTATACCGAAAAAGTTATTTGTTTTATTCTGAAATGTTCATTGGTTATCATTTAATCCTATATTTTATTCATATCTCTTAATTAATATTAGGATAACGAGACTGTTAGATTTTTCGCCACATTGTGCATTCTTCAGGCGAAGAAAATATCTCTTAATTGTAATAATTCTTAATTCTAGATAGAATATAAATGTAAACATTAATTATCGTTGCCTGTCACCAACACGCCAGAGGACCGGTTTCGATTTGTTTTGGATCTCATCAGCGTAAGGTAGTTGGAGACAGGGAATCGTTTTCTTCGTTCTTTTTTTTGATAAGAGGAGAGGACATCCTTATAGTAGGGTCCTCGAAAAGAGCAGCGACATAGCAGATTACGGTGTAATGGGGAGCTAATTGGGTGCCAATTAGGATCAAGCGTGACCTTCGATGTTTGTTACCAGCAGACGGAAACGAATGTTACTATGGAGGATTTAATTCTCCGGCTAAACCATAAAGGTGCCATCTATGGTCTAAGCATTGTACTAGATCACTGTTTGGGTGGATAACTACCGACAAAGAAAATGTATTTTTATTCAAGTGGATCAAACTCAAAAAAGATAAACCTAACACTCAAGGATAAAAAATAAACAAATGAAGATATTACATATATGTAATAGGTGAAGTATCAGGAAATAGTTTACGAAGAAAAATAATATAATTGTGATCCACACGAAAACCTTAACTAAACTTCGGCCACATATTAACTAACTTGATGGTTTTCATTACTTCAAAGTCCTTCTTCATTCGTTGCATCACTTGTTGGTTACTCTGTCTACCCAAGAGATCCTCAATATTCTCCTGTATAGCCACATTTCCAAAGCCTCTACTCTCCTTTGTATTGCTTCGGTTATTGTCTATGTTGTCCGTGACTTCATTCCATACAAAAATATCTAGAAAATATAGCATCGAAGAAGTCTGTTTTTGATATCGATGCCGAGACTGTTACTTTTGAACAGTTTAGCCATTTAGTTAAAGGCAGCTCTTGCTTTCTCGATTCTGCACCTAATCTCCTTTGAATGGTCCCAATCCTCATCGATCATGGTTCCCCACTAGGCCAACTGTGATACCCTCTCTATTATTGATGATTTAGTTTTACTAATGTTAATTTCAAAACCATAGGGAGTATTGGCGTCTTTTATTTTGTTTATTAGTTCTTGTAAGTTATTCATACCATCGGTGAATATCACAGTATTATCTGTATATTGAATGTTGTTTACTATTTACTCCATTCAGCAGAATTCCTATCTCTCTGAAGATTTCTTCTGAATAAAGATAAAATATGATTTGCGAAGGTATATAACCTTGCTTAACGCCTCGAAGAATACTGATTGCATTGGTTTGCTCCTCCACATTCATCGTGATAGTAGCAGTCTGCTTGAAAATCATTTGAACCTTTTAATTCTAGTAATTTTCAGTTAAGTTAAGTGTTATTTATCATTATATTAATGTCATTTTGACTATAGAAACAAATTAATTGACTTGTCATTTGATATTTCGATTTCACTTTTTAAAAATAAAAGTCAAAATGACTATGACAATGGAAAAAATTTAATTCAATTGACGTTTTGACATTTTGACTATTTTTTTCAAAATAAATAAAAATAAAAATAACACACAGTTTATTCCTTACTTCACTTGTTTATTAATTGTTACTTTTTTTTGTTTGTTATTGATAATGTTCACCTTGTGAACGAAATGTACATTTAACAATTAATAAACAAGTGAAGTAAGGAATAAACTGTGTGTTATTTTTATTTACAAAACACTTCACGTAAACTCGAACCAACAATATTTTTCAAAATAATTGTCATTTTGAAACATGGAAAAAAATTTAATTACCATTTTAACCTTTTGATTTAAAAATAATGTTTAGCCAAGTGTCATTTGTTATTTTACAGAAATAATTCAATTGAATTACCATTTGACATTTCTACTGCAGATTTTTTAATAATTATCATTTTGACAATGGAAAAAATTTATTGTCATTTTGACATTTGACTGCAGATTTGTTTCAATTATATTGCATTTTGACATTTAGAATGATATTAAAAAAAGATTGTCATTTTGAAAAATTGAAAATTTTTAATTTAATCGTCATTATAACCTTTTATAGTAAATTCAGAATCTTTTTAAGATAAGTGGTATTTTAGACTTTTAGATGCAGAAATTTTAATATTGTCATATAGACTACAGAAAAAATTAATTGAATTTTGATTTGATATTTTAAGATGTAATTTTAAAAATGGCAAATAATTGATTTAATTGTCACTTTTAACATTTGACTGCTGAAAATTTTTAATTGAATTGCCATTTTGATATTTTGACTCAATTTTTTTTACAAAATTGTCATTTTGACTACAAAAAAAAATTGAATTGTCATTTGATAATTCTACTCTAGATTAAAAAAAATAAGTTATGTGTCATTTGTTGTTTAAACATATTAACTGTAGACATTTTATTATTGTCATTTTGACTTCAGAAAAAAATAAATTACATTCTTATTTGATATTTTGACTGCAGTATTATTTAATAAATGTCATTAATTTGAAAAAAAATAGTCAAAATGACGATTAAATTAAATTTAAAAAAAGTCGGCTAAAATGATAATATATTTAAAAACCTGCCGAAATGTCGAAATGTCAAAATGACAATAAAAAAATCTGCAGTTAAATGTCAAAACGACAATTAAATTAATACTTTCCTATTCTCAAAAACGGCAATTATTGAAAGATCTGCAGTCAAATTATTATTTTTTTTCTTTTATTATTTTTTAATAATTGTCATTTTGACTAAGGAAATTTGGATTTAATTGTCATTTTGACATTTGAGTACCGAAATTTTTTAATTGAATTGTCATTTTGATACTCTGACTAATATTTTTTAAAAATAATTGCCATTTTGACTACATAAAAAAAATTAATTGAAATGCCATTTTAATTTTTTACTGTAGATTAAAAAAGAGTTATGTGTTATTTGTCATTTTAACATTTAAACTGTAGAAATTGTATTATTGTCATTTTAACTACAGAAAAAATTAAATTGAATTGAATAGAAAAAAAATAATTAATTGTCATTTTGAAAAATAATAATTATTTAAAAAATTGGCTCGAAATGTCAAAATGACAATAAAAAAAAAAATCTGCAGTTAAATGTCAAAATGATAATTACATTAATACTTTTCTATTATATTTTTTTAATAATTGTCATTTTGACTATAAAAAAATTTGATTTAATTGTCATTTTAACATTTGACTGCAAAATTTTATTAATTAAAAAATTAATTTCTATTACATTTCGACTTTTTTTAATAATAAACCTTTATTTTAATTTAAAAAAAAATAAGCTACAGAAATTTTATTGGTGTCATTTAGACTACAGAAAAAATTAATTAAATTGTCATTTGCCATTTTATGTGCATTTTTTTAAATTGTCATTTTGAAAATGGTAAATAATTTAATTGTCATTTTGACATTAGAATACAGAAAATTTTTAGTTTATTTGGTATTTTGATATTTTTTTGTATAAGTGTCATTTTGACTACAAAAACATATTGAATTGTCATTTGATAATTTTACTGTAGATTAAAAAAATAATTTATGTGTTATTTGTTTTAACCATTTAGCTGAAGACATTTTATTATTGTTATTCTGACATTAATTTGAAAAAAAATTAAATTATTACTTTTCCATTGTCAAAATGGCAATTATTGAATGATCTGCAGTCGATTTAATTTGTTTCTTTTATTATTTTTAATAATTGTCATTTTGACTATGGAAAAAAAATGATTTAATTGTCATTTTGACCAATTTTTTTTTGATATTTTTACCGCAGATTAAAAAAACGGGTTATGTATTATTTGTCATTTTAACATTTTAACTGTAGAAATTTTATTAGTCATTTTGATTATAGAAAAAATTCAATTGAACTGTCATTTGACATTTTGACTGCAGTATTTTTTAATAATTATCATTTTGACAATAGAAAAAAGAATTGTCATTTTGAATTCTGAAAATGAAAAACTGGTCGAAATGTTAAAATGACAATATAAAAATTCTGCAAGCAAATGCCAAAATGACAATTAAATTCATTCATTTTATCTTATTATTTTTAATAAATGCCATTTTGACATTAGACTACTAACATTTTTTAATTGGATGTCACTTTGATACTTCAACTGATATTTTTCTTAACATTAAATCAAATTTAAAAAAATCGGTCTAAATGTCAAAATGATAATTTATTTAAAAACATATCTGCAGTCAAATGTCAAAATGACAAATAAATAAACACTTTTTCATTCTCAAAATGACAATTATTTAAAGAAATTTGTCGAAATACCAAATGACAATAAAACGTGAAAAAAATCTGCAGTTTAATGTCACAATGACAATAAAATTAATACTTTGTCAAAATGGCAATTATTGAAATATCTGCAGTCGAATTCATTTTTTCTTATTTGTTTAATGTCTTGAAAAAAATGGATTTAATTGTCATTTTGACAATTTGACTGCAGAACATTTTAAATTAAATTGTAATTTTGACATTTAACTGCATTTTTTTTTTAAATTGTATTGTTTGACGTTTCAGCTGCATATTTTTTTGTGTTTGTCATTTTGGTTTTGCAAAAAATAATTTCTATTTACATTTCGACTTTTTTTCATCATTTTTAAAAACTGAAAATAATTAAATCAAGTTATCATCTTAAATGTTTAATTCAAGACTAAACCAAAAGTGTTCGTTATTATTTTGACATTTGAATTGTCATTTGACACTTTGACTGCAGAATTTTTAAAATTAATTTTCGTTTTGACAAAATTAATTTAATTATATAATTGTCATTTTGACTAGGGATAAAATTAATTTAATTATCATTTTGTTTTACCAGATTTAAATTAAGTGGGGTTAGCCATGATTTTGCATTCCGTGTCATTTACATACTTCTTATAACCATCGTAATTTTTAACTTAATTAAGGCACGCCCTTTATTATAATGAGAATTAGTTGATGCAAGTTCATTAAACATACGACAAAAACTCAAAAGGTTATTCCCTAAACAATTCTAAGAATATTTTGTCCTTTGATGATTTGTTTCGAAGAGCGAACAAAATTTTCGACAACATTTTATTACAAAAAATTGCATGCTGAGTTTCTTCATCTATAAGAACTGTTGAAAATGATTATTTTCAGCTAAGATACAATAAACCAATCGTCTCCTCATTAACTGTTGAACTCTTTCAAAACATCAGGGTCGTTTCTTATCGTGTTAAACCCAGTAATTAACCGAGAGAGCAGGATGATGTAAATCTTCAGTTATGATTTACTATATTGCATAGAAAATTTAGTGTTGATGTTAAAAAATTTAAGGTCAAAACGTATTTTGCTTTCATTGTAGATCTCGTTGTGATGTCCCAAAATTAAGGAAAATAAAGGAAAAAAATGCAGAATGTTAATATTTGGATTAATGGTCAATGATAAGGTATATTCATTGTATTCTGGCACGTTCAATTCACCTAGTAATAATTAAGGACTATCTTTATTCATATATTCTATAAATATGTAGAATAATTTACAGTGTATGTGTATTGCTTCTTCTTCTTTCTCCTGTCCTTGCCTCGGGAATTTTGGGAATATAGGTCCATCTGGGGCTACCGGTATTGAGAGATCCAGGTTGTTTTTTTAGCTGAAGGTTTAATTATAGTTTATTACCTGTTTATCAAATAGAAACACTTCCAAAGCCTTTAAGAAAATAGATGTTCAGACAAGGTAGAAGGAAGAGTCCAAGCAAGTCCGCCAAACGATAAAATCTTAAACAAAAACGTTTACTTTGTTAATATCACACTTTATTTTTAAGTGACTCGAGTTTCGATCATTAACTGATCATTATCAAACTTAATCTTAATCCACTTTAAGTTTGATAATGATCAGTTAATGATCGAAACTCGAGTCACTTAAAAATAAAGTGTGATATTAACAAAGTAAACGTTTTTGTTTAATTTTCCAAAATGTATCACGAAGTTAACGCCTCAACCATTAATCAATTCGATAAAATCTTGAAAAAAACAACCATCCTACGCTCAAATTCTAAAAACTACAGAATTTTCAAAAATGAAACGGAAAAACTTATGCAAGAAATAAAAGCTTTGAAAAAAAAAATTGAGCATGTGCAAAGTCACAACAAATGTAAATGTGTAAGAAAATACGAGACAAAATAAGCCACAGAAAGCACTAAAAGAAACGAAGGGTGATAATAACACCAAAAGAAATAGGCTGATATCCCGAAAAAAGTGAATTATTCATATAAACTAGTCTGTGAATATATTTAAAGTGCAATTAGGACAATTGTAATGATTCATGTAAAAATATAGAACGCTGACGTAGTATTTAAATAATTCCTAATATCGAAATTAAATGTTTGTCTCTTTATCTATTATTAATTACCTGTATAATATATACATAATTACAAAATTATAATTAACATTATCCTGTCTAGATTGCGTTGCACGACCCTATAAGAGCAGAGCGTTATGAAGTCTTATAGTCCTGTCTGGCACCATGCATGTATTATCCCTTAAAATTGTTGCTAGGGACCTCGAGGTAACGTCAAAGCATCGCCTACAGTTATTAACAGCAAACATAACCGTATTAATAAAGCTGTGTTGGAGGTATGATGATTTATAACTCCGTGCGAAGGTTAAGAAGGTCATAGTTAAATTTAAAATAATATAACATATGTAAAGAAACATAGAGAAATCTTCAAATAAATAAAATTACTTTGTTAATATAAAATACTGTAAGAGATTTCAGAATTGTAGTATGAATTAGATCCTGAAATTCGGAAATAATTTAGCATGATATTAAACAGTTATTAAAATCACGAATATCATAGAAAAACTTATATAAGAAAATCTATTAAAAGTGTATAATTTAAACATATGTTACAGTGAACGAGTTGAATAGATAAACATATGTAAACCGAATTGCTGTTTCATTTGAAACTAATTTCAAGTAGCCCCGAATCCTATTTAAATGCAAATTCCGAAACACATTACAAGTTATTAGATATTCAAACGCAAACCTGCAACTATTCCGTAAATGTATTCATCCCATAAACTACGATTGCATCTTGTGCTATCCCAAAAATTCCCGTGGCGCGGAATGAGCGCTATCGCAACTAGTGGATCCAACAATTCCGCATGCGATATTTATCGAATTCCCCTATATTTATATTTCGGAATCCCCTTCCGGCTTCAATCGTAGAAAAAAAAGGTCGTCGACCCGGCGCACCCCAGTTGCATTTTGCCGAGGGTCAACAGGTTTCCATATTTGTCAACCCCTTTTTGAATTAGCGCGAAAAATATTAGGGGTGGTTATACTTTTACGGGGCGTTTATACGTCTTGCGGTGGGCATGCGGGTTAATGGACTAGGATCGGAGGGGGTGCATTAAACTTTGATCTTTAATTTTTGATATTGTGCTTGGATGAAGGCGCGTTAATTAGTAAATTTATACAAACGTTAATTAAGGGCGGATTTGGTATATTTCTTGCTTGTAAATTAAACTCATGTATATTTATTTAACAAGTATAAAGTTTTGCTTATTTTGTAGTGAGATTTAGATCATAAACTGAAATATATATAGATTTTATACATGTTAAGTCTTTAGTCATTTCGGTTTTTTATTATAATAATCAAAAGCAATTTATATAGAAATAAATAATTTTATTCAGTTATGTATTAACCATTTTTTTCAATAAGCAAAAGGTTATCTTTCGATTAACATCATGATGACATGCTCAAAAACTTCTGGATTCCCGGAAAAAAAATGAAGCAAGTGTTTGACATTATTATGTGAATTGAATTGTTAACCATTCAAAGAGTTTTGCAAAGATCGAAACAAATAGTAGTCGGACGTTTCAAGATCAGGTGAGTATGTTGGATGGTTCATCGAATTTGATCCAAGCTCCAGCAACTTCTGATCGGTCACCAAATTTTTGTGTGGTCTAGCGTTGTCATGGTGGAACACCATTACGATTTGACAATTCTGGCCGATTTTCGTTGATGGCTTCATTTAATTTATTTAATTGGCGACAGTTCACAGCCGTATTGATGTTTTGGTTCTGTGGTAACAGTTCAAAATATAGGACGCCTTTGTAATCCCACCAAATTGAGAGCTTAACCTTCTTTTGATGGATATTTGCTTTTGAAATTGTTGCAGCTTGTTCACAGGACTTTCGCCATGAACGTTTTTGCACGACGTTATCGTAAACTATCCATTTCTCATCGCCAGTGACAATACAATTGAAAAATTGATCATTTTCCTTGTTTTTCAAGAACTTGTTGCAGGCGTTTATGCAACCCAAATATTGTGTTTACTAACATATCCCAGCTCGTGCAAATGTTTTTCAACGGTCGAAGGAATGTTTTATATGAATTGATGGAGACTGAAAATGGGATGTTTGTATTTAGGAAGGATATTAGGATTTCGGGATAATCAAATATTGTTGATAAGCGGGATTATGGAGTGGGTTATTGAGGTGATGTAGAGAGCAGTGAAGAGAGCAGAGCAGGGAGTAGAGCAGAGCAGAGCAAAGAGTTGAGCAGAGCAAAGAGCAGAGAGCAGAGCAAAGAACAGAGCAGAGCTGAGAGTAGAGCAGAGAGTAGAGCAGGGTAGAGAGCAGAGGAGAGCAGAGCAAAGAATGTAGTACAGAGCAGAGGAGAACAGAGCAGAGGAGAGAGCAGAGCAGAAATCAGAGCAGAGAACAGAGCAGAGCAGAGAGTATAGAAGAGCAGAGAGCATAGCAGAGAACAGAGCAGAGGAGAGCAGAACAAATTGTCATCTGAAATCTGTCAACTGTTATCTGTCATTTGCCATCTATCTGTCATCTTATATCTGTCTTTTTTTAAATTTTGTTGACTTATTATTCAAATAAAATTTCTAAAGTAAAATAGACTTACATATTTGAAACGTTTTTGATTTACTAATAAAGTTATCTGTAACCTGTCAACTGTCATCTGTCAACTAGAGATTGTCAACTGCTATTTACCATATGTCATTTGTCATCTGTCATATGTCATCTGTCAACTGCACAGTCCAGAGCAGAGAGCAGAGCAGATTATCTTATGAAATCTGTCAACTATCATCTTCATTTGCCATTTACCATCTCATGTCTGTCTTTTATTAAATTTTGTTGACTACTACTAAAAAAAAAATACTAATAAATCTTAATTAAAGTTATCTTTCATCTGTTAACTGTCATCTGTCATCTGTTAATTGTGATCTATCATCTGTTAACTGTTATCTGTCAACTGTCATCTGTCATCTGTCAACTAGATATTGCCAACTGCATCTATCATCTGTCATTTGTCATTTGTGATATGTCATCTATCATCTATCAACTGTCAACTGCACAGCCCAGAGCAGAGGAGAGCAGAGCAGATTATCATCTGAAATCTGTCAACTGTGATCTGTCATTTGCCGTTTATCATCTGTCATCTCATATATGTCTTTTATAAAATTTTGTTGATTTATTATTTAAAAAAATTCTGAAGTTAAATAGACTTACATATTTTAAACGTTTTTGATTTACTATTAAAGAAAAAAATACTAATAAATCTAAATAAAAAAGTTATCTGTCATCTGCCATATGTCATTTGTCATCCATCATCTATCAACTGTCAACTGCAATTTGTCAACTGTCATCTGTTTTCTGTCATGCTTCATCTGCCGTCTGTGAACTTCATTGTTTAAAATGTTGTTGACTTATTACTCAATAATTAAAGTTGATATGATATTAAAGAAAATAATACTAATAAATTTAGATTAAAAAATTCATCTGTCAACTACATATTCTTAACATTTTTTGATTTACGAATAAAATAATAAAATCTAAATAAAAAGTCATCTATCATCTGTTATATGTGATTTGTCAACTAGAGATTGTCAACTGCTGTTTGCCATATGTCATTTGTCATTTGTCATGTGCCATCTGTCATATGTGATCTGTTATCTGCAATCTGTCAACTGAAATCTGGCTCATCAAAATCTAATTAAAACAAGTCATCTGCCAACTGTCATTTGTCATCTCCCATCTGTTATCTGACATCTGTTATCTATCATATATCATCTATCAAATGTCTACTGTCATCTGTCAACTGTAATCTGTCATCTGTATTTTGTCATGCGTCATCTGCCGTCTCTCAACTTTTATATTTTTAAATGTTGTTGACTTATTACTCACGAATTAAAATTGATATGATATTTAAAAAAAAAGTACTAATAAATTTAGATAAAAACGTAATTTGTCAACTACATATTGTAAACATTTTTTGATTTACTAATAAAGGAGAAAAATACTAATTAATCTAAATAAAAAGTCATCTGTATCTGTTATATGTCATCTGTCAACTAGAGTTTGTGAACTGCTATGTGCCCTCTGTCATCTGTCATCTATTATCTATCAACTGTCAACTGCAATCTGTCAACTGTCATCTATCATCTATCAACTGTCAACTTTCATTATTTAAAATGTTGTTGACTTAGTCAAGAATTAAAATTGATATGCTATTAAAAAATACTAATAAATTTAGATAAAAAAGTCATCTGTCAACTTACATATTCTAAACATTTGTCATCTGTCCTGTGTCATATGTCATCTAAAATCTAATTAAAACAATTCATCCGTCAACTCTCATTTGTTATATGTCATCTGTCATCTGTTATTGTTTAAAATTTTGTTGATTTATTACTCAAAAATTAAAACTAAAGTAAATTAAAGAATTCTAAAAATTAGTTTGATATAATATTTAAAAAAAACAATAAAAAAATACTAATAAATTTTTATAAAAATGTAATCTGTCAACTGTTATTTGCCATCTGTCGTCTCTCATCTATTATCTGTTACATGTCTGTCATCTGTCATTTGCCATCCATCATCTGTCATCGATCGTCTGTCCTTTTTTTTTTTAAATTTTGGTGACCTATTATTCAAAAAATTTAATCTGAAATAAATAGACTTACATGTAAAATAAAACTTACATGTTCTGAACATTTTTTGATTTACTGGTGAAGTAAAATAGACTTACATATTCTTAACATTTTTTTTGATTTAGTGTTAAAGGAAAAAAATACTAATAAATCTAAATAAATAAGTAATCTGTCACTGTCATCGGTCATATGTCAACTATCATCTGCCACCTGCCATATGTCATTTTCATATGTCAACTATTAACTGCCATTGGCCATCTGTCATCAGTCATTTGTCATCAGTTATTAGTCATCTGTCATCTATCATCTGTCAACTGTTATATGTCATTTGCCATCTATCATCTGTATCGCTCATCTGCTTAAAACGAATAAATCTAAATAAAATAGTCTTCTGCCGGCCCCGTTGGTACAGTGGTTAGCGTTAACGTATAATAATATATTTGATTCGCTGTAGACAAGTCTCTTATGCCAGGTCCAAATGGCCAAATTAATTAAAAAAAGTCTTCTGTCATCTTTTCATCTCTTATCTGTCCAAATGTCATCTGTCTTCTGTTCATCTCTCATCTGTCCATCTGTCATTTTCATATGTCAACTCTCAACTGCCATTGGTCATCTGTCATCGGTCATATGTCAACTTTCATCTGTCGTCTGCCATCTGTAATTTTTTAATATTTTGTTGACTTGATTAAACAATTAGAACTCAACAAAATTAGACCTACAAATTCTAAACATAGTCTGATATACTATTAACGAGTGTGACTCGTGTTCAAAAATTTAGACCAACCGCATCTGACTTGTGCCAATGTATGCATTGCATTGGCACTATGGTGCATTTGTGCACTTGCTTCGCGTCAGGCGAACGCAATCGGACGAGAAAAAGTAGGTCAAAGAGTTAAATGTCATCTGTCATCTGTTATATGTCATCTGTCATCTGTGATTTGTCATTTGTCATCTATCATCTATTATCTATCAACTGACAACTGCAATCTGTCAACTGTCATCTGTCATCTATTATTTACTAATAAAGGAGAAAAATACTAATTAATCTAAATAAAAAGTCATCTGTCATCTGTTATATGTCATCTTTCAACTAGAGATTGTTAACTGCTATCTGTTATCTGTCATTTGTCATGTCATGTGTCATCTGTCATCTGTCAACTAAAGATTGTCAACTGCTATCTGTCATTTGTCATATGTCACGTGTCATCTGTCATCTGTCGTCTGTTATATGTCATGTCATCTGTTATTTGTTATCCATCATTTATTAACTGTCAACTGCAAATAAATAAATTTAGATGAAAAAGTCAACTACATATTCTAAATATTTTTTGATTTACTAATAAAGGAGAAAAATAAAAAATCATCTAACATCCAATTAAAACAAGTCATCTGTCAACAGTCATTTGTCATCTGTCATCTGTTATCTATCATATATCATCTATCAACTGTCAACTGCAATCTGTCAAACTGTCATCTGTCAACTGTAATTTGTCATGAGTCATCTACCGTCTGTCAACTTTCATGTTTTTCAATGATGTTGACTTATTACTCAAGAATTAAAATTGATATGATATTAAAGAAAAAAAAACACTAATAAATTTAGATAAGAAAGTCATTTGTCAAGTACATATTCTAAACAAAAGTAGGTCAAAGGGTTAAATGAAAAAAAAAAAAAATCTAGATAAAGCAAGTCATCTGTAAACTACCATCTGTCATTTGTCTATTGTCATTAGTCATCTGTCAACTGTCATCTTCTATCTCTCATCTGTCATTTTTTTAAAAATGTTATTGACTTATTGCTTAATTAAGTGATATTTAACCTTCACGTACTCAAGTAACTACTTATAATTGACTTATAGTTCAGAGCTTCATCTCTACCTCCTATTATTTCAAGTCAAGAAAGACTGCGAGGACCTATTTTTATTATTTAAGTTTGGAATTATTTCTTCAATAAAATTAATGATTGCATTTTAGGTACTGACATTCTTTCTGAATCCGAATTGCCTTGTAGAGTAATATTGTGATGATTTAAAAATGACACGAATTTTGATTTTAGAGTTCAAATATTTTTGAAAAATTTGAAATAACAGAAATTGGCCTGTAATTATTCATATTTATCTGGTCGCCTGATTTATGAATAAGGGGGTACTATTGAAACTTTCGATTCATGAGGATTTCACCCCTTTTAAAGGCTAGATTTATTAAATGTTTTAAAGGAAATATAATATATAGGTGAATATTTTCTATTGTTTCAATTGATGGAGAAGAGTAACTTCTCAACGTATCCGTATATACTACAAACAATATTTCTATTGGAATTCAATCAAAATACACTCGATTCGATTCACACATAAAATATTCATTTATAAAAGGTTAGTGCTATATCAATTCGGATAAGTATATGATACCAATAACAGTAAATAGGCCGACGAGACCTGTAGAAACAAAGCTCATACATTATAAACGCGTATTAACATTGAAGTGTTTTGACAGCTCTCTAGCACGAATATTGTATTAAATGATATTAGTAATCAAATTAAAATCTCCACATTTCAATTTATTTGCATACGCGTTGCAAGCCATATATCGATTGAAATATCATATTTAGAGGTCAAACGTGTTTGTATTGCTCGTACCACTATTAATAGCTGTATAATTTACATTTTCGTATATTCGTTGGTTTTGATTCTTTCGGGAGTTTCCCAACTTTCGGGATGTCTGCACAATTCTAGATAAATTAGCCACTCAGTTTATATAGGGTATCATTGCGAGCGGCAAGTATATTTTGCCCCCCGCCCCCGGAAAATCCATCAATCATATTGCCCAGGACCGCCACAACAATTTACACTATGCAAAAGAGATGAAGGAGGCGGAGGGTAGGTGACTTTCATGTCCGAATGGATAATTAATATTTATGAGGCACAATGATACCCATTGCATACATCATTTTGTGAACGCTCTCGAAATAATAAAAATAATTTGATTCATCGATAATTAATCTGTTATTAGTTTATTATTGCAAATGACATATAATTACGACTTTTTCAATGTGCGCTTCTGAAGGGTTATATATATATATATTTTTTTTAATCCCACATATTCGTTATAATTCCAACCTGATTCTCGAAACATTTTGCAATGTTTAATTATAAATAATTTATTAAAATATCTTAATGTTTCCCAATATATATATAAAAAACGTAATTCATTGCTTTCAACCGTTCCGCAAAATCTTGTGCAAACATTTGAATTTACTCAATTTAACTTTTGTTTCGCATAATTTAATCTTTAGCCGTTATAATTACGTGCCGAGTTTTTCAATTAGAACGCAAATTTAGCTCACTTAGTTGCGGAGAAAGGACATTTCACGATAAAACGTGATATTGTGGGAAATCAATTAGGCATTACGTTGATTGATGGAAAGAAAATTAATTTTAAAACATTTTTATTGTAATATCGCGAATAATGCACGTCGATTTATTCATAACAATATTTAATAATGATGCTTAAAATATACTTTATTATTTAGATCTAACTAGAAAAGTTATTGTTATAGGATAGCGCAGATTTTGATTAGTACAAATTATTACCTAATATCATTACAAAACAATTTGTTAAGTTTATAGATGTACACTATAAAATAAACTTTTCTTTAAACATATTTTTTTCTAAACGATTATATAAAGTCAATTGAATGATAGCTGATTTCAACTCCAACTATATCCTAGATTGATATTTTAATATCTATAATTATAAATTAAACGACATCGTTTATTATATTGTTATCAACATTGATTTTTATTTATTCCCCAGTATGCAATTAACGTGTATGTAAGGTTTTAAACATAGGCGAATACATAATTATCAAATGTGCTAATTAGGGGATGGTTATATTCAACGTATACAACATTAGAATTAACTCCTCCCGTGTTGTATGTGTGTAAGGCAAATCTGGAATGTTCGATAACTGAAGACCGACTTCATAATCCTCAAAGCAACATTTTAACCGGATTACGTTCCAAATCCACCCCATTAGCATACAATGGGTAAAACAAACTTCGGGGCCTAATGAATTAAAAATCCGGTAACTTACTGTTCGGTTAATTAGTTTAAAATCTACGCATCGCCGTAGATCTCAACGGCGATGCAAAAATAATAATGACTGTGCAATTATTTTCAATTGAAAAGAAATCTAAATTTAAAACATAAATATTGTATATAAACATCGCTAAAGTTATCATTAATAAATAAAATATGCACTGGATTGAAATATTGGCATATATACGAGGAATAGTAGGAAAGTATTATCCGTTTGCACCGTGCGGAACGCTGGCGAAGGAGTAGCCGCCGAATGTGTGCTGTATTTCAGCCATATGCAAAGTTACGTCTCGTTAGTATCAACTGTGCAAGTATTTATAATCTTCAAGAAAATAACGAATGCCGCTAGTTATGAAGTAAGGGCTGTAATGTTTAAAGAAATAATTATAGGGATGTTTATAGAGAAAATGTTATAGATAAGTCGTCTGTTCGGTGCTGGTAGCGTAATTTTAACATAAGAAGAGATAACACCCATGAACTCACCTCTAAGGAAAAAGTCTATGGTTGCATTTCTCGATAAAAAGACATTTCAACTCCGTGATGACACGTGCTCAAAATTATTTTCTAACCGATCTCAGCAATTATTTTTATATTATCAAGCAAAATGTTCCCCAGGGGTCGCCTCTACCACCTATGATCTATAATCTCTACTTTTTTTTCATTAAAGTCTTCTTCACCTGAAGATTATAAACTTTCCCAGTTATTTCTACGACAGTTTTATTTTATTTTCTTTTTATCTGGTTATCTGTTTCTCTACTTTTTTCTTCATAATGTTTAATGTCCAAAGATTTTTATTTCGCCTTCACTTCCCTCCTTTTAATTGTTTTCATCATTTCACATTTCTGTTTCTTTTCCTTTCTTCTTTCAACATTATTCTTCTTTCCGATTTAAATTATTTCCATGACATGTTTTTAACAGTCTTATTTTTTTCTTTACTTCGCTTTATTTCTTCTTCTTTGATTATTTCGCTTTTCAGAACTTCTTTTCTTACTATTCTTTAAAAACTGTTTCCTTTACAGAAATTCCAATTATTTGCATTTCTTCAATTTTTTGTCTTTCAAATTTCTCCATCAAATATTCCTCCATTATTTTCAACATTTGAAAGTTTTTTATAACACATATCTTCACATTTCCTGTTTAGATCTTCTTTCCTTCCTGCTCCCAATTCAATTTTTTTTCACAACCTATTGCCCTCGTTTTTTCCTTTCCGAATGTTTTCCTCATTGTATTACCTACAATTTTTACTCCTCTGATTGTTTTCGTTTTTTCTACGCTTCTTCTCTTTATTATTTTTAGGATAATGAAAATGTTTATAGAATTTTTGTGTTAATTATTTCGTTGTTTCTTCTATTTCCTTACTCACACTTCAAGATTTCTTTAATTATCTTTGTTTTTCAAAATTCCAGTTGCTTTTACTTTTACAGGAATAAAAGACGAAGAAATTAAGTAACGGAAATAGAAATAGAAAAATGTGGAAAAAATATGTGATATGAGCATGAAGAGAAGAAACGAAGAAAGGAAGACTTTCTTGTTTCTTAACTTCCTGCTCATTCTTTACATTTATTTCTACAATTTTCTTCCTCTGCAAATTCTACAGGAATAAAAAATTTGGAAATTAAATCTCAGACGAAGAAAATTGTAAAGTTTTTCTCTCGTTGTTTCTTCTGTTCCTGCTCATTTCACATATTTTTTCTACAATTTTCTAATTCCGTTATTAATTTTTACAATTTTCTTCCTTTGTAATTTTTTTCTTCCTGTAGTTTTTACATATGTTTAATTTTTTTAACATCTTTTGTTTTCTTCCCTTTCTTCAACAGTTTTACTTTGTTTCAGAGACTTCTTCTATTATTATCTCCTAAAATTTTTCTTTCGTCTTCTCTGGTGTAGCCCGTGCTTAAAGTTTTTCAATCGAATTTAGTTATTCTCTGATTGTGATTCTTTTAGTTTCTTCATTTTATCATTATCATTACTTTTTTCCTTTTTATACTGAATAAATTTTTGATCATTTCCTGCAGATAAAACCTGAAGTTTCCTAATTTTATTAATGTCTATACATTACTTTTACGGTTGTTCTTTTTTCTTCCTTTCTTCTTTTTCTGTTACTCAAGCCATTTTCTTGCCGTTTAAATTTATCCACTCTATTTTTCTGTAGTATTTTAATATTTGTGAATGTTCGAACATTTTTATTCTTGATAGATAATGATTCAAACTTTTGATTAATACAGTTTTTTTTAAATACAGATGAGAGAAAACAGATGACAGTTGACAGATAAGAGATAACAGATGACAAATGACAGATGGTAGTTTACAGATGACTTTCTTTATCTAGATTTATTAGTTTTTTTTCATTTAACCCTTTGACCTACTTTGTCTCATCCGATTACGTGCGCCTGACGCGAAGCAAGTGCACAGATGCACTATGCATTGGCACAAGTCGCGCTCTTCTAAATGCGGTTGGCCTAAATTTTTAGACACGAGTCACACTTGTTAATAGTATAACAGAATATGTTCAGAATTTGCAAGTCTAATCTGGTGCAGTTCAAATTTTTGAATAAAATCAACAAAATGTTAAAAAGTTACAGATGGCAGACAACAGATGACAGTTAACATTTGACTGATGACCAATGGCAGTTGATAGTTGACAGATGACAGATGACAGGAAAGATATCTTTCTTATTTAGATTTATTAGTACTTTTTTTTCCTTTAACAGTAAATCAAAAAATATTTGGAATATGTAAGTCTATTTTACTTTACCATTAAATCAGAAAATTAAAAATTGACAATTGACATATGACTGATGACAGATAACTAATGGCAGTTGACAGATATCATATAAAAATGACAGATGGCTGGTCAGATACAGTGACATATTACTTTTTTATTTAGATTTATTAGTTTTTTCTTCCTTTAACAGTAAATCAAAAAAAATTATTTTTATTTTTTCATGTTTAGAATATGTAAGTCCATTTTACGTCAGATTATTTTTTTAATAATAGGTCAACAACATTCTAAAAAAGGACAGATGACCAATGGCATATGAAAATGACAGATGGCAGATTACAGTTGACATATGACCGATGACAGATGACAGATGACTTTTTTATTTTATTTCTATTTTACTTCAGATTAATTTTTTTTTAAATAATAGGTCAACATAATTTAAAAATAAGACAGATGAACGATACAGATGATAGATGGCAAATGACAGATGGCAGATGCCAGATGGCAGATGACTATTGATAGTTGACATATGACCGATGACAAATGACAGATGATAGATGACTGATGACAGGTGACAGTGAAAGATGTCTTTTTTATTTAGATTTATTAGTTTTTTCTTCCTTTAACAGTAAATCAAAAATGTTTAGAATATGTAAGTCTCTTTTACGTCAGATTAATTTTTTTTGAATAATAGGTCAACAAAATTTAAAAAAATTACAGATGGCAAATGGCAGTTGACATATGAAAATGACAGATGGCAGATGATAGTTGACATATGACCGATGACAGGTGACATATGACATATGACAGATGACAGATGGACAGATGAGAGATGAACAGATGAAGGATGACTCTTTTATTTTATTTCTATTTTACTTCAGATTAATTTTGTTGAATAATAGGTCAACAAAATTAAAAAAAAACAGATGAGCGATACAGATGATAGATGGCAAATGACTTATAACAGTTGACAGATAACAGTTGACAAATGACAGATGACTCTTTTTTCTAAATTTATTAGTATTTTTTTCTTTTAATATTATATGAAATTAATTTTTAGAAATAATTTATTTTAGTTTTAATTTTTGAGTAATAAGTCAATAACATTTTAAACAATGACATATGACAATTGTCAGATGACAGTTGACAGATAATAGTTGGCAGATAACACTTGACAAATGGCAGATGAAATATGACTTTTATCTAGAATTTTGTGTACGTTTTATTCATTTAATAGTATATCTGAAAATGTTTAGAATTTGTAAGTCTAATTTACTTCAGATCAAATTTTTGAGTAATAAGTAAATAGAATTATAAAATTTGACAGATGACAGATGACATATGACAAATGACAGATGACTTGTTTTAATTAGATTTTAGATGAGAGATGACATATGAAAGATGACTTTTTATCTAAATTTATTAGTATTTTTTTTCTTTAATATCATATCAATTTTAATTCTTGAGTAATAAGTCAACAACATTTTAAACTATGAAAGTTGACAGACGGCAGATGACGCATGACAAATAACAGATGACAGATGACAGTTGACAGATAACAGTTGACAGATTGCAGTTGATAGATGATAGATGACAGATGACAGATTACTTTTTATTTAGATTAATTCGTATTTTTCTCATTTATTAGTAAATCAAAAAATGTTTAGAATATGTAGTTGACAGATGTCTTTTTTATCTAAATTTATTAGAATTTTTTAAAAATAATTTTAAACAATGGAAGTTGACAGATGGCAGATGAAGCATGACAAACAATGATGACAGATGACAGTTGACAGATTGCAGTTGACAATTGATAGATGATAGATGACAGATGACATATAACTGATGACACATGACATATGATAAATAACAGATGGCTGATAGCAGTTGACAATCTCTAGTTGACAGATGACAGATGACATATGACAAATGACAGATGGCAGATGGCAGATAGCAGTTGACAATCTCTAGTTGACAGATAACATAAATATCAGATGACAGATTACTATTTATTTAGATTAATTAGTATTTTTCTCCTTTATTAGTAAACCAAAAAATGTTTAGAATATATAATTGACAAATGACTTTTTTATCTGAATGTATTAATACTTTTTTCTTTAATATCATATAAATTTTAATTCTTGAGTAATTAGTCAACAACATTTTAAACAATACAAGTTGACAGACGGCAGATGACATAATGAAATAGGTCAACAAAATTTAAAAAAATTACAGATGACAAATGGCAGTTGACATATGAAAATGACAGATAACTGATGACAGTTGACAGATTGCAGTTGACAGTTGATAGATGATAGATGACAGATGACAAATGATAAATAACAGATGGCAGATTGTTGACAATCTCTATTTGATGGATGACAGATAGCACTTGACAGATAACTTTCTTACTTAGATTTATTAGTTTGTTTTTCTTTAATAGTAAATCAAAAACGTTTAAAATATGTAAGTCTATTTTTCTTCAGAATATTTTTTTTGAATAATAAAATTTAAAATAAAGGCAGATATGAGATGACAGATGATAGATGGCAAATGACAGATGACAATTGACAGATTTCATATGACAATCTGCTTTGGTCTCTGCTCTGCTCTGCTTTCCTTTACTCTCTGCTCTATTCTCTGTTCTCCTCTGTTCTCTGTTCTGTTTTCTGCTCAGCTCTCTACTCTGCTCTCCTTGCCCTACTTTCTGCTCTGCTCTGCTCTCTTTTAAAAATTACTTAAGTATATTAGACAGTAGTGTTCTGAAAATGCTGGAAGAACATTCTGAAGAGTGAAGTCCGCCTGTGATACCTGTGCTAAAAATTAAGTGTACTTTTTTACGTATTTGTCTATTGATATATTTTGTTAAGCATCATAATTAATTAATTAATTAATTAACAAATAATAAATTTATTTATGGACATCCATGTAAATATCATAAGATATAATTCAAATATTTTGAAAAACTCGTATTATTATGATTAATATTAAGGGAAAATAATAATCAAACAAATAAACAGAAACAAAAGAAAAGGAGTCAACAAGAAAACAAAATAGAGACTCCTAAAGAATTTTTTTTTTCTATTTAAAAAAAATCAATTAATATTTTGTAAACGTAGGCACACAATTTGCAGAACCAATCAAAGACACAAATAAAACCGATTACGACACATTTAAAATAATATACTGCACTGACTTATAGACGTTAATACTATTATAATTGAATACGTAAATGACTGAATTGAATAAAATATTGGTTATATATATATAAATCATTTAGGGCTCTTTTATAAACAACTACGAACAAGCAATCTTTTCTTAATACATTTATTATTTAATAAAATATAAATAACCATGTTTCATGACGTAAATTCATACATTTCATAAAATTATTATTTAGATAACAAATAATAAATTAGCACGTTTTATTAATTTTTTTTAAAAATTTTACCTTCTGGCGTATGTGTGCTTTATCAGGTGAGAAATCAGCGTGTGATCTAATTATTAAACGTGTAGTGAATCTTATAAGTTGCTTTATATTAACCTCAGGTAAATTTATTTTTGTACAATATAATATTTATGATACATAATGTAGAAAAATATTTTTAAATATGGTGTCCAGTATGAAATTTTCCCTGGATCTAGTTTTAAATTTGAATATTCATTACGAATTAAATATAAAATTAAAATTATAGGTACAAGAAGAAGTAAAAATTAAATATGAAAATATCACACCACTTGGATATTCAAATTTAGAAACTATTATTCAAAATTTTTAAATAACACAAAAGAAACTATTAAGTGTTGATGATTTTCTAATTCTTAAATATTGAAAAAAAATACAATATATAAGCTCAACACTTATTATCCTAAAGTTTGAAAACTCCGAAGAATTTGCTAATTATAAAATTTTAACAAAAAATTTGAAAACTTTAAAAGAATTTATAATTCTAAATTCAAAAAGGAAACATCTAAACTGTTTTGGACGCTTACGATACTAAAGTTTAAAACCTCTGAAAAGAGATTTTCTAATCACAAAATCTTAAAGAAATATCTATACTTTAAAATATATATGAAGAAGATATCATACTCCAAACATCTAATAGAACATAACCACACTCTAAATATTGATTTAAAAATACTGCACGAAGCGAAAGAAAGGACGCAAACTTTCACTATTGAAAAATTTGGAAATTTATAAAAATAAAACAGAAAATTATTAAACGATCAACAGTATTTATCCAAATCTCCTCTTATAAGAATTTGTATCCCCGTAACATCTGCATTAGCCCTAGGTCCTCTCCACTCACACAAACAACAAAAATTACCATAGTATTGAAGAAATAAAATGTAATTTTAATGTATATTCTTCACCTGAAGAAGTCACAGTGTGGCGAAACAATTTTAGTGAGTTAAATAAAAATTTGAAAATCAAACACTTGTTATTAATTAGATATCTAATGTTTATATTAAAGTAACATTTAATATCTTTAAGTTCAAACATCCTGGAGGACTTTTGAACTACAACATAATAAACTATAAAATATAAGTCAAGTATTTAATTATTATAAATCACAAATTGTTCTTTGAATTTTCTTCGAAAACTGTAATATTTTGCTTTTACGGTCAAATTTCTAAAAGTTTTCAGCAATTTCTATTAATTTTTGTTTTATATTTTTATCAATTTTTGCTTTATTTTATAAGAAACTATTTTTCAATTTTTCTTTGAATGTCTCTATAAATTTTTTCTCTTCTAACTTACGAAAACTTTCTTTGCTAAGTTTCTAAATTGGTTTTCATCACATTTGTTAGAGTTTTCTTTTCATAAATCTGGGGTTCTAGAATTTTCTAGCAATTTCCTTTATAGATTATTCTAGAAATCTTTCTTTTATTATTCTTTCGATTGTCCTACATACTGTAAAGATTTTCCATTTTATAGGGTCTAGAATTTTATTTTAAATGTGTCTATTATTTTACCGACAATGAACAGACCAATAAAGAATTCTATTCTCCTAATTTCTAAATGTTCCCAGTAATTCATCTTTAACTTTTTAAGAATTTTTCATCACTTTTTCGCTTTATATTATCGAAATTTTTAGAGTTTATTTTTCAAGCTGAAAAGATTTTCTTCTAGAATTTTTAGCATTTTTTCTTCGAGATTTCTAATTTCCATTTCATAATTTTGTTTCATATATTTTACTTCCTGTTTTTAAGGTTGTGAAGATTTTTTAGAGACTAGAATTTTTTAGAATTATTGTCTCAAATTTCTAAACTTTATTTTTTTTGTCTCATAAGAATTTTCATGGAATTTATTTTACAATCTGCAAAGATTCTTTATCCAATTTTTCATAGAAATTATTCTTCAAATTTTTTTGAAATTATGAAAAATTTCTTCAACAAGGTTTATAGATTTTTCAGTAGATTTCTTATGTTTACACACTACAATTATTTTCTTCTTATAAGGTTCTATATTCTTTTTGAAAATTTTCTTCTAGATTTATAACTTTCTCTTTACAGATCTTTTCTGAAATTTAACAACTAGATTTCTTATAATTTGCTTTTAAAACTGGAAAGATTGTTTTTTCCATTAATCTTAAATTTTCCAGCAATTTTTCCTTAAGGTTTCTAAAGTTTTTTTATAGACTCTCTCTCAATCAGTTTTTTTTTTTCAGAATTTTACATTATTTTTGCTTTTTCCTGTCGGAATATTTCATCTGTCATCTGTCAACTGTCAAGTATCAAGTGTCAAGTGTCGGTTGTTTATTGACAAATGTCAACTGTAATCTGTCAGCTATAAATTATCAATTGTCAAGTGTCAACTGTCAACTGTCAAGTATTAATTATCAACTTTTTACTGTCAAATGCCATCTGTCATCTGTCATGTATTATGTGTCATCTGTGAATTGTCAACTCTACTCTACTCTTTATTAGAATTACAAGGTCGCTGTTGTTTTTTAGTTTGAAGGAAGTGTCTAATGTTGTAAACGAAGATCTTGAAAATTATGTCTAATAATCTCAAAGGTCTCAAAATTTTGTAGACAGCAACAAAATAAAATCCTAAGTATTTAAATTTTTTAAACTCTTGAGAACTCGAGAACATTTTTGACATTTTAAAAGTTTGGAATATTTTCTAGGCATCTTTAGATTTAATATCTTGAAAATGTTGAAAATCTTAATAACAATTTTTTAAATAAATTTAAAAATGGATTCAGAGCAATTTTGAAAATATTTAGCCATTTTAAAAATCTTAAGGATATACGAGAAATAGTTCAAAAAATTAAATTACGGGCATGTCTTATAAAACCTTAAAATATATGAAGATAAGTAAAAACGTTTTAAATACCTAAAAATGAAAAACTTGAAATTCTTAACAAAACATTATCCTACCAATTTTGAAAATTGCCGCAAATATTTCAAATCTTTTTAAATTCTATTGAAATTGATAAATTCGAAAAATGTTTAATCTAGCGAATTTTTAACTTTCTGAAAGTTTTTTGAACTATAAAAATGTAAAGGATTTATAGTAAATCTATTACTTATTTTTTGAGGATTGTAGAAATTAAAACTCATTTAAATAGTTTAAAGATTTTACATATTTAGAACCTTTGGAAAAATATTTCATATTCGGTTTTTTAATATTTCTGTTTGAGGAAAATCCTAACTTTTTATCCTTTTTAAGTGTTCAGAGTTTTGATATTAATGTTTTTTTTTAATTTATGACAAAGAACTAATATCAAGAGTTTTTCAACCTCTAAATTTTTAACATTTAAAATTTAATATTATTTTTGATAATAAAATCATTGAGAATTTTTGAACTTGAAGAATTTAAGTGATTAGAAATTTTTATGTAGTTTCAAAATTTTAGGATGAAATATCCCTTAAAGTTTCTTAAATATTCTTTTTAAGCTGTAATCGTATTAATGACACAAAGTACCGACAGCAAGATGGATAGCCAAATTGTTTTGACCATCCCTGTGAGATGATAAACATTTTTATGTAAATATTTATTTTGAGACATTGTCAAGTTTATAATTTATTATTTTCTTTTAACGCCGCAAAATTATTTTGGTTTGTTTTTATGTTCTATTGTTTGAATTAATTTTAGAATTAACGAACTTACCAATGTTTGTTTTATTTTCATTTTTCAGGATAATCAAATAATGTTTAGCTTTAATATCAATCAATCTCTTAAAGTTTATAAATTCCGAAAGATTTGCTAAGTATAAAATCTTGGAAAGACACTGAACTAAATTTTTTGAAAACTTAGAAAAATTAACTTGATTTTCTAAAGTATTTCTTATTCTAAATTCAAAAAGGAAGCATTCAAACTGTTTTGGTCGAGTTTTTTCATTTGTTTTTAAATAATATAAATTTGTTTTACCTATTACATTTTATAAAATCATACGACAATAGAATGTATGTTTTTAATGATGTAATAATGTAATAATTCTTCCTGCCATTATTATTTTATTAATCCTATTATTATTATTATTATTATTATTATTATTATTATTACATACTCAATGTATTGAAGTGAATTTAATCTGCGATATAATTATATAATAGCAGGATAACCTTAAATCATTAATCATCATTGATAAATGTGCTGGATAATAAAAATGACGTACACATTTTGGGTGGGTCGAATAGATTACCGGAGTGGGTCAATAGAAATGTTACTTTTAAAAGGGAATGCTTTCCGTCCCCAAACTAGTCCTTCCCCGTTGTTGCGCAGGTATCCCCAAACCGCATGAAACGGGTCCACTCAAATGGGGAGGTGGGGGAGAGTACTGAGGCCAACATTGTCCTCATCTTTGCTCTCAGCGTACTCCGGAGACTCCATTCAAATAAACAAATATCATTATTTATTCATTCATAACTTGCTGAAATTTCGTACAATTTGGATAGGATAGGAAAGTGATATCCTAGTATTGAAGCTCGAAAGGGTGCAGACATTGAATAACAAATCGATGGATAATAGAGATTTTATTTAGGGCTTATAGTTCTTTCTCGTTGTATTATTTGCGTTTAATTTATTTTATATTGTATCGATAATTAATAACGTTTGTTCAGTGAAACCGAAGTCAGGAGTATTGGTTTAGTTAAGTGGAGCTTACCAGGAAATTTATATCGATATGGAACAAACAGTTCAGTGATTATATCAGACATACATGTTACAATCGATCTTTACATGGCTTGTTTGTTTCAATGGGTCTGCAAATATTTCGTTTGAAAATCTGCAAGGATTACATTAATAATTGATAGTTCTGTCGTGGTTTGTTCCGTTTAGTCGTCAGCTATCCTTAATACTATGCTACATCAATTATACTGGTTAAATATTTATAACTACATAACTATAATAATTCATATTAAGTTGCAATTTATAAACTAACTTCTCACTTATTTTTAAGTACGCATAGGTTGGTATATTCTGGGTGTGATCATTTTGTAGTTATGATGGGGTGATAATGTGAGTTGAAAATGGCACAAATAAATGTATAAATTATTTAAAAGTTTTATCATTCTATCATAAAATTATATTGTTTAGCTAAAACTTTCTACAAAATATATATTTTTAAGATTATATTATATATTGAGAATAGAAGACTAAGTCTTAGTAACACTCATTTACGAAATGATTTCTTATCCTTAAATTATTGGTTAATTTTTTTCAACGAACTAAAAGACTTTAGTACATTTTATTGTAGTTACAATTATTTGATTTAAATTTGTTATCTATTTCGAAGACAATTTCATAATTCCATAGAATTCCATAAGAACATAGACAATCGTGTTTTATTTCATCCTACATTTGAAAATGTAATTTAATTTAAACCTTCATCAGTAATGAAAATGTTTCACCAAATGATAAATGAGAAAGTCATTCAAGAAATATATTAAAGGCACAGATGCGATCAAAATAACGAAACACGTGTCTGTGGATGTTATTAAACTTCATTGTTACATTATTTAATTACTTTTTGGTCAGTTTATTATTTCAGCGAATTAAGTTCTTTTTCAAATTTTATCACACCATATTCATTCCAAAACTAAGCAAGATAAAAATTTATATATTTTATTATTATCATAATAAAAGTCCAAACGTAGAAGAATTCGAATAAAACTAGCATAATTAAGAGAATCAGATCATAGAAAATGTATAGTTTACTGTAGAATATAATATTGTTTTAGCAACTTATTATCAAGTATTAAAATAGTTAAGGATATAAAAAATAATAATAGAAGACACCTTCTATATCATTGAGTAACTTGAGTAAACAGATTTGGATTTATTAAAAATTTTAGAAATTAGCTTCTCACATTCTACGACTACTCGTATTTTCACAATTCCACAATTATCTATTCTACAAATAAAAATAAAAAAATTATTTTGATTATTAATGTTTTTTTAGATAGATTGTGGTTGCTTCTAGTTGAAAGCAATTGTTTTTGTTTTATTTTTCGACCAGTAAAGCTATTAATCTTTTTCAAAATTTGTTCTCTAATTTTCTACAAATTATTTAAAAAATCGGAAAAAGAAATTTATGGATTTTTACAATATTAAAATAATCTGTAGATAATTCGTTTGGTTAGCTTTTATTTTTGTAATTTTTAGCAGGTAGATTAATAAACTTTTTTTAAAACTAGTTTCCAATTCTCTACAAAATATTTCAAAAATCAAAACGGCCATTTTGTATACCTATATATTGATGATGTGGATTGTAGTTGTTTTAGATTGATAAGATTTTTTGCATTCTTTTTGGACAATTAGTTAATTGTTCTTTTTTTCTCCATAAACTTTTAATTTTCTTTAAGTTGTTTACAACAATCAGAAAAACACTTTTTTCATATTTTTACTGTATCATGATAATAGATAGATTTATTTATTTACTTATCTTTGGTCTTCTTTCTTAAATAATACGCATTAAAATGAATTATTAAAACAATTATACATAAAATTTGGCCGTAAGAAGCACGGAAAAGTGATTTTTAAGCTTCACAAATCATTTCAAAAATCAAAAAGGTAATGCTTTTAGTTACTGGCAATTGTTTTTATTTTATTTTTAGACCAGTGATTATTAAATTGTTTCAAAAATTGTCTTACAATTTTCTACAAATTATCAATTGTTTGGTATCTTTCGGATCTTCTTAAGCGTTGTTATTGTGTGTGGCCTTGCGTTGTGTTGATGGAAGGAAGGGAGTTGTTTCTATTGTTTCAGTTGTTAACAGTAGAGGTCTACATTAAGTGTATGGAATATATATTTTAGAATCTTATAGTGGTTGATTCTCTTTAATTCCCAGCAGAAGTTTTTTGATTGTTTGTCCGGGCTTGACTCACTGAGATTGGACTACGATCTTTCGGATCTTGTGGCTCCAAAAAAGTAAACCATTTTACACGAGTCACCATCCGCTTCAAAAATTCGCTTTTCATCAAACAAACGCAAACTTTTGTTAGGTTCCAAAGATTTTTTACTACAATCCTATGATGTATATGATTTACAGGACGAATAACAATGAATAAGTACATATTTGGGAACGTAGCAATGAAATAAGAATGTTCGCATTGGCCCTATTGACCAATTCTCGCTGCTTCTAGTCGATCGCCTGCTTCAATCTGGTTAGGACGATAAATGATATTCACTTTGCTGTAAATCGTGTGTGATAACAACAAAGTAAATTTCATTTATTGTCCTAATTTCCAAAAATGTATCACAAAGTAATGGCTTCAAGCATCAACTATATCAATCTGTTTAGTTGTTGACAGTAGAGGTCTACATTAAATCTATGGCCAATGGCTGAATCTCATAGTGACTGATTCTCTTCCATTCCTATCAAACACATAGCAAAATTTTCTTGGCCGTTAATCCGGAGTTAGCTCACTCAAAATGGAATATGATATTTTCTTACAGAAGTAAACCATTTTTTACGAGTCG
This sequence comes from Ontholestes murinus, assembly GCA_963969525.1. Lineage (NCBI taxonomy): Eukaryota > Metazoa > Arthropoda > Insecta > Coleoptera > Staphylinidae > Ontholestes > Ontholestes murinus. The sequence continues at coordinate 6,360,239 of OZ018392.1, forward strand.
CCATCCACTTCAAAAATTGATCAATTTCGTTATGTTTCAGAAAGGAAACGCAAACTTTAATACGGCTGATTAATTTCTCACTTAACCAGTGGTGAACAATTTTTGGATTAATAATTTAATAATTTAGAAATACAAAAACATTACGTAAATCTACAACAATAAGTCTTACTGAGACCAATACATTTTTGGATTTTCTTGTTTAATTAAAACATATGGTTTTGTTGAACTGTTGGGAGCAGTGACATAAAACCAAGTGTTTTATTCAATTAAGATAACGCAAACTATAATTTGGCTCAAAATATTTTTTACATCAATTCGTGTAGCTTCCATACATCGAGCTTCTTCTCGAGTGCAAATGGTTCCAAACGTTTTTCTAGAAAACCTTTATTTCCTAAACAATGAAGTGGGTACTTATGAGTTGGATTATTTCAAGTTTTTTTTGTTGACATTTTTGACAATTCGCTTTTTCTGGAGTGCAAATGGTTCAAAACGTTTTTCTGGACAAAATTGATTTCCTGAACAATGGAGTTGGTACTTATCAGTTGGATTATTTCAAGTTTCTTTGACATTTTCGACAAATGGCTTACCAATGCTTACCGACGCCCATATTACCATATCACCAAGATGGAATCGTCGGAACCACCGTTTTGCTCTTGAATACCATACTAAATTCAGTCCCTAAGATTATAGATTTTATTTAATTAGTATCATTACCACTACTTTTTTGAAACTAAACTGTTTACTACAATTCGATACGATGAAGATGAATACAAACATATCAAAATAAATGTAACAGGTGGTTTCAAAAATTTGGTTAAATTAACCTTTGAATTATTTAATTCTTAATAGTTTCCTTGATTTAGAAAACTACTCTTAGATATGTTTATTAAGAACATTTTGGAAAGAGCAAAATAACTAAGTGTGTAAACAATTTGCACTAGGATTTGCGTAAATGCTTTTGAAGCCAATACATCTTTTTTTTTAATGAGCCAACAGATTTAAAATAAAACTTTCTAAGAGCTTTTTTTTTGTTTACTTCGAAGATTTAGATCAAATATGAACTTTTGTAGATTTTTTCACCATTTTAAAGGTAACCTCATAATTTCGCGATTGAAAATGTTCTTGTCTCTATTGGCAAAAACTTGACCAAACCATTTTCATGAGACACCATTAACGCTAATTTTGCAGATGCTTGAAAATGTGATAATCACTTGATGCGAGGTTAGGATCATACGGTGGATGGGATAGAACCTTGCATCCAAGCTTTTAGAGCTTTTAAAGCATCGTTAATGATATGTGCGTCCTGGCGTTGTTTTAAATGGAACACAACTTCGTTCCTATTGACTGATTCTGGTAGTTTCTAGTCGATTATCTATGGCCAGATGTTGGCAGTAGAGGTTCAAATTAAGTGTTTGGCCAGATGAAAACAGTGGTTGATCATTTCCATTTTAACCAAACACAGCTAAACTTTCTTTACCGTTAATCCGGGCTTGGCTCACTGCAATTGCACTACGATCCTTTTAGACTGATGTTCTCGTATGTGAACTACTTTTTACCATTCGATTTCATTACGTTTCCACATTGAAGAAAACACAAACGTGAATTCGGTTCAAAATAGATCGATTTTTTGTAATGTTTCAGCAAGGAAACGCAAACCTTATTTCGTGTAGCCTTCATACATCGAGTTTCTTCTTCAGTACAGCTTTTTGCAAATGGTTCTAAACGGTTTTCTTAATTTTCAGTTCCTGGACAATGCATCAATTCGTGTACATCGAGCTTTTTCTTGAGACCAGATTTATGAAAATTGTTCCTAACGCTTTTCTGACTAATCTTCAGTTACTCAACAATGGAGGTTTTATCCACAGTTTTGTCAATTAGCTTACCAGAGCGTGCCTTATCTTCTACGGGTATAATACCATAATGGAATCGTCGTATTCGGCCCACAAAGAGTACAACATTTTATCCGCATGCTCTGCCCTTAAACATTGGTCATAAAAAAATTATCGATTTTTGCCGCTCCAATTTGGAACGCAAACAACGAATACAAAACTTTTTTGAAGCATAATGTCACCTTTAAAGTGCTGTACATAATAACTCAATGTGATGTATTCATCAAGAGATATTGCTCACTAAAGACATAAAACTCTTAGAACTTTTTACTTCACCTAATATTGTCTAGTTCATACATTTGTTAAGTGTGATAATTGAGAAATAACCTAATTTACAATCAAAGCCATTGATTTGTGATACATTTTAAATGATGGACAAAATTTTATTGGTTGGGCTTTTGTGATGAATAGTTACGTTCTTTTCGGATCGTTGAATCTAACGATATTTAAAAATTTACTTGTTTAATTAGAAAGACATCTAGGTCAAATAATTTTATGTTGTTGTAAATCAACCAAGCTAGAAAAAAGAAAGATGGAATGAAAATATATGGTTTGAGTATTATGTTTCAACGCTTAAGTGCCTCAACAATCAATCATTATGGTTTTAGTGTTTTGTGTGTTTTTTGTATACTCTGCATGAAAACTTTTCCCACTATATATAATACTTAAGTGACGATATTTAGTGAATAACATATTGTGTCTTCTAAATGTCTACCTTTCTCTTATGATTTATCTGTTTGTCATCCTTGGAATGCCAGATCACCAACGTCAAATTCAAATAATATTTTTGACCGTTTTTAATTCTAGTGCCGAAACTGGAAAGAGGAAAGGATCGAACATCATGCCTAAAAAACAAACAGGTACTGGTCTTAAATTGGTGAATTATATTATAAACCGTAACTATATCTCCAACTTAAGACGTTCTATGTTGTTTATATTATGTTTTCTTTTTTAAATATTTATCTCTGTTCGTATTGACATATTTTAAATGTGTTTGTAAAAACATTTTTATTCAATTTTGGATTAATAATACATATTTATAGGAAAAAAATATAAGTGTAATTTATACGAGGGATGCTTGGAAAGTAGTACCTGTTTGCACCGTGCGGAGCGCTGACGTATAGATTAACTGTCGGATGTGTGCTAACATGTTGTGCTGTCTGTGTGTAAAGTTATGTCTTGATGGAATTGTTTATGCAGTTTATGTTTGTGTAATGTTTAAGAAAATAATAAAAACGCTACCAGATGAAGTTAGGGTTGTGATTAGATTTATCTACACAAGTAATGTGCTACCTTGAGATTTTCATCGCTAATTGAAGAATTTGTATAAAGAAAATGTTATAAATGAGTCGTTTTATTCGGTGCTGGTGTCGTAATTTAAACACCTATGATGGCGACCCTTGTGGATGGCCGTTAGTCATTATGGACGAACTCTCAAGTTCAGACTTAGCTCCTTCAGTTTACAAAAGTTAAGGATTGAATATTATTATGGTGTTTAGCGTTGCATTTCTCAAGGATTGATTTCGAAACCACTTGTTTCTCTAGGGCACATTAACGATTTACCGTCAGAATTAAATAAGAGGTTTAACGTAATATATACGAACGACGCCATCCCAGTCAATAAAGATAGTGCCATTAATGATGCAATCGATAAAAGTGACAGGGCGTGTAATAAATTTGGGAGCAACAAGTCTACATTAAATCAAGCTGAAAGAAAGAGATTTTTATAATGGAAATATATTTATTAAAATTGGATTTATCAGTAAATTTTCAATTAATTAAATGTAATTTCTTTCTTACGAATTTTTATATAAGTATTAATATTATGGTACTTCTGTTTAAGTTTTTTTCTTAGAAAGTGACACATTTATTCGTGCAGCAATTATAGCCTGATAAACTAAACTTTGGAAAATGAGACTGACTTCTTGTCTACAGCATATATTAAAGATTATTTAACTGTCTTTCTTATATGTCTCTTTTCAGTATTGAACAGAGTTATCAATCCCAATTGCTGATCTTTAATTAATTAATAAATTAATTAATTAGTGCAAATTTTGTTCATTATTTCAGAATTTGAATTTACTTTATTTTTAAGCACATTCCTGGTTTAGATAATTTGTTAGCAAAATCCACTTATTATTTTTCTAATATTTTCCTGTAATTTCTTCTTGAGATCTTTGGTATTTTATAACAATTTTATTTATAATTATCGAAAGATTATAGCATTTATATCTAATGGATTTTTTTATTGAATTCCTTACAGAAATTCTCATGAAATTCTATTTATTTCTAACAATTTTTTTCAGCAGTATCTCAAATTGGTGAATATTCTGCTAATTATTTCCATAATTTTTTTCATCAATTCAAAATTTTTCATCTTTTAATTTAAGCACATTCCTCAATCTAATAGATTTTTGCATCGAATTCTTTTAGTGCCTTCAGAACCATTTTACATTTCTTTTCTTGTAATATTAGAAATAATCCATCATTTCACGTATTTTGATGAAATTTGCTAGCGACATCTGCTTAGTTTTTTCAATAAAAATTTCCTGCAAATTCTTCTTCAGATTTTTATAATTTTATACCACCTTAATTTTTAATTATTGAAGCATTTTTATTGAATAGATTAATTTTAAAAATACAATCTTTTTTGATGTTTTACCTTTTATAGAGTAATAACAATAAATTAAATTAAAATTCTAATATTAAATAAGTAGAATTCGCTAGAAAAATCTATTATAATAGAAAACAATTAAAATTAATTACAAAATCTGCATTTTGTCATTGAGATTTTTGGAATTGTTTTCTATTATAATAGATTTTTTTAGTGAATTCTACTTATTTAATATTAGAATATTTATTTAATTTATTGTTATTACTCTATAAAAATTTTAACATTAATAAAGAATGTATTTTTAAAATTATTTTACAATTTACGTATGCATTTAGCGTACTCTTGACCTGCCTCAATAAACTATGCATTAACCAAGGCTAAGAGTGCGCGGGGTTAATGCGTAAATTGTTAAGGTAGGTCAGGAGTACGCTAGACGGTAGATATTTATTTTCATTAGGTGGAGGATACGTTGGGTTAATGTAGAAACTGTTGAGGTAGGTCAAGGGTACGCTAGGGTAATTTATAGTTCATTGAGGTAGGTCAAGAGAACATTACTTTAATAAATATTTTGTTATTGTGTTGCAAAGCGAAATCACTTGTATAAAAAGTCAAGTCTCTTTGAATTTTTTTTCTCCTATCAAATACAAAATGTCTCTCGTTTTGATGATTTTTTACAAAATAAAATATAATAGTTTAAAAGTACGAAAACATTTCGTGAATGTGAAAATACGAAATGTTTTCGTATTTTTAAATTATTAGTTAATTTTCTACAACGAACTAAAGGATTTTAATATATTTTAAAATTTAATATATTTAAATTCTGATGAAATAGTTTTTGGAATCTCAGATAAAATAAGTGAAGAAAATCTAGGAAACTTAATAACTCAGAATTTGATTTTACAAATTTGGAGTTTTTAAGTTTCCTGGATTTTCTTTCGTAGAAATATTTATAGAATTAATAAAAAATGAATATTTTTATGTAAGTAAAACCTTAAAAAAAGGTTCTAAAAAATAGAATTACGCAGAGAATTGAACATTTTATTTTAAAAACTTTTTTAAAAATGCAATATTGTTGAAAAATTTAAAATTCCTCATAGTTTCTAAGCAGTAAAAGAAATAGAGTGAATAAGCAGAAGAAAACTTTAGAATTAAAAATTTTAAGGGAAAAAAAGGTATTTTAAATATAGTTAAGTATGAAAATAAAAGTTTCTATAAACTGAGAGAAAATAAGTAAAAAAACAACACTAAAAAAACTTTAGAACTAAAAATTTGGAAAATTAAAGAGGTCAACCAAAATTTTCAAAAAAGATATATTTCAATTGAAGTAATTATCGCTAAGGACATCCAAAATAACACATTTTCAAAATAATCTAAAATCTCTAGGAAATATATTATAATCTAGAATCCCTAGGAAATATATTTAGGTTAATTTGGGTTAATTGATGATAAAGTTTCCTTTCGGAATAATTGTTTATTGAAACATTTTAACCATCACGCACCTTTAACAATGGTTGAGAAATTAAATGAAAGCTCGTGATGTTGTATTTAAACGTTCAAAGCAACTAAAACAACAATTAAATTACAAAAATTATAAAATTGTTGTGAAACTGTAAGCAGTAACTCCATCTTGCTGGATTTGTTTTTCTTCTCGATAAAACTTTATCTGTAATTACACAAGAAAAAAAGAGTGTATGCAAATTATTGCAAGGTTTTATTGCTTTATAAGCAGCAAAATCATCAACGATTAGTATTTAAAGTTAGCATGTATTTGTAGGGTGGGTGGGCGTCCTCTATCCTCCCTCCAGTCAGTATAATATTGTTGTAAATTTTAGTACTTTTATTCAAACAATTTTTTCAAATAATTTTTGATGATGTTTTACTGATTGGAGGGTGGGATAGAGGCCACCCACCCACCCTACATATACATATGAACTCTAATTCCCTATCGCCTCGCAGTTTGCAAATAAAATTAATTACAAAAATTTTTGAATAAAAAAGAAATTAAAAAGGTAAAATTTTTGAATCAGTAAATTAGTAAAACATTTTATACATGATGGGTGGGCAGATTTTCAAACAAACTTAACGCTATAGAAAGTCATTTATATTTAAACTCAAATTTTGATTTTGTTTTATTTTTTTATTACATAATGGATTTGATTGTTTTTAGCAGCAACATCATCAACGATTAGCAATTAAAGTTATCATGTATATGTAGGGTGGGTGGGTGTTCTCTATCCACCCTACAATCAGTAAAACATAAGCGAGGGTTTTAATTAAATGTTGTAAAACGTAAATAAACATAACGCTATTGCATTTTTTAATAGATTTATTCAAACAAATTTTTCAATTAATTATTGATGATGTTTTACTGATTGGAGGGTGGGATAGAGGCCACCCAACCACCCTGCATATACATATAAACATTAATTCCTTATCGTCTCGCGGTTTCCAATAAAGTTAATTACTAAATTTTTGAATAAAAAAACAAATGAAAAGGTAAAATTTTAAATTACCCAAAATACATGATGGGTGGGCAGACTTGAAATCTAATTTAGATTAGCTATAGAAAGTCTTTTATATTCAAACCCGAATTTTGATTTTGTTTTATTTTTTTACTACATAAAGGGTGTTATTGTTTTTAGCAGCAAAATCATCAACGACTTGCAATTAAGTTATCATGTATATGTAGGGTGGGTGGGTGGCCTCTATCCACCTTCCAATCAGTAAAACATAAGCGAGGGTTTTAGTTAAAAGTTGTAAAATATAAACAAACATAAAATATCTGCATTTTTAATTGATGTATTCATAAAAATATTTCAAATAATTTTTGATGATGTTTTACTGACTGGAAAGTGGGATAGATATACATATTAGCTTTAATTACAAAATTTAATTAAAAGAAAATTGACAGAGTAAAACGTTTGAGTGTGTAAATTAATAAAAAATTGGAAAGGCTACTTCTTCTGCAAATATGATATCCACCAAACCAGTTTAGTAACGTTAGCAAATGAGTTAAATGTTTGCCTTTTCTTTGCTGCTCCAAGTTGAAATAATTCTATATTTCAATTATGTCTGTGATGAAGCCCAAATCTACAGCCAGTAGTCCGTTTGGTATTTTGGTATTGAGATAATTTTTTATTTCTTTTAATAAATTTACTAATCTTGTAAGAACTTGGCCTTTACTGAGGCAATGTACTTTATGATGTAGAATAAAATCAGGGTCGGAATTTTCTAAAAAAAAGTGGTGTTGCAAAGGCGCCGCTTAGATTTTTGTGACTATGTATGTCTATATGTCCGAGGGGTAGTACAAAATTTTCCGGTGGATAATACATGGTGGATTTGAAATGAATCACAGAAATAATGGAAAATTTAATTATTTAAACTTGGAGCTGCAAGGAAAAGGCAAACATTTAGATACGATGAAAACAATGGAATTTATTTATCTTTTTTGCAGAGGACAATAAATTCATTTATATTACCAAACATTTCCGGTGCTTTATCATCAGTGGTTATCGCAGTCAGGTAGAGCAAAGATAAATCTAATGATATCTATAGATATCCTTACCTGTTGTTTATCCTTTCATGGGTAATATTTTCAATAGATCTTTTACTAAATACCATTTTCTCACCATAACTGCCAACTGTGTTGTTTCTGATATATTTGAAGACTGGTCAAATTGTAGTAAGAAACAGTCACATATTTCTAAGCCACTCTCTAATTTTGTGACTTGTGTAAAACAGTTATTGTATATATGATATGTTTCTTATAGATTTCTCGATTATTTTTTTGCACTTTTTATGGAGATTTCTTATTTTGCAGAGATATTATTTCCAGTAGTTTTATTTTATAGATTTCTCGTACGTTATTTGGCAGGGTCCTAGAACTTTTTCAACAATTTCGCCTCAAAATTTGTAGAATTTTTCTTCCAGATTTCCTTCAATATTTTTAGGAACTTTATCAAATGATAAATAAAACTTACTTTGTTAATATCACACACGGAATTTATTTCGTAACTATAGTTTCAACCTTACAAGGCCATTATCAAACGTAAAGTTACTGTACTAAGTTTTATTTATCATTTGATAAAGTTCCTGATTCAAGATGTATCACAAAGTTATGGCTTCAAGCATCCAACATATTATTCAATATTTTTGAAATTATAAAGCAATCCCTTAAGAATTATTTCGATTGAGTTTTTGGAGAATTATCTTCCTTTTTCTTTCTGCATTGTATCCTATTTTCTATCAATATTCAAATATTCCATGATTCTAGAACATTTTTCTATCGACGTTTCCAAAACTTTAAGAACTTTCATTAAGGTTTGTTTGGATTAATACACTTGTTGTGTTCCATATTTTTATTAACAGTTTCTTGATATATATTTATAATTTCACAATTCATATGTTAGGAAACTGCAAAAAAATGAATTTAGAAATTTGAAACATATGTGAGGAAACTGCAAATGTAAACATGGAACATAACAAGTGTATTAATACAAACAAATCTATTAAATTTTTTTCCATCAAGAATGTAGCTCGAAAAGTATTACATTAATTAAGAAATGTGGCATGTTTTTTGAGGGTACTAAAATTGTCCAGCAATTACTCTTCGAGATTTCTAATTTTTCCAGTAGTTTTTCGTCTCCAGATTTGTAATTTTTTGACAGTTTCAGAATATTTCTTACAGCTTTTATCACTTTTTCCAGTTTTCGAAAATTGTTTACTCTTCCTTCTCGAAATTTTCCAAAAGTATATTTTATAGGTTTCTCAATTTTTTCTAGAAACTTTACATAGCGAATTTTTATTTCCTAGTAGTTTTTCTTGTAAAATTGTAGTATCAATATTCTTAGTTTTTATTCAAGTTCTCCATTTTCAACCTTTTTTGCTATATCCTGTAAGACTTGAGTAGTTTTTTTATTTTAGAACTCCAGAATGTTTATTATTTGTCTTAGAGTTTTTTTTAACATTTTTTTCTTAATAAAAATATATTTAGTTCTTTACGTTGTAGAAAATTAATTATTAATTTCTCCTTATTTTTTTAACTTATAATTTTCTCCTTAATTTTTTTAGAATTTTAGCTTATAATGAGTTTTCAACTTTAAAGCAGTTATTTGTTTTCAGTTAAATTTTGGAGAATTATCTACTTTTTCTTGCCACATTTTGTCGTATTTTCTATGAATATTCTTCCAGAATTATAGAATTTTTTTATAGACTTTTCTAAAATATCCCGTTTCTAGAAACATAAGTATTTTCATTAAAAATTTCAGGACGTTCTTTAAATTTCTCATAGTTAAGTGAAAGTGGCACGGAGACGCAACCTAAACTACACCTATTGTATAATAATAATTCTCATTTCTTACAAAAAACAATATTTTAAAAACGCTTCTAGCTGTAACCTTACACTCTTAACGAGTAGAGGGGTATATAATTATATATAAATTCAAGCTGTTGTTTATTAATCATTTCGATATATTAATGAAAATTATTCACATTTAATTATAATTTAATTATCCACCCATGAGAATAATTCGGCGGCAATTAATTATAAAGAGCATTCCTTGTTTGTGACAAATACAACATTACTCCTCTGTAAATTTTATTTAATTTATACATTGTAAAGGACGGAATGACGTATGCAAATAGCGGCCGAAAGGGCACCCCTAAAGACTTGCACTTTTGCGACATCAAAGGGCAGACGTTTGTGATAAAATTGGAGTTTATGTAATTACGCTTAATTAAATTGCACAGTACAAAAAATAATTACGTCGTCAAAATAACCGGTATAAATTAATTTTATTGTAGCGTTTTATTAACATACAATTTTAACTTTGTGTATATGTCACGTAACTTTTTTTTATATTTTTAATAATAAATGTCTTAAATGTGTAAGTAAACGCCTCCACAATTAAACATTTAAATGTGTAATATAGAACAATAGTTTGCAGAAGATTGCATTTCAATGTAAATAAATCTTAACGTAATGCATAAAATTAAATTACGTTTTATTTATGAAAAATTTAATTCGAACTGTTATGTTAGAAAAAATTGCTTTGGAAAATAGGTATCAGAAAATATTGTATGTTATTATTCTTTATTGTATAATAGCAAATCAATCTTATGAAACTGCTTTATAAAATACCAAGTAAATGTGAACATGCACACGTGGCCTTGTATAAAAATCAACCTATATTGATTTTATACATCACTGTCACCCAACCAACAGAAGGTGTAAAGATAGAAATGCGTGATGTATTAAGTAAAAGCAATGCATACATAGTTCTTTTCATGATAAGCAAGCAGGATATATCGGCGTATATGCTTTATTGGCTTCTCCTTTCATGCAGCTCCGACAATGGGTATTTTGATTTCCAGGAATATTAAATAAATTTCTGTAAAGACATCAATACGTTTCATTATGTCAATATTTTACATGTTTTAATAAAACTTTATCAGTTTCTCATTCTCTTTAACTTTTGTTTGAAAAATTATGAAATATTTTTCAAATTTAGAAAAATATCGAGAAAAACTGATAAGCCCAATTAATTAAATACACTATTTAATTAATAAAAATATATATTTAATGGTGGTAGTCACGATAAGTCTCACCGATATTATATTGAGCTACGGTTTGAAATTTTTAGTTAACTTTTCAATACGTTTAAACAATTGCATAGACAACGTAGGTTCCAATGTTTTTGAATTAGTTGTACGACCATTTGAAACGGGATTATCAGATCATAGAGGAATATTGTTTGATATAACAATTATGGAATTAAAAATTTGTAAACCAAAAAATAAAGTAATTCAGTCCATTACTGCTGCGGGCAAATCTACTCTATTCCAACGTTTGAAAATAGAGTCCTGGTGTTTCATTAATGATTCATTAAGTATGAATGAGTGTGCTAATTTATTTCTCTCTATATTTCTAACTCACTTTTATGACTCTTTTTCTGAAAAAAGAATAAAATCTTATATTAAATCAATAAACTGAGGGCTATGAAAGACACCTTATCTTTAATCTCCGATATATACCATCAAAACCAGGATGAAGAACTTAGACTGTTATGACAACATTATAGAAAAATGTACCGACGCGCAATAGAAAAGGCTAAATAATTACATCAGACAGAAACATTTGTGGAACCTTATAAACTCTGAAAGACCATCGAAGAGTTCTAAAAAAACTATCCGCATAATAGCAAAAGAATTTAACATTCATTTCGCCAACAGTGCCTCTAACATTGTAAATTCACTACCAGAACCTGACGTTAACTCTATAATTTTAATGTGTATAAACCCTCCTAATTGGGAACACGCGTGTTTTTTTTATTAATTTAAAATTAACTTTATATGTTTCATAATAAAAAAGGTTAAATGAAAATAATTTTTAAGTTTTTATACCACTATTTATTGTATAATATACACAAACAAAGTTTACAATATATTATCAATTTTGACACAACTATAGTTTCGACCTTTGCAGGTCATTATTAAGTGTTGAATGAAGAAGAATACAATTTATAGGTGAGGTATGAATTTTTAATGAACCTAATTAGGACTGAGATTTATTACAATGGATTAACTAAATATGCCGATCGGATTAAGGTGCGGTGTTTTCAGAAGAGGTACATGTCATTATAAGAGCTTAAATAATGGCGAAGAAATTAAATCCGTCTGCTCATTAAGCAGATTAGAATTAATGTTCTTGCTTTGGCGGTATATCTCTAATGACTCCAAAAGATTAAGCCTTTGGCCTTTATTGCAAAAATGTAAAAGTTTTAAATTATCCATATGTGGAAATGAATGATTACACTCTAAGAAATGATTTGAAAAAGAACTTGTATGTCTAAGTCTGAATGCTCTATAATGTTCATTGTATCTCTTTTCAAAACTCCTACCTGTCTGTCCTACATATGTGCTGTTACATTCGGAACATGAAATTTGGTATACTCCCGATTTTTTAATAGATTGAATTTTGTCTTTCGCGTTAAAAAGTATATTTGAAAGTTTGCTCGCTGGTCTAAATGCAATTTGATGAATTTGTTTTTTTGAAAATATTTGATATTTTATTTGTTACGCGGCCAAAATAAGTGAATGTTGTAAATTTTGTGTTCGTTCGGTCTAAAATATTAGGATAAATATGAGCCTTTGTTGATTTGTACAGTTTTTTGCGAATTAAATTTTGAATAAGATTAACTGGGAAACCATTTTCCGTTGCTATTGATATAATTTTGTCTAGTTCTGTGGTTCTACTTGAATCAGATAGAGGAATTGTGAATGCTCAATGTATCATGGAGTGAAATGCTGCTAACTTATGGGATAGAGGATGATTTGAATTATAAGGAATTGTAGAGTTGACGTTAGTAGGTTTTCAAAATATTTCAAATTTAATTGTATTATTCTGATGAATTAATGTAAGGTCCAAAAAATTGATTTTATTGTCGTTTTCTCTCTCTACTGTGGATTTTATTTTAGGGTGAACACTATTGATTAAATTTAAAAATTGATCTAACTGTCGTGATGTACCACTAAAGCATGCGATAACATCATCTACGTATCTAAACCAAAATGAAATATGTGCTTTTGTGAAATTTGAACTGAAAATTTTTTCCTCACTATTTGATATGAAAATTTCTGCTAACAAAGGACTGAGAGGGGATCCCATCGCTAACCCGTTAGTTTGTTGAAAATATTTATTGTCAAATTGCAAGTAATTTTGATTTAATGAAAGTTCTAATGCGTCTAATAATTCTGTTTTTACAATGGGATTAGTGTTGGATTTATCTAAAAGAGTATGTGCTATTTGAAGGCATCCACCTGTGGGAATATTAGAGAACATACTACTAACGTCAAAAGAAACTAATTTTGAGTTCTTGGGTGTAATAATGAATTTTAGTTTTTGGGATAATTCAAGGAATTTTTTGACAGAATATTGAGAAATGAAATTTGTAAATTTTTTAAAAAGATGATTAATTTTAATTGCTAAGACTCTTGTGGGAGTGTTGATATATGAAACTACTGGCCGAATTGGATTATTGGGTTTATGAGTTTTTATAAGTCCATAGAGTCGAGGTCCTAGAGGATTTTTGTTGATAAATTGAAATTTTTCTAATTTGGAAAAGATTATATTAATGATAGACAATAAATTTTTAATTTGATTTTGAAAGATTGCCGTTGGGTCTTTCTTTAAAATTGTTAAATTTTCGGCTGTTATGAAAGCGTACGTTTTATCTAAATAACTTTGTTTTTCTAATATTACTATTGAGTTGGATTTGTCGGCTTTAGTAACGATAATGGAGTTGTTTGAAATTTTTGATTTTATAGACTTAATAATTTTACTGTCGGTTGGCTTTCTGTCGGTGTGTTTTTTAAGGATATTAGCAATTTGGGCTTGAGGGATAAGGGGTTCGGAAATGGTTTCCAAGGCTAACTCTGATTCTACTATGATTGTGGGCTTCTCTTGTTTATATTGAATGTGCGGGCTGTAATTTGGGTTTTGAGATAGAAACTTAAAAATTATTTTCATTTAACCTTTTTTAAAATGAACTACCACATAGTAACGGTCGCTACCATCATTTTCATTCGTTTCATAATAAGTTAAATAAAACAAAACAGAAAAAAAATATCCTAAAGGGGTAAAAAAAATTTAAAAAATTTAAAAAATTAAAGTTGGCGCGAAATCGCCAGAAATGCAGATGGCGGGTTCGTGACGCATTTGTTCACTTTATGATCTGTTACGAACTTTCATATCAGTTCATATGGCGTTCATTGAGTATTAAAAAGCGTTGATGTTACAGTTGAGAACAAAATAAGTGTATTTTGTTGTTCAGCATTTATTATTGTTCCTAATTTATTATTATTCATGTAGAAAGGGTTATCTGAAGGGTACAGGAATATTAAATATTACAACCTCATGCTTGTGTAAATAATAAATTTATAAAATAGCTAGACTACATGGTGATTATTGCATGTGGTTTAGTAAATTTACAATCAAAAGTAATATAATTATAAATATTAATAAATTGTTTGTAATACTCTGTTTATTGTTAATTTTAATAACAGTCTAATAATCTAGAAAAATCATTGTTTCCCAAAATATCTTTGCCATTCCTAATAAATTCATGAAATCATTTTCATAGTAGTTAACTTTTATTATTGTTACTTTGTTGTTGGTTACGAATAAAGGATCTGCAACGCATAAATTACCAATTTTTAATTTTAACATTACCAATTGTAAATGTAATTGTGCTTTGCATTTAGGAGATCTGTGAGCGTTTTTTAACAAATAATCAGTTACAGTTTTTAAAGACGATGGACATTTAACCTCAAACATTGCATCATTTGATATACCATCGGGCGAAGCGCCAAATTCTCGATGCTGGTTATTTAATATTAATCCACACTATTTATTTTTATATTTAATTTTCTTTCCACGTCATTGCGAACTTTACATTCCAAATATATCTATACTTACAAATCTGCTTTTAAGCCACGAATTTCTGCGGCATTGTAACAATCATTTTTATTGATAAATTCTTTTAAAATATATGCGTTGATATTGGGCAAATTACCACTGTATAATTTAAAAAACTTTGTATTTTGCATTATTTTAAAATAACACAACGATTTAATGAATAAAATGTGAATGAATGACGTCTAAATATGCGTTTAAATCGTAGCATAAACAATGACGTCACTCGATCTTCGGTCAACTTCGTGGAGAGGTCGGAAAATTTAAAAATATTATAATTTTAAAATCTTGGTGATGTGAGTGAGGAGCAAGGTGAGAGGTTCCACCAAGACATGAAAGATGTAGAAGGCAGGTATCAAGGTCGGTGGAACGATTCAATGATGGCTGATTACTGAAATGAACAATCCGTCCTTGGAATACAAGAGAGACACGTAAATATTCTCATATAATATGAGCATAAAGAAGCCAGCAAGGCTAAAATATTGTCTAAATAGACAAAATATACTACTGGTGAGGATGCCTTCATCTGGTCTTATGGGTCTGAGTGGAAGAACACCCCGTGAACTCCGCCAGCATGTCTTCTGCTCCAAATTGCTAAGTGTTATTATATTATTATTATAAATTTATATAAATTATTAGAACATTTCTTTAAGTAGACATGTAAAGCGGAATAAATAAATAAATAAATAAATTTAATTTATTTTCTTTTAAAATAAACCTTGAATGTGTACACCTAATAGAGGTTTAAAACAATATATATTATGATTAAAAATAAAATAAATTGATAACAGTTAAACATAAAATAAAAAAGATATTTCAGTTTCGAACAATAAAAAGAAATAAAAAAGGCGATAAATCAGCGGAACGTCCGATAAAGAGCGACGGTTATGGCGCCGTTATTATAAAAAAATATCTCTATATTTTAATAACACCTTCCGAATCCTATCGGATCGTGATTCCTCCGTAATTTTATTATCACCGCCGACGCGCCGTCAATGGAAAAGGTTAAAGTTAGAGGCGTTAGAGTAATATTGATTTAAATAAAATCGCCATCCCCCCGACACGCTA
This sequence comes from Ontholestes murinus, assembly GCA_963969525.1. NCBI lineage: Eukaryota > Metazoa > Arthropoda > Insecta > Coleoptera > Staphylinidae > Ontholestes > Ontholestes murinus. Next base: position 6,376,281 of record OZ018392.1, read on the forward strand.
GAAATACTCAACTTTACGGGTCCGCTAATAAAAATGGAAACGTACGAGTTCAAAATGGATATCTTTTGAGGAAAGTGTTACATCATTCCGCGTAAATCCTGCTGTCGTGCATGGAATCAATATTTGCGACACGGTTATGCGTATGCTGAATTTCATATTTATTCTATTTATTTTTTTTTCTTGGAGGTACCAACAGACATATTTAAATATTCGTAAAATTATTGAATTCATATTATTATTATTTATTTGCTTTTGTAAATAAACAGGATTTTTGCCATTATCCATTAAGCTACTAGACCAAATCTCAATACATGACACATCACCATAATTAGAAAATCATCTGTATTTGAAAATGTATAAATCCAAGATGGCGCCCATAAGAAAAAACAAAGTTGATGATGAAAATCGAAACGACGAATTTTAATTATTATATCACCAGGATATAACTAGGATGTACAAAGTAGCAATGATAAAGTAGAATTATTTTGAAGTATCTCTTTAAATAGTCTCGCAAATAAAATACCTGTAGCGATTTTTTTTATAATATAGTCGCCCTGAAACCCTCTTTTACTTTTGGTCCTGATGGTGTGCCCAATTATCAAAAATTATTTGTAAAATTCATTTGAATAAATCTATTATATTTTGCAATAATGTTATGCTTATTTACGTTTTATAATCTTTGTTACTTTCATTATATATTGACTATAGTGAAAGTATTGTTTTCGTGAAACATTTTCTTAACGGAAAAGTATTGTCACTGTATCCGGTAAATCATTTATATAAATTAACAATAAAAAGAGGCCCAAGAATTGAGCCTTGTGGTACACCATGTATTAGTGGCAGCTCGTCGGATACAGTTTCATCACTAAAGAGTTCTACCAGAAAGATTCATCAGCAAATGACAACTATTGGGATGCAAGTTATAAAAATACATCTTCCTTAACAAGATTTCGTGAGATACAGTCGAATGCTCTGGATAGGTCGAGAAAACTAGCTCTGGATATTGATCATTCTTCGTAACCATCAATGATAGTTTCAGTGAAGTCTACAATAACATCTGGGATGGAGCGTAGTTTTCTAAATCCATACTGAGCATTTCGCTTATTGTCTTTGCAGTTGAATTTGCAGAATATTTTCAAGAATTTTTCTGAATATCGGCAGCAATACTATAGGTCGGTGACAACCCGGATCTTTCTTTTCTCCATTCTTGAACTTGGGAACAACCAGAGCTCTTTTCCAAGCATCTGGAAATATATTATTTCGAATGCAGACATTAAAAATGTTGGTTAAAGGTTCCAAAATTACACTCAATGCCGATTTTACCACATCAGTTCAAAGTCCATAAACATTTCTGCTTAGACTAGGATTCAAGTTGCTTATGACGCCGCTTACAACGCTCGTAGAGATTTCAACAAATTTAAAATACTGCTTACAATTAGGTACACGCATACAATTTTTATATCAATAAATTTATGTTATTATGATTGCTAATAACAATTTATCTCAGTTTATATATTTTTCTTTATAAATATTTGTTTATTTATTTAACAAATGCACTTTAAAATTATAATATTTCTAAATTTTCCGACCTCGCCACGAAGTTGACCGAAGATCGCGTGACGTCATTGTTTGCTACGATTTAAATGCAGTATTTAGACGTTTTATCCCAAAAAATCTTCAATAATATTATTACTATACAAATGAAATTGTTGGTATGAACAAGACTCGTGCAGAACATATTTCGATCCGGGAAGTAAATTATCTTCTTATCCAGTTTGTTTCTTCCAATTTTGATGTCTACTTTGACTGTCCCACTCACACAAAAAAACATGGACACTTCGTATACCTTGACTGTCCCATAATATTTGAATTCCCAAAAATTTCCAGCTCTGTTCATTGAATTTGATTTTTCTTTCAATACAATTCTTATCAAATTGTAATAAAAACAGGTTGATTTAGTTTTCCACCATCAGATTTGGTTTTGATACGTAATTTTCAGCGGATGAATTTCTAGTTCTAGTTCTAGTCTAATTTATGTAACTATTATACATTTTTTTACTTTTCCTATATAGTATATATAGGGGAAGTGTTGTTTCGTGGAAATTTTTAATTGATTTACCTGACTATCGGCGCGAATAATTGCGGAAGCCAAATAATTGTTTATAAACTAAATGAAACGAATCGACCTGAAATAAATCCTTTATCCCGTAATAAATTTAGAGTACACAAGTACCCACCCGAATCTGGATTCATTGCATCGCCATTGGATCCGAAAAAAAGAACGGAGCGTAGTTCCAAAACGTATCGCTTGTAAATTTTAACGATAGGCCGGAACATAATGGAAATCGCAACCCTTTCAAAAAACACCGCCACCAGCGGCCCGACAAAAAAAATTGAAATCCCATTTATCCGGGCCTCGGTAATTTCCATTATTCAATTCGGTAACCTGCGCTTGTTCGGCGTCTGTTATTTTTATTGAGTCGCCTAAATTTAGATGCAATCGTATTTGTCTGTATATTAAAAATACAGGTGAAGTTAACGCACACAATCGATAAAAACTAGATATTATAAGAAATATAGAATTCAATAATTTTAAATGTTATCATATTATTAGTATATTATTTTATCATTTTGAGTCATTGCAGTTTCTGCTTACTTAAATTTATCCACAAATGAAACATATTTTAATGTAGAACTGTGATTTTATTAATAAATAACAAATGAAACAAATTTTAACTTTGTTTGTGACTTTAATAATAAAGTCACAGCAATACAAACAAAGTTAAAATATGTTTCATTTGTGAATAATGATGTATAAAAAAGCAGAAGCCTCCACCGTTAACAGCAAAATTTATTCAATTGAGTTTATGATTATTACTCTTATATTTTTTTCAAAATCAAAATCTTATTATTATTATTATCCTAACATAATTTAAAAATTGGTTATTTTATTAGGACTTCATATTTTATAGGGGAATCTGCATGGATTTCTTTTTGCCGCGACCCAAAGCAGGATTATTTTATTATACGTTTATATAAATGGTGAATGCGCCGGGTCGATCAAATCCTCCAATTCCATTTTGTATAAAATTTACCTTGATTTTACGAATACATGATGCTTACAGTGAATATTATTCCATATTCCCGTATTTCGTAGTTTAGTTTGTGTAAACAATGCATATTTTATTTAAAACATGGTGAAAAAACTATTTATTAATTAATTTTACGGAAAATGCTACTTTTAATAAAAATATCAGTGAACTTTAAAAATTAACTTAAAACTTTAAAAATTAAATTAACTTTTGATTTAAGTTGAATTATATCTAAATTTAGGGATGCAGCATTTTGGATTTTAACTAAATTTTGTAGATTACTTAATTTTGAACAAATTCTTGTAGTTTTGAGTTGTATGCAATTGTTTTCATATTTTTTTAAACGCCTTAAATGAACGTGATTGAAAAATTAACAAAGTCTCGCTACGAATTGTATTAACTCTGAATTTATGAATGCTATAATTATGGATTTTAATTAAATTTTATATATTACTTAATTTTGAATAAATTCATTTATTTTGGGTTGAAAGCAATTGTTTTTCTATTATTTAAAGGCCCCAAATAAACGTAATTGCAATTATTAACAAACTTTTATTTCGTAATCGATTATCTCTAACTTTAGGAAAAAAGAATTTTAAATTACAATTAAATTTTGTAGATTGCTTAATAATAAATAAACCCAAGCAGTTTTTAGTAGATGGCAATTGTTTTTATAGTTTTTTTAACGGCTAAAATGAACGCAATTAAAAAAATCAAACAACTCTCGTTTTGCATTGGATTAACCCTAAATTTAAGCGACTTATTATTCTGGATTTTAATTAAATTTACTGGATTACTCAATTTTAAACAAATCAGTATAAGTTAGATGGCAATTGTTTTTCTATGTTTTAAACGCTCCAAATATAAATAATTTCAATTTTTAACAAACTCTCGCTTTGCATTATTTTATTTCCAAATTTAGTGATGGTGTATTTTAAATTCTCATTAAATTTTATAGACTACTCAATTTTGAGTAAATTCATGTAGTTTCGAGCTGATAGAAATTATTTTCCAATTTTTTAAAACCTTAAATGAACGCAAATGTAATTTTTAATAAACTCTGGCTTTACATTGAATAAATTCGAAATTTAAGGATGCTGTATTTTAAATTTTAATTAAATTGTGTAGACTGTTCAATTTTGAATAAATCCATGTTATTTCAAGCAAAGAGCAATTGTTTTTTCTATTTTTTAAACGCCTTAAATGAACGCAATTCAAATTATTAATAAACTCGCGCTTTGCATTAAATTATCTCTAAATGTTTGTATATGGAATTTTAGATGTTTAAGAAATTTAATGGATTACTTAATTTTGAATAAATTTGTATAGTTTTATATAGGTAGAAATTATTTTTCTATTTTTTAAAAACCTTTAATGCACGCAATTGATTACATTAACAAACTCTCGCGTTGCATTGGATTATCTCTAAATTTAGGGATGCGGCATTTTGGATTTTAACTAAATTTTGTAGATTACTTAATTTTCAACAAATTCCTGTAGTTTCGAGTTGTATGTAATTGTTTTTATATTTTTTTAAACTCCTTAAATGAACTTGATTGAAAAATTTACAAAGTCTCGCTACGAATTGTATTATCTCTGAATTTATGGATGCTATAATTATGGATTATAATTAAATTTTATTTATTACTTAATTTTGAATAATTTCAATTATTTTTGGGTTGAAGGCAATTGTTTTTCTATTATTTAAACGCCTCAAATAAACGTAATTGCAATTATTAACAAACTTTTATTTCGCAATCGATTATCTCTAACTTTCGGACAACTGAATTTTAAATTATCATTAAATTTTATATATTTCTTAATTTTAAATAAACCCAAGCAGTTTCTAGTAGATGGGAATTGTTTTTATAGTTTTTTAAACGGCTCAAATGAACGCAATTAAAAAAATCAAACAACTCTCGTTTTGCATTAGATTAACCCTAAATTTAAGCGACTTATTATTCTGGATTTTAATTAAATTTACTGGATTACTCAATTTTAAACAAATCTGTATAATTTCGAGCATATGGCAATTGTTTTTCTATGTTTTAAACGCTTTGCATTGTTTTATTTCCGAATTTAGTGATGCTGTATTTTAAATTCTCATTAAATTTTCTTGATTACTCAATTTTGAGTAAATTCATGTAGTTTCGAGCTGATAAAAATTATTTTCCAATTTTTTAAAACTTTAAATGAACGCAAATGTAATTTTTAATAAACTCTCGATTTACATTGAATAAATTCCAAATTTAAGGATGCTGTATTTTAAATTTTGATTAAATTCTGTAGAATGGTCAATTTTGAATAAATCTATGTGGTTTCGAGCAGTTAGCAATTGTTTTTTCTATTTTTAAACGCCTTAAATGAACGCAATTCAAATTATTAATAAACTCGCGCTTTGCATTAAATTATCTGTAAATTTTGGCACGTATAATTTTAAATTTTTAACAAATTTAATAGATTACTTAATTTTGAATAAATTTGTATAGTTTTATATAGGAAGCAATTGTTTTTCTATTTTTTAAAAACCTCAAATGAACGCAATTGATTACATTAACAAACTCACCCTTTGCATTGGATTATCTTTAAAATTGGGGATGCAGCATTTTGGATTTTAAATAGATTTTGTAGATTACTTAACTTTGAATAAACTCCTGTTGTTTTGAGTTGTATGCAATTATTTTCATATTTTTTAAACGCCTTAAATGAACGTGATTGAAAAATTAACACAGTCTCGCTATGAATTGTATTATCTCTGAATTTATGGATGCTATAATTATGAATTTTAATTAAATTTTATATATTACACAATATTGAATAATTTCACGTATTTTGGAGTTGATGGCAATTGTTTTTCTATTATTTAAACGCCTCAAATAAACGTAATTGTAATTATTAACAAACTTTTATTTCGTAATCGATTATTTTTAACTTTAAGAAAACTGAATTTTAAATTATCATTAAATTTTGTAGATTGCTTAATAATAAATAAACCCAAGCAGTTTCTAGTAGATGGCAATTGTTTTTATAGTTTTTTAAACGGCTCAAATGAACGCAATTAAAAAAATCAAACAACTCTCGTTTTGCATTGGATTAACCCTAAATTTAAGGGATTTATTATTCTGGATTTTAATGAAATTTACTGGATTACTCAATTTTAAACAAATCTGTATAATTTCGAGCAGATGGCAATTGTTTTTCTATGTTTTAAACGCTCCAAATATAAGTAATTTCAATTTTTAAGAAACTCTCGCTTTGCATTATTTTATTTCCAAATTTAGGGATGGTGTATTTTAAATTCTCATTAAATTTTCTTGATTACTCAATTTTGAGTAAATTCATGTAGTTTCGTGCTGATAGAAATTATTTTCCAATTTTTTAAAACCTTAAATGAACGCAAATGTAATTTTTAATAAACTCTGGCTTTACATTGAATAAATTCTAAATTTAAGGATGCTGTAATTTAAATTTTGATTAAATTCTATAGACTGTTCAATTTTGTGTAAATCCATGTTGTTTCGAGCAGATAGCTATTGTTTTTTCTATTTTTAAACGCCTTAAATGAACGCAATTCAAATTATTAATAAACTCACGCTTTGCATTTAATTATCTCTAAATTTTTGCATGTAGAATTTTAGATTTCTAACAAATTTAATAGATTACTCAATTTTTAATAAATTTGTATAGTTTTATATAGTTAGCAATTATTTTTCTATTTTTTTTTACCCTTAAATGAACGCAATTGATTACATTAACAAACTCTCGCTTTGCAATAGATTATCTCTAAATTTAGGGATGCAGCATTTTGGATTTTGACTAAATTTTGTAGATTACTTAATTTTGAATAAATTCCTGTTATTTTGAGTTGTATGCAATTGTTTTTATATTTTTTAAACGCCTTAAACGAACGTGATTGAAAAATTAACAAACTCTCGCTTTGAATTGAATTATCTTCAAATTTAGGGATGCTATAATTATCTGTTTTAGTTAAATTTTATTTAATACTTAATTTTGAATAATTTCACGTATTTTTGAGTTGAAGGCAATTGTTTTTCTATTATTTAAACGCCTCAAATAAACGTAATTGCAATTATTAACAAACTTTTATTTCGCAATCGATTATCTCTAACTTTAGGAAAACTGAATTTTAAATTACCACTAAATTTTGTAGATTGCTTAATAATAAATAAACCCAAGCAGTTTCTAGTAGATGGCAATTGTTTTTATAGTTTTTTAAACGACTCAAATGAACGCAATTAAAACAATCATACAACTCTCGTTTTGCATTGGATTAACCCTAAATTTAAGGGATTTATTATTCTGGATTTTAATTAAATTTGCTGGATTACTCAATTTTGAATAAATCTGTATAGTTTAGAGCAGATGGCAATTGTTTTTTATGTTTTAAACGCTCCAAATATAAGAAATTTCAATTTTTAACAAACTCACGCTTTGCATTATTTTATTTCCAAATTTAGGGATGGTGTATTTTAAATTCTCATTAAATTTTCTTGATTACTCAATTTTGAGTAAATTAATGAAGTTTCGAGCTGATAGAATTTATTTTCCAAATTTTTAAAACTCTAAATGAACGCAAATGTTATTTTTAATAAACTCTGGCTTTACATTGAATAAATTCTAAATTTAAGGATGCTGTATTTTAAATTTTAATTAAATCCTGTAGACTGTTCAATTTTGAGTAAATCCATGTTGTTTCGAGCAGATAGCAATTGTTTTTTTTATAGTTTTAAACGCCTTAAATAAACGCAATTCAAATTATTAATAAACTCGCGCTCTGCATTAAATTATCTCTAAATTTTTGCATGTAGAATTTTAGATGTTTAACAAATTTAATAGAATACTTAATTTTGAATAAATTTACGTAGTTTTATATAGCTAGCAATTATTTTTCTATTTTTTTTTTAAATCTTAAATGAACGCAATTGATTACATTAACAAAATCTCGTTTTGCATTGGATTATCTCTAAATTTAGGGATGCAGCATTTTGGATTTTAAATAAGTTTTGTAGATTACTTAATTTTGAATAAATTGCTGTTATTTTGAGTTGTATGCAATTGATTTTATATTTTTTAAACGCCTTAAATGAACGTGATTGAAAAATTAACAAACTCTTGCTTTGAATTGAATTATCTCTAAATTTAGGTATGCTATAATTATGGACTTTAATTAAATTTTATATAATACTTAATTTTGAATACTTTCACGTATTTTTGAGTTGAAGGCAATTGTTTTTCTATTATTTAAACGGCTCAAATAAACGTAATTGCAATTATTAACAAACTTTTATTTCGTAATCGATTATTTCTAACTTTAGGAAAACTTAATTTTAAAATATCATCAAATTTTGTAGATTGCTTAATTATAAATAAATTACAGCAGTTTCTAGTAGATGGCAATTGTTTTTTATAGTTTTGTAAACGGCTCAAATGAACGCAATTAAAAAAATCAAACAACTCTCGTTTCGCATTGGATTAACCCTAAATTTAAGCGACTTATTATTCTGGATTTTAATTAAATTTACTGAATTACTCAATTTTAAATAAATCTGTATAGTTTTGAGCAGATGGCAATTGTTTTTCTATGTTTTAAACGCGTCAAATATAAGTAATTGTAATTTTTAACAAACTCTCGCTTGGCATTATTTTATTTCCGAATTTAGGGATGGTGTATTTTAAATACTCATTAAATTTTCTTGATTACTCAATTTTGAGTAAATTCATGTGGTTTCGAGCTGATAGAAATTATTTTCCAATTTTTTAAAACCTTAAATAAATGCAAATGTAATTTTTAATAAACTCTGGCTTTACATTGAATAAATTCTAAATTTATGTATGCTGTATTTTAAATTTTGATTAAATTCTGTAGACTGTTCAATTTTGAGTAAATCCATGTTGTTTCGAGGAGATAGCAATTGTTTTTTATAGATTGAAACGCCTTAAATAAACGCTATTCAAATTATTAATAAACTCTATTTTTTTAATTATTATGCTGTCATTGTATAAAATATTGACATCTTGATTTCAACGATGTAAAACACAAGATTTTTTTATTATAGTTGTTAAACGTGGATAATTTAGAAATTTATTACTTGGCGGCGAATGAATTCAGATGCTGTTGAATATATAATAGTCGAGTTATCACTTTCCCTTTAGAATGTTCTTTAAATATGCACGTAATAAAGTGGTTGAGGTTATTCCTGCACGCGAGGGGTGCGTTTATTAGATCACCGACATACGTTGCAGGGTTGGTTACTACTTTATGACGCTGATTAGACCTACTTATTGATCGTGCAGCATTGAGCAGAATTCCAGCTGAAATTCAGCAGAATTGGGCCCAGCAGCACACGCACACTCACACGCACACGCACACACACACACACACAATGCTCTTTGTTCATCCCTATCAGGTGCATTACGCGCAGTGTATTAGAGCGAAATTTCATTGTGCCCACACCCTCCTCCAAAATATTTCGACGGCATTCTCCCAATTTATGGGTTTTGTTATTTCATTAGTCGCAAATTAGGGGATCCATTCGTATCTCAATTTTAAACATAACAATGTTATTGACGTCTCTATTATAAAAAGTACTCCATAAATACTGATAAAAGCTTTTCAATTTTTTCGGCCGCTTTTAATTTTATTATTATGTATACTGTTTATGCTGAAAATCAGTATAAATTAATTTATTTCAGTTAATAATATTGTATAATAAAACAAACAATCTTATAAAAAAGTTAACATAGTAAAATGTCTTATCATAATTAATATAACTAATTGTTTTAATATTACATTAAAAAAATTGGGTTAATAAATTATTAAGTAATTAAATATTAGCTATCATTTCTCTACGTCTAAATAGACAAATTAATTAATACGTCAATTTGTTTATGTATACATATCACTAGCAACTATAAATCCATGCAATATATCTAAGTAGTTGAGTATTACAACAGGCATTTGGGTTATTAAAGTTTGCAATTATAATCTGGGGACTAATATTACAACATGTGCAGATTATATTTCATTTACTTTACGCCTATGTTATATCTCTCAGGTAACGTGTCCCTGGATATGCTTTTGAATATGTAATTACAAGTATTGTAACGTGCTAATTAAACATTTTACAATTGAGAGATTTTAAAATACTCTGGTGACTTTTATAACAATTGAAACTATAAGTTTTTATATACTCGCTATGTTGAGTATATAAAAACTTATAGTTTCAGTAGTATATTTCAAGTAGCATTCATACATTAAAAGATGATTGAAAGTCTATTGAAGACGATAAATGGCCGGGACGTGCTTGCAATCAATTGTCGACCCACATAACAAAATCAATAACCTGATGTAGATAAATCGATGCCTGACCATCCATCACAAAAAGCCAAAAATATGAATGAGTAACAACTAGAATTATTCGTTAGAATTTCCCTTTTGATTTTCTCATCTGATGATTGTAATTTATAATAGGGTCTACCTAGTATTTTAATTTTACATTAAAATTGTTTGAAATCGGTCTAGAAAAAAGTCTTCTGGAATCAATAAAACTTTTAAACATTGGATTGTTCAGGCGAAACATAAAAAACACGGGTTTTAAAGAGTTTTGCTGTATTATATAGAAATACTGCTACAATTGTTTCACAATACAATACTCCGTGGATTCACCAATAAGTTGAAACTACGAAGTGACGAAACAATTGTAGAAGTCACTTAATAAAACACTGACGTAATATAAGGTGTTTTATTAAATGATAATATGGAGTTTCAACAAGTAACTGCCTCATCAATCCAATAATTGTAGAAGTGTTTACATAATAAAGGAAAACTCTGTAATTTAATTGGATAGAACTTTTTAAATTTTAATTAGAGATTTTTAAACTCTTAGAAGTTACAAATTTTTGGAAAATTTTTCTTCCAGTTGTTCCCTGAATTTGTGATATTTTTAGCCTCATCTTACCCAAAAGTATATTTTCTATCTGATAATGGAAACATTTTAATTTCTAAAAACTCTCCCTTTTAAATATCAAATTTTATAACTCTGTAGTAACTTACCTTATTTTTGACTTCTTCGTGAAAACCACTGTCTTGAACTTTAATACTTGATTGACCATAATAACCCAGATTATCCTTATCCTATAATAATAAACTAGCGTACTCTTGACCTACCATAATAATTTACATATTAACCCAGCGTACTCTTGACCTACCTCAATAACATACACATTAACCTAACGCACTCCTGACCTACCCTAATAAGTAATATATTAACCTGACGTACTCTTGACCTGCCTTAATATACAACTGTACAATGACCCAGCGTACCCTTGACCTTCCTCAATAAGCGTACTCTTGACCTATCTCAATAAACTATACATTAATGTTTGTAAGTACAATTTTGATCGAAATTGTAGAGATCATTTGATCTATTTTTGTTTTCTAAATTTCATTTTTATTTCATTTCGGCGATATTTTAATGAAAATTGTAAATGAAATATACAAAAATATTAGATGACTAGTGATGGATTTCAGATGATAGATTAAAGGTTGATTTAGTCAAAAGTATTTTAAGAAAATCAACCGTCTATATCGAGGACACGAATGAAAGTATTTTTGAAAGGTGAAGGCAGGTGATAGATGACAGATAACAGATGGAAAATAGTAGATGACAGATGATAGAAGTACTGATGGCAGATGACTAATCATAGATTTCAGATGATAGATAAAAGGTAAAATTAATCAAAAGTAGATTAAGTAATTAAACATTCTATATTAAGAACATTATTTAATGAATTTATGATAGATGACGTATTACGTGTAGAGATAAAGGACTGATAACAGATCAAAGAGAATGTGTGACAGATGACGTACACATAGAAAACATCGACAGAACAACTGACACATGGCAGCTAGTAAGATGTTAAGTAATAGTCCCAAATCATAAGTATAGAATATATGTGAAAGATAGTTGATAATTTCATTTAATTTAGAATTTTCTAATTAAATAAATATAAACAGAATACTGATAGCAAATGATAGACGAATTGTCATAGATGAAAGGTTAATTTCTATACACAGAAGTTTAATGAAAAGATTTATGAGAGAAGTCGTAATACATGTGAGGCGTGTCAGAACATAGAAGACAGATAACTGATTAAATGTTAAAGATGACAGATGATAGATTACGTATGACTACAAATTTTAAACAAAAAAATTGGCAGATTCTAGATGGCAGATAATAGTTTTATATCAGAAGTAATAGATGATTGATAAATTCATTTAATTGAGAGTATTCTAATTAAAAACACCCATAAACAGAAATACTGATAGCATATGACAGATGACTAATGTTAGATGTCAGATGATAGATGGAAAGTTAATTTAATCAAAAGTATATTAATTAAATAAATCTATGTCGAAAACATTAATCAAATGATTTATAATTGTATTATAGGTGAGGCATTGTAGAAGATAGAGGACGGATAACAGATGACAGATGACAGATGACACAAATGGTAAACAAATAAAAACATCGACAAATAAACTGACAAATGACAGCTAAAAGGTAATCGATGTCAGATTAGAAGTAATACATGATATGCGAAAGAAGGTTGATAAATTCACTTACTTGAGAATATCCTAATTAAGTATACACATAAATAGCATAAATAGAAATACTGATATAAGATGACAGACTACTAGTGATAGATGAAAGGTTAATTTAATCGAAAATATCTTCAGTACATAAACTTTCTATATCGAGAACGTAATTGAAAGGATTTATGACAAATGACATATTACAGGTGAAACATAGCAGAAGATAAAGGGATTGGTAACAGATGTTAGGTGATAGATGACAGATGACGTATCCACAATTGGTATAAACAGAAATACAAATAACAGACGACAGATGAGTAGTGACAGATGTCAGATGACAGATGACGTATCCACAATTGGTATAAATAGAAATAGAGTAGCAGATAACAGATGACATATCTACAATTGGTATAAACAAAAATGCTAATAGCAGACGACAGATGAGTAGTGACAGATGTCAGATGATAGATGATAGGTTAATTTTATTTAAAAAATCTTCTATATCAAGAACATTAATGAAATGATTTATGAGAGGGAGGGGTATTACATGTGAGGTATAGCAGAAGATAGAGGACGAGTAACAGAAGAAAGATTATAGATGATAGCTAACGTATGATCATAAATGGTTAACAAAAAAATCATCGACACAAAATCTAACAGATGACAACTAAAAGGTGATACATGACAGATGATAATTTCAAATAAGAAGCAATTTGATGACGTAAAAAATATGGTTGATAAAATTATTTAATCAATTAATTAAATGAATTGAAATGAACAGAAATACCAATAGCAGATGGCGTTGACTAATGACAGATGTCAGATGATAGATGATATGTTAATTTAATCAAAAGTACTTTAAGTAAATAAACTGTCTATATCGAGAACTCCGATGAAAGTATTTATGACAAATGACATATTACAGGTGAAGTATGACAGACGATAGATGACAGATGGCAGAAGTTAGTTGTCGGATAACAGATGGAAGATGATAGATGACAGATTACAAAGGCGACGAATGACACATAACCGATTTCAGGATATAGATACATAAAAACTGATGACAGATGACAACTAGATGGTGATAGATGGCAAATGATAATTTCGTATCAAAGAAAATAGATGACATATGAAACATATTATTAAATTTATTTAGTTAGAAGTATCTTAATTTAATGAATTAAAAAATTAACAGAAATACAGATGGCAGATGGCTAATGAGAGATGTAAGATAATAGGTGAAAGATTAATTTAATCAGAAGTATCTTAAGTTAATGAACTGTCTATATCGAAAACATTATTGAAAACATTTATGACAGATATGACATCATCTTTACAGGTGAAGTATGGCAAAAGATAGACAGATGACAGATAACAGATGGAAGATGATAGGTGACGGATGACAGATAACAAATAGCAGGATATAGATGCATAGAACACATTGACAGAAAAGCTGATGACAGATAACTTTTAAAATGTGATATATGACAGATTACAGGTGGAAGATGATAGGTGACGGATGACAGATAACAGATGGCAGGATATAGCTGCATAGAACACATCGACAGAAAACCTGATGACAGATGACAGCTAAAATGTGATAGATAAACTATCTATATCGAGAACGCTAATAACAGTATTTATAACAGATGACATATTACAGGTGAAGCATGGCAGAAGATAGATGGTAGATGTTAAAAAATTGATGACAAATGACTGTTAAAAAGTGATAGATGGCAGATGATGACATATAAAAGTTGGTTGATAGATTTATTTAATTAGAAGCATCTTAATTAGATTAATTAAGAATTAAGAGAAATAATACTAATAGCATCTGGCAGATGACTAATGTCAGATGTCAGATGATAGATGGAAAGCAAATTAGAAATTTAATCAAAAGTATCTTTATTCACTAAACTCAAATATTAATGAAAAACATTTATGTCGGATGACATATTACAGGTGAAGTATGGAGGAAGATAGTTAAGACTAAAGGGTGGGATGGAGGCCACCCACTCACCCTACATATTTCAAGAAAACTTTAATTGTAAGACTGTGTATGTGTCTTGTAATTTCTTAAGACTGACAGTGGTGTTATGTTGTAACCAAAACATTAATTTAAGTAAAAATATAAAGGTAAATATAGAATAATAAGATGGTATGTAACCCACCCTTTATTCAATAAAAATTTGTTTATGAATTTATCTTAATTAATATTTAAGTATAGGAACGAAATATAATATTTATTATTAAATTAATTTATTGTTTTACATAATTATTTCTTCAGAAATATTTGTTTGTGTTAAAATGGCTGGAGGGTGGGATAGTGGCCACCCACCCACCCTACATATTTCAAGAAAACTTTAATTGTAACACTGTTTATGTGTCTGGTAATTTATTAAGACTGACAGTGGTGTTATGATTAAAGTAAAACGTTAATTTAAGTAAAAATGTAAAGGTAAATATAGGATGAAACGGTGATCTGTAACCCACCCTCCATTCACTAAAACTTGTTTAGTAGATAATAGATAACAGATGCTAGAATATAGATATGTACATAAAAAAATTGATGATAGATGACAGTTAAAAGATGATAGAAATGATAATTTCGAATCATAGAAAATAAATGGAGTATGAAAGATGGTTGATAAATTGATTTAATTAAATGAATTAAAAATTAACAGAAATACTGATAGCAACTGGCAGATGACTTAACGTCAGATGTCAGATGATAGATGGAAGGTTTATTTGATCAAAAGTATCTTAAGTAAATAAACTAACCATATTGAGAACTCTAATGAAAGTATTTATGACAGGTGACGTATTACAGTTGAAGTATGGCAAAATATAGTTGGTAGATGATAGATAACAGATGGCAGAATATAGATACGTAGAAAAACTGATGACAGATTACAGCTAAAGGTGATAGATGGCAGATGATAGTTTAAAAGATGATATGAAAGTGGTTTGAGAGATGAATTTAATTAGAAGTATTTTAATTAAATGAAATAAAGATTAGGTAGCAATTGGTAGATGATTAATGACTAATGATTTGATTTGGATTGGACCAGTTTTCCTACCAAGAAGACTTACTTGAGAAATGTATCGCAACTTTATAGAACTAATGTTATCTCAGTTTTTGGCTTCTGCATCATCATACATAAATCATATTAATTGTTAGAGGTGGACCTCACTCATGTCCTGCTCCACCCCTGGACTACTTTCTAAGAGGCTATCTTAAGTCATTAATTCAATACTTATACACTACTCCAGAAAAAATGTACAATACTTGCAAAATCGGATAATTGCTGGCTGTAATATAAGAAACGATCCTGGTGATTTTAAAAGTAGTTTGCAGACAATGAGTAGAAGATTGGGTTATTTTATCCTAGCTGGAGGTAGTCATTTTCAACAGCTTTTTAGATTAAGAAACTTTACATGTAATTGTTGTTGAAAATGTTGGTCGTCCTATACTTCTAAAAACGCGGGGTTTTAAAGACAACCATCAATAGATAAAATAGATACAATAGATATAAAGATAGTAGCGGTATTATGAGGAAGGATTCTACAGAAAGAAAATTCTTGATGACTTCAGAATTACAACTTCTAAGGCGTCGTCCTGATTTTTGCTATCGTTTCAGAAGTTTTGAAAACATGCCTAAGGTAATACAATGGAAGTAAAGAAGTTAAAAATCTGTTTATGAGGGCTTCAAGACACTCTATACGAACGAAAGCTTTGATGCACTCTATAAGAGAAAAATTGAAGACGATATTTCAAGTGTTTTATTTGGCGAAATCTTACCTTTTTAGAATGTCCTAGAAGTTGTAAGATCATCCTGTCTTTTGCTGTGAAAGTAAAATAATATCGGAAGAAAATTTATAATGATAGGTCTTATGGGGGACCTATCAACATAAATGTTCTTCTTATATCATTTTACCTTTACATCAAAAGACAAGATGATAGAATTTTCTTGCTATATTTGAATTGAACAACAACCATGCCGATGAGTTGATTGACTTAAGCCAATGTTTTTTATTAGTTTTTTATTAGAGGTAAAAATTAAAAATAAAAGAAGCATTGCCGAATGAATTACATTCTTAAAGTATATTCATTCGATATAAATTTGGTGAAGGGAAACACTTGTTACGTTCCATATTTATAAACAAGTTTTTCTTCACCAAATTTATATATTCGGTCCCATCAAACAATCATCAACTACATTAATTAGATATTTTGTTTAATGTATCTCGAATTAATTCTATATTAATATGAGTAACATTTTTATTGGCTGTATCGATTCGATCCACCGATGCCTAAAATATTTATATAGAAAAGGACAGTCTAGACGTAAAACCTGCGTGCGGTCGGATTTTGGAGCCACGGGCGCTTTTGGATTTCCGCTTTTCCGCCCGGCGTAATTCAATTTCTGCCACCCGTACAGTTTCACTTTTCACTTTCACCGAGCGCACGCGCAGACGAAACCGAATTTCCAAATATTGTCAATACCGTCCGATGCGGCCGTGTATACTCTGCGAACTCATCAAACTTCAAATTAATCATTAGCCTTACAATGCTGACAGTCGATGCACGGATGGATTTTAAAAATACCAATTTTTACGATTGCACTGAATCGATTTTAAAGATTTAAATTGAGTTGACAATTTTTTTTAAATTACTTAGTTTGTTTACTTCTTTATCCCATTTATTAGCGTTGTACTAGATTATGATTTCTCAACCTTATTTTGTTCATCA
The DNA here is from genome assembly GCA_963969525.1 of Ontholestes murinus. Taxonomy (NCBI): domain Eukaryota; kingdom Metazoa; phylum Arthropoda; class Insecta; order Coleoptera; family Staphylinidae; genus Ontholestes; species Ontholestes murinus. The sequence goes on from OZ018392.1 coordinate 6,393,742, forward strand.
CCCATTTTGAGAATTTTTTTAGAGCCCCCTATTGAGGACATCCACCCACCCTACATATGTTACAAATTTTAATTATTAATAGTGTTGAAGTTTGAAGGAAAAAAAAAATGATAAACTTGTTAATGTAGCGAAAAATTTAATGTTAATCACTAATTTAAAATTTTTGGGTGATTAGGCACATATTTGGTCGATTGAAGGGTGGAATTTTAACCCCTATAAACCATGTATATACATTTTAATTTATAGTAAATTACAGATTTCAACGTTTTGCTCACATTAAACAAAATTTTAATAATTGTTTCCTACAAACCACAAGGCTATCATTAATTATTAAAGTAAAACTGTATATGTAGGGTGGGTGGGTGGCCTCTATCCCACCCTCTAATCAATAAAACACGCACAAGGGTTTTACTAATGTAATTATATTAAAATTTATATAAAACTAACAATATGAATTCGTTATTATGTATAAAATATTTATTGAAGAACCCTTGTTGATGCTACAATAATTGGAGGGTGGGATAGATGCCACCCACCCACCCTACATATGTATAGAATCCACAATTATTAATAGTGTTGAAGTTTGAAGGAAATAAATTGATGAATTTATTAATATTGCAAGAAATTCATTGAAAATCACTAATTTTAAATTTTTGGCTGTTCAGGCACATATTTGACTGATTGAAGGGTGGATTTTTAACCCTTATCCACCATGTATATACATTTTAATTTATAGTAAATTACTGATTTTAAAGTTTTGCTTACATTAAACAAACTTTTACTTATTGTTTCCTTCAAAACACAAGGCGATCATTAATTAAAGTAAAACTGTATATGTAGGGCGGGTGGGTGGCCTCTATCCTACCCTCCAATCAATAAAACACTCACAAGGGTTTTATTAAATTAATTAGATTAAATTTATATAAAACTAACAATATTAATTCATTATTATGTACAAAATATTTATTGAAGAACCCTCGTTGATGCTACAATGATTGGAGGGTGGGATAGAGGCCACCCACCCACCCTACATATGTATAGAATCCACAATTATTAATAGTGTTGAAGTTTGAAGGAAATAAATTGATGAATTTATTAATATTGCAAAAAATTCATTGAAAATCACTAATTTTAAATTTTTGGCTGTTCAGGTACATATTTGACTGATTGAAGGGTGGATTTTCAACCCCTACCCGCCATGTATGTAAATTTTAATTTATAGTAAATTACTGATTTTAAAGTTTTGCTCACATTAAACAAAATTTTAATTATTGTTTCCTGCAAACCACAAAACGATCATTAATTAAAGTAAAACTGTATATGTAGGGTGGGTGGGTGGCCTCTATCCCACCCTCCAATCAAAAAACACGCACAAGGGTTTTACTAATGTAATTACAATAAAATTTAAGTAAAACTAACAACATGAATTCATTATTATGTACAAAATATTTATTGAAGAACCCTCGTTGATGCTACAAGGATTGGAGGGTGGGATAGAGGCCACCCACCCACCCTACATATGTATAGAATCCACAATTATTAATAGTGTTGAAGTTTGAAGAAAATAAATCGATAAAATTATTAATGTGGCAAAAATTTTAAAGTTAATCACTGATTTAAATTTTTTGTCTGATCAGGCATATATTTGACTGATTTAAGGGTGAATTTTTAATTCCTATCCACAATGTATATACATTTTATTTATAGTAAATCACTGATTTGAAAGTTTTGCTTACATCAAACAAAATTTTTATTATTGTTTCCTACAAACCACAAGGCGATCATTATTTAAAGTTAAACTGTATATGTAGGGTGGGTGGGTGGCCTCTATCCCACCCTCCAAACAGTAAAACACGCACAAGGGTTTTACTAATGTAATTACAAAAAAATTGACGATATGAATTCATTATTATGTAAAAATATTTATTGAAGAACACTCGTTTATGCTACAATGATTGATGGGTGGGATAGGGGCCACCCACCCACCCTACATATGTATAAAATCTTCAATTATTGATAATGTTGAAGTTTGAAGGAAATAAATCAATAAAATTATTAATGTGGTAAAAAATTAAAAGTTAATCACTGATTTAAAATTCTTGTCTGATCAGGCACATATTTAACTGATTGAGGGGTGGATTTTTAACCCCTATCCTACATGTATATATATTTTAATTTATAGTAAATCATTGATTTGAAAGTTTTGCTTACATGAAACAAAATTTTAATTATTGTTTCCTACACACCACAAGGCGATCATTAATTAAAGTAAAACTATATATGTAGGGTGGGTGGGTGGCCTCTATCCACCCTTAAATCAATAAAATCCGCACAAGGGTTTTACTAATGCAATTACATTAAATTTATATAAAACTAACAATAAGAATTGAGTATTATGTACAAAATATTTATTAAAGAACCCTTGTTGATGCTACAATGATTGGAGGGCGAGATAGAGGCCACCCACCCACCCTACATATGTATAGAATCCACAATTATTAATAGTGTTGAAGTTTGAAGGATATAAATTGATAAAATTATTAATGTGGCAAAAAATTTAAAATTAATCACTAATTTTAAATTTTTGGCTGATCTGGCACATATTTTTCTGATTGAAGGGTTGTTTTTTAACCCTTATACACCATGTATATATCTTTTTGTTTATAGTAAATTACTGATTTTAAAGTTTTGCTCATATTAAACACAATTTTAATTATTGTTTCCTACAAACCACAAGGCGATCAATAATTAAAGTAAAACTGTGTATGTAGGGTGGGTGGGTGGCCTCTATCCCACCCTCCAAACAATAAAACACGCACAAGTGTTTTACTAATGTAATTAAAATAAAATTTAAGTAAAATTAACAGTATGAATTTAATATAATGTACAAAATATTTATTGAAGAACCCTCGTTGATGCTGCAATGATTGGAGGGTGGAATATAGGCCACACACCCACCCTACATATGTATACAATTCTTTAATCAATAATAGTGTCGAAGTTTGAAGGAAATAATTCGATATAATTATTAATGTGGCTTTTGCAAAATTAATCACGAATTTTAAATTTTTAGTTGATCAGGTACATATTTGACTGATTTAAGGGTGGATTTGTAACCCCTATTCTCTATGTATATATATTTTAATTTATAGCAAATCACTGATTTTATTATTAAAATATATATATTATATGAAGGAAATAAATCGATAAAATCATTAATGAAGCAAAAAATTCAATGCTAATCACTAGTTTTAAATTTTTAGCTGATCAGGCACAAATTTGACTGATTTAAGGGTGGATTTGTAACTCTATTTTATATATATCTTTTAATTTATAGTAAATCATTGATTTTAAAGTTTTGTTCACATTTAATAAAATTTTAATTATTGTTTTCTACAAACCACAAGGCGAGCAATAATTAAAGTAAATCTTATATGTAGGGTGGGTGGGTGGCCGCTATCCCACCCTCCAATTAATAAAACACGCACAAGTGTTTTACTAATTTAATTACAACAAATTTTTTATAAAACTAACAATATGAATTGATTATTATGTACAAAATATTTATTGAATAACCCTCGTTGATGCTACAAGGATTGGAGCGTGGGATATAGGCCACCCACCCACCCTACATATGTATAAAATCTTAAATCATTAATAGTGTTGAAGTTTGAAGGAAAAAAATTGATAAAATTATTAATGAAGCAACAAATTCAATGCTAATCACTAATTTTAAATTTTTGGCTGATCAAACACATGTTTGACTAATTGAAGGGTGGTTTTTTAACCCTAACTACCATGTATATACAATTTAATTTATGGTAAATCACTGATGTTAAAGTTTTGCTCACATTAAACAAAATTTTAGTTACGGTTTCCTATAAACCACAAGGCGATCATTAATTAAAGTAAAACTGTATATGTAGGGTGGGTGGGTGGCCTCTATCCACCATTAAATCAATAAAACCCGCACAAGGGTTTTACTAATGCAATTACATTAAATTTATATAAAATTAACAATATGAATTCAGTATGATGTACAAAATATTTATTAAACAACCCTCGTTGATGCTACAAGGATTGCAGGGTGAAATAGAGGCCACCCACCCACCCTACATATGTATAGAATCTACAATTATTAATAGTGTTGAAGTTTGAAGGAAATAATTTGATAAAATTATTAATGTGGCAAAAAATTCAAAGTTAATCACTAATTTTAAATTTTTGGCTGATCAGGCACATATTTGACTGATTGAAGGGTGAATTTTTAACCCCTAACCAACATGTATATGCATTTTAATTTATAGAAAATTACTGATTTTGAAGTTTTGCTTGCATCAAACAAAATTTTACTTATTGTTTCCTACAAATCTCAAGGCGATCAATAATTAAAGTAAAACTGTATATGTAGGGTGGGTGGGTGGCCTCTATCCCACCCTCCAAACAATAAAACACGCACAAGAGTTTTACTAATTTAATTACAATAAATTTATATAAAACTAACAATATGAATTCGTTATTATGTACAAAATATTTATTGAAGAACTCTTGTTGATAATACAATGATTGGAGGGTGGGATAGAGGCCACCCACCGACCCTACATATATATAGAATCCACAATTATTAATAGTGTTTTAGTTTGAAGGAAATAAATCAATAACATTTTTAATGTGGTAAAAAATTCAAAGTCAATCACTAATTTTAAATTTGTAGCTGATCAGGCAGATATTTGATTGATTGAAGGGTGGATTTTGAACCCCTATACATCATGTATATACATTTTAATTTATAGTAAATTACTGATTTTAAAGTTTTGCGCACATTAAACAAAATTTTAATTATTGTTTCCTACAAACCACAAGGCGATCATGACTTAAATTAAAACTGTATATGTAGGGTGGGTGGGTGGCCTCTATCCCACCCTCCAATCAATGAAACACGCACAAGGGTTTTACTAATGTAATTACAATAAAATTTAAGTAAAACTAGCAATATGAATTTATTCTTATGTATAAAATATTTATTGAAGAACCCTCGTTGATGCTACAATGATTGGAGGGTAGGATAGAGGCCACCCACCCACCCTACATAAGTATACAATCTTAAATTATTGATAGTGTTGAAGTTTGAAGGAAATAAATCGATAAAATTATTAATGAAGCAAAAAATTCAATGCTAATCACTAATTTTAAATTTTTAGCTGATCAGGCACAAATTTGATTGATTTAAGGGTAGATTTGTAACTCCTATTCTCTATGTATATATATTTTAATTTATAGTAAATCATTAATTTTAAAGTTTTGCTCACATTAAATACAATTTTAATTATTTTTTCCTACAAACCACAAGGCGATCATAAATTAAAGTAAAACTATATATGTAGGGTGGGTGGGTGGCCTCTATCCCACCCTTAAATCAATAAAACACGCACAAGTGTTTTACTAATGTGATTACAATAAAATTTATATAAAACTAACAGTATGAATTTATTATATTGTACAAAATATTTATTGAAAAACACTCGTTGATGTTACAATGATTGGTGGGTGGGATAGAGGCCACCCACCCACCCTACATATGTATACAATCTTTAATTATTAATAGTGTTGAAGTTTGAAAGAAATAAATTGATAAAATTATTAATGAAGCAAAAAGTTCAATGCTAATAACTAATTTTAAATTTTTGGCTGATGAAACACATATTTGACTGATTGAAGGGTGGATTTTTAACCCTTATACATTATGTATATATATTTTAATTTATAATAAATTACTGATTTTAAAGTTTTGTTAACATTAAACAAACTTTTGAATATTGTTTCCTATAAACCACAAGGTGATCATTAATTAAAGTAAAACTATATATGTAGGGTGGGTGGGTAGCCTCTATCCTACCTTCCAATCAATAAAACACGCAAAAGGGTTTTACTAATTTGATTACAATAAAATTTATATAAAACTAATAATAAGAATTCGTTATTATTTACAAAATATTTATTGAAGAACCCTCGTTGGTGCTACAATGACTGGAGGATGGGATAGAGGCCACCCACCCACCCTACATATATATAAAATTTTCAATTATTGATAGTGTTGAAGTTTGAAGGAAATAAAACGATAAAAGTATTAATATAGCTGAAAATTCAAAGTTAATCACTATTTTAAATTTTTAACTGATCAGACACATATATAACTGATTTAAGGGTGGATTTTTAACCCCTAACCAACATGTATATACATTCTAATTTATAGTAAATCACTGATTTTAAAGTTTTGCTTACATTAAACAAAATTTTAATTATTGTTTCCTACAAACCACAAGGCGATTAATAATTAAAGTAAAACTGTATATGTAGGGTGGGTGGGTGGCATCTATCCCACCCTCCAATCAATGAAACACGCACAAGAGTTTTACTAATGTAATTAGAATAAAATTTAAGTAAAACTAACAATATTAATTCGTTAGTATGTACAAAATATTTATTGAAGAATTCTCGTTGATGCTAAAATGACTAGAGGGTGGGATAGAGGCCACCCACCCACCCTACATATTTATAATATTTTCAATAATTAATAGTGTTGAAGTTTGAAGGAAATAAATTGATAAAATTATTATTGTAGCAAAAAATTCAAAGTTAATCACTAATTTTTAATTTTTAGCTGATCAGGCATATATTTGATTAATCTAAGGGTGGAGATATAACCCCTACCCACCATGTATATACATTTTAATTTATAGCAAACCACTGATTTTAATGTTTTTTTAATTATTGTTTCCTACGAACCACAAGGCGATCAATGATTACAGTAAAACTATATATGTAGGGTGGGTGGGTGGCCTCTATACCACCCTGTAAACAATAAAACACGCACAAGGGTTTTACTAATGTAATTACAATAAAATTTAAGTAAAACTAACAATATGAATTCATTATTATGTACAAAATATTTATTGCAGAACCCTCGTTGATGCTAGAAGGATTGGAGGGTGGGATAGAGGCCACCCACTCACCCTACATATGTATAAAATCTTTAATTATTAATAGTGTTGAAGTTTGAAGTAAATAAACCGATAAAATTACTAATGTGGCAAAAAAATTAAAGTTAATCACTAATTTTAAATTTTTAGCTAATCAGACACATTTTTGTCTGTTTGAAGGGTGGATTTTCAACCCCTATCCACCATGTATATACATTTTAATTTATAGTAAATCGCTGATTTTAAAGTTTTGCTCACATTAAACCAAATTTTAATTTTGTTTCCTACAAACCACAAGACGATCATTAATTAAAATAAAACTGTATATGTAGGGTGGGTGGGTGGCCTCTATCCCACCCTCCAATCAGTAAAACACGCACAAGGGTTTTACTAATTTAATTACAATAATTTTTGTAAAACTAACAATATGAATTCATTATTATGAACAAAATATTTATTGGATATATGCTACAAGGATTGGAGGGTGGGATAGAGGCCACCCACCCACCCTACATATGTATAAAATCTTCCATCACTAATAGCATTGAAGTTTAAAGGAAAATAACTAATAAAATTGTAAAAGTGGGAAAAAATCATACTTAATCACTGATTTAAATTTTTTACAAATTACAGATGACAGGTGGCAGTTGTTATTTATGATAACAGATGAATAACACTCTTTATAGTTTATATAGGATAATATCTTGACTGAAAGGATTAAAAACTCCCTATTTTCAACTATGCTACGCTTCTAGGGAGATCTGCTGCCACCTGGGAAATCTAATTACAGAAACAATTTACTACCCTGATGATTTTATTCATTTAAATATTAATATATTATATTTTGTGTTAAATACTTATTTATTAATAACTTTATGTATCAATTTCTTTCATTTCAGACTCATTTATTACTTTTTTTCTGTCTTTCACTTCGTTTAAAATTCTTTTTTTTTTCAATAAAATGCATTCATTACGAACCCCTTTCAAATGCTTCCTTGCGAATTTAATTTAATCATGTGGAAGTGGTTTTGTAGGTGCTCGAGTGAATTACCGTATTGTGCTTAGAACGGCAGAATGGCAGATGGCAATTATCCGAATTACAATTTCCCCCTGAATTCTTAAAAAATTAACTCCCGCTAAATACTTGAACGGCTTTTCGGTGGATGTACCGCCGAGGTGTGACTTGAAGTAAGCTAAAAGAGTGAAAATAATGATTTTTAAAAAGTTATTAATATTATTAGGATATATTAATAGAATTTTATTTTATAAATAAATATATTCAATTAATTGCTCACTTAAACCGTGGTGAAATATTTTTTAACTATCTTGATTAGAATTAAACATACTTGGTTTGTTTCACAGAATATTTTTATTATTTCCTTTCCGACTAGTTTCGACGATATGTCGTTATGAAGGAGTAATGACATTACTAGAAACTAGTCGGAGAAGAAATAATAAAGAAATTTGTTGTTAAGTTACGTAAGGATATGATTAACTTGATTAAAACACTAATATTTTCTTCACAATTAAGAAATGTACACCTAGGGAAATAAAAATTAATTTTAAAGAACGTGTTAGTGTTTTAATAAATAAATAATAACATTTTCTGTGGATTAAACCAAGTGTTTTTAATTCTAATCAAGGTTAAAATAAATAGCTTTAATGATTTAACTTAATTCAACTTTACCTTACCATATTTAGCTCTACGCTAATTCTAATTGGGTCTAGTATGTTTTAACCAGAAATAAAGTTTTTAATTCAATGTTTTTTTTGTTAGAGTCCAGTTGGTTATTGATTTTCTGAAAAAAAATGAAATGTAGGAATTAGGAAGGCGTTCACTAAGCGGCCACATTTTCCGCCCCTAACCTGGGACACTCTTTAATTTGTTTGAGACTTTTCATTGTATCGCTTTGTTTCTGAAGGGAATCCCTTTGCCCTAATGTTCCTCGCCCCCTTCCCCTTCCCCTTCCACCGTCGCCTTCTCGTGATATCCACCCGACCGCACGCTCATTCGCTTATTCTTTCTTTCCACATTTTCTCTAACTCAGGGCTATTCATCTCTTCTCCCCTTTCATACACAATTTCTATAGCCATCATCTCTCGGACGTAATACTCCCCCAACATGCCCAACATGGGATTACTGAACATACAACTGTAAGCGAGAATGCTGCTGCACGCCACCCACACACACACACACACAAGCGCACAATTACTTATGCTTTCTAAAAATTTTATAACCAGAAAAATGTCTGCATTATATATGAGACATATATTCACACATCATTGCTGCTTTTACTAAGATATATTTTATCTAAGATGATGCTTATATCTACTTTGGAACATCTGCACCATCCGCATTATTTGTTTCCACACTGTCAACTTTAATTTATCATAGAATATATTTTGTTGGTTATATTATATTACAAAATCTAATAATACATAAGTATATTAGATCCTTGTAATATTTAATTTTGAAGTTATTAGAAATAAAGTTTTCAATAGTTTTCTAGTTTTAGAGGAACATAATTTAATAATACATAAGTATATTAGAGCCTTGTAATATTTAATTTTAAGTAAAAAGGGTTTGGAATAGTTTGCTAGTTTCAGAGATTGATTGTTGGGATATTCTAATTTGCTTAATATTGAGAGAAAAGCGTTCTCCAATTCAATGTTGGTATTGATTTTACAACTCATGTTATATCATGGTATTAAATGCAGAATCTATCCTAAATCTCAATATAGGCTATTAAAATTAGTGATGTGGTAACTTAAAATATGAATAATAAAATTTATTAAAGTCCTTTAGGTCGTTGTAGAAAATTAGCTAATAATTTAAAAATATGAAAACATTTGGCAAATCTATTTGATACTACAAACCAAATCACTTATTAAAACAAACAAGTACTAAATTGAGAAAGGTTATTAGTGCTTTATTCGTAAAATTAAACGGGTACTATTTTCCTTCCATCCCTCGTATATGCTGTCTAGTGCAACGCTTTAGACAATAGATGCAATCTTAACAGTCTGCACATTCCCTTAAATATTTAGTATAATTAAGTTTTAATTGTAAATTACATCATGTATTATTATTATTAATACGATTGTTGTCATTTATATCTTATGATGAAATTAATTACTGGTAATAACCCTCTGGTAATTTCACCGAAACAAGTTTAGGATCACTTTTTCGCGATCCGTGTACAAGTTTTAACACGAATCCGCCCCGAGGGGACTTAACTGTGTGCGGGGGGAATTTGGGCGAAGTTTCGTATGATGTTGCAGAGGACCTTCAGGGTAACATATGAGCACCGGAGACTCGTTGGCTTCAAACTAATGCCCCGGAACACTGTTCGCCTTTCATAGCCTAAATTAATCATAAAATTATCACGGCTTAATTAAATATAGAGGGGGCGGGGTAAGCTGTGTTAATTACAATATTTTTTTTCCAGAATTTTTTTTTTTCAACAAACCGTAATTTCTCGCAAGATTTAATGAAAGGCGCAAAAAAAACTTAAGTAATAATTTATATAGGGTAAAAATTTCAATTAAAGAATTTTCTTTACGAATGAGTAAAAAAAAGGATGTGATTAAATTAGAAATTTACGTTGATGAACTGATTAAACTACATAAATAAAAAATCATTCAGTAAAGAAATCTATAGAGTTATTTCATAATATATACTATATATTATATATACATTAGTATTAGTTTTACAATTCTCTTATATATGATGAGTGTAAAATATTAATGTTTGTAACACAATAAAGAATCTATCCATATGAGTAACAAAACTGTCGACATGCCGACACTAAATACACATTTAAGACTATAAAACCAATTCTGGTTATAAAATATGATTGATACTTGTTTTGCTACACTCTTGATGAAACATATAACTCACTGGTTATAAAAGATTTAGCTTCGTTTCGAGGAATAAATTGGCGCAATCGAGCTATTGGAGCAAATGAAAATTAATATATTTTGAAGAATTACTTTATTTTACCAGTTTATAATAACAAATATATCAAGTTTCCTTCTTGATTATATTTAAAATATACCTCCACAATTAAACATTAAATAAATAAGTAAAAAGTGATACCAACAAAGTTAATTGTTTATTTATTTTGAATTTAAACATTAAATATATTTTGTAAGTATTAATGTGGATTTTGCAATTCAAGAAAATATTTTTATTTATACATCGTATTGTAAGTACATTTATTTTAAGAATATTTATTAACATATTTAAAATAGTGGCCATAGATAACGAATATTACATGTTCGGCGATAACCTTGCTAAATAATTTCGTCTCGTCGGTCAATGTATTCGTTATTTATGAATGAGCACGAACCTTAAACGCAACATTTATAATTTATGGAGAATACACAGCAGATGTACATCAAATTCGGTTAGTTCGGTATACATTCCGTATTGACATATTAAACTAATATTGATGTCTAATAAAAAGGACTGCATATATACTTCTCTTTAATCAAACGTTCAGCATTCAAGTTACATAAATAACATATTATCTAATATAAGTTTTATTGAACGGATTATATTTTATATCCCTTTTATTATAACATTTTTGATGTAATATTCAAACCTAATACTGCGATACATCGGATTCGATAATGTTTCATTATTAAATTAGTAAAAATCCCATTGGTTATATAGGTGTTAACCAGAGACATCTTTTAGCGTAGCACGAAAAATTATTAACGTCATTATCGTTAGATCAGTTGCTCTTTGAATTGCCATTAGGGAGGGGATACCCTTCTGTGATTTTGTAAGAAGTGGAAGCTTGTTGGAATCATTGAAAACTCCAATAACGTCGGTTTAATTTATTACGGCCATAACAGCTTTTCTAAATGAGTTTTTATATGGAAGCCATTATATTGTTAATAATCGTAGTATAGATTTCTAGTAGATTGTATTTAAAAGCTTTTTCCAAAATAAATTTATAGCTTAGAAATCAAATTCAAACAAGTGAAACGAAAACAACGTGAAGTCTTAATTAATATGAACTTTTAAATTATTTCGGGAATATAGATTTTAACTTTATTAATTAACTTGATGTATTTGTATAATTCTGTCGTCTACATGCCTTGTGCAATATTTAACACTTGAAAATACTAATGTTTGTTTCTTTTCATTTCAGGAGGTATGCCGCCATTATTATCATCTTCATAATGCTCGGTAAGAAAAAATACGAATAAAATGTTTTATAGCAAATGTACTATATTATTGTAGATAAGTTTCTTATGCCAGGCCTAAATGGCCAAATTACTTAAAAAAATGTTTTATATATAATAAAGCATGGCATTCTAAGTAAGTAACGGACATCGATAAATGAAAACATTATTCATAACACGTAAATATAATACTTTAGCGAATATTGTATACTTAATCTTTTACCTGTAGCGCTTAAATTACAAAAGATCGTAAGAGGTTACCAATTAGTGCTACCTTACGCTTCCGGATACCTATTTACACATGAAAAATTATAGCCCTCCGGATTATTCGGGTTTCATCCAGAGGTCGGTCTCTTAATTAAGGTCCCATACTTTGCTTATAAGGGCTTGTCAACACGTGTATCCGATCGTGTAAACGTAAATATGAGCTTCTCCACTAGAAGGATTTGTAATTTTTTTGAAACATAACACATTAGAGAAATAACTAAATATTAATTATCAATATCTTCACTTTTATTTTCTTTGTTATATTAAAAATCATATTGGGTAAATAGTAACTCTTGTTTTGTTCCATATTGTTTTTATTTTCATTTACTGACACGTGTTTCGGTCTACGCAGACCATTATCAAAGTTAAACAGTTTAACTTTGATAATGGTCTGCGAAGACCGAAACACGTGTCAGTAAATGAAAATAAAAACAATATGGAACAAAACAAGAGTTACTATTTACCCAATATTAATATATGTTTCCATCAAGAGTGCAGCGCATCAAGTATTAACTTTATAAAAATCATATGTTCAGTTATTATATCTAAATCTCTTCTGAGTCCATAGTTATTTTTCTTTTCTTTCGATAGTGTGTATGTAAAGGGTCACATTTAAAAAATATGAATGTCTCTTTAACACTATTTAAATACAAGAAAAATAAAAACTCATAAAGGTTGGTTTATAGAAATTATAGTTAATATTTCATTGTTTTTTTGACGATTTTCAATTGTTTCATTAAATGTATTATCACAGTATACTTCACAAGTATTCCGCTCGAACGAAACCATTCATAGCGTACTCTTGACCTACCACAATCAACTCTATCTTGACCTTAGCGTACGTCTGACCTATGTTGAGTGAGGTAGGCCAACTGTAAGCAAGGAGAATTTCAAAACAGCAAATTCCAATGCCATAGGTACAAATACAAAATTATGAATCCAAACTCTAAACATAAGAAGATGGCGGGTGAAAGTAGTACGCCTGAAGAAGCAATTCTGTATTTAAAGTGTTGCACCAGCACTATGTGCAAAATTTTGGTGTGTGTAAAGTGTGGCAACAGTTATCGTCGCAGCTGCAGTAACAAAATCAAAGGGATGCAGTTCGTGGATGGCACTAGAGTAATCTGCTGTGGACCCCAGGACGAAAGTGAGGTTAGCCAAACAATACTTAGTATTGAAAATGTATCACTTAAGAAACAACTCGAATTGTTGAATAAAATCATTGTTAAAAGAGCACAATCAGCTCCTTAAAGATAAAATTAATACAATGGAAAGTGAGAAGTTAAACAAAGTAAATATAAACAAAACTGTTGGTGACATCTATGAAACAACACCCAAAACCAAGAATATAAGAGACAAAACGGTTCGTGATCAATATCCAAATAGATCTCTGTCTACAAGTGATTTTGATGATAAAAAGCAGCGCGAGATAAATACCGTTTTTCGTGTACCGGAATTCGTTCGCGGGAAGACAGGAGCGAGCAGAAAGGCGGGTGATAAACGTATTCCGATAACTCAGCAAGTAAATAACCAAAATTTAGGTGAACCAGAGGAATCAGAGAACCAAAATAAATTAGATTGGAAAACTGTAACCAGGAAGAAGAAAAAGACGAAAACCCAAGGAATAATAGGGATATCTAATAATAATATTCATAATATTAAAACTGTACCTCGGAAGGCGTTCCTGTACGTTTCACGTATGAAACCAAACACAACATCGGAGGATATTACTAATTACATGAAAAAGACATTTCCAGAAGTCACATGTGAACCATTGGAAAGTAAATTTGCACATTATTACGCGTCTTTTAAGGTGACTATAGATTTATGTAACTTCGAAAAAGCAATGGATTCAAAAATGTGGACACCGAGGACTAACAAACAGGACGACGCACAGTGTGGGATTTTACAAATCTAGCTGGAAAAAATTATAAATTATAATAAAACATCTTTTTGAGTTGTATTAGTTCATTTAGGACGTAAAATAAGTTTATAAAATATAATCCACGCATATTTCTACAGAAATGAATATACATTTATACATAGTTTTTTTATTTTGTCGTAGGATGAATATATTTTTAGCTGCTTATCTAATGCTGATTCTCTAATAATTTCATATTTTCTGTACGTTAATTTTGTTGTACTTATCAATGCCAATACTTCTTCTGCAGAATACTCAGGTGTTTGTTGGCCTGTGGTATGAAAATGTTTCTTTCCTTTAGTTTGTCTGTTTGGATTTGAAAGCAATTGTTGCAACATAGAAGCAGCATTTCTTTTGCCAGATTGCCTCAATTTAACTTTGAACAAGTCTTTTTTCGGCAGCCCACTTTTTTTGCAGTCTGGATTCCACTTGTACTAGGTGCAACCAAATTAATTATTGTAACAGTAGTATTTAATCAATTATTGAACTTGTTTAAAAACAATTTTTATTGCGATGATACGCCTTTCATCTTTGGTTGAAACTGATCGTGAACGAATAAACAGTCCGGTTTAATTCGTCTTACGTTATTTGAAAACAATGATGTATGTTAAATTTACTTTTAAGGTAATCCACAAGTCATTTTCAGTCGCAGAAGTTGATCGTGGGTTATTATCGTCACTTTTTAACACTTGGATATCTTTGAAATACGCAATTTATCGCACTCAAAATGTTTTTGTATATATTCTAGATGGATCCAAAATTATAAAAAATATAAAATCATGGCGTACAAAGGTGTACAAAAATTTTGGCATTCTAATGAAATCACCACTTCTAAGTAATTTCTGATTTTTTATCGAATATTCTTTGCTAAAATTTTATTAAAAATACATAATTGAGGAATCTTTCTTATGGTACAATATAAACTACATACCTTGATGTAAATTATCCATGGAAAAATGTTGTCACAAATAAATACTTTATATAATACGACCCTCACAATTTACGCGTAAGGAATGACTGCGAAGCGGTTTTTAAGTGACAAATATTAAACCTCTTTTGTCGATCGATTGACAATAAAGCCGGGCATCTACAGATTTTATATTTTGCTAATGGCATATTTAGTACCTTAGCTAAGGATTTAGTGGGTTATAAGTAAATATTTTGTATGTTGTTTTTAGCACTTTTTTCTTCCTGGATTCGCAAAATTCCACACTGTGCGACGGGTTGATAACAGTTCTTTATCATAATAAAATTAGTGAAATTGATATTACCTTATGTGAACTAAATGTAGATGTATTTCTAGGTACTGAACACTGGGTGACGGATTGTGAGTCCTTTCCAAATATTGCGAACTTCAAACTAGCATCAGTATTTAAACGAACGAATAATATTCATGGGGGAGCATCAGTTTTTGTTAGGAGTAAATTCAATGCAATAAATAGACCTGACATAATCGCCTTTTCACGAGAAAAAATACTGGAAATAGCAGGAGCAGAATTAGTGGTAAAACCAAAACATAATATTGTTATTTTATGTATATATTGTTCTCCAGGCGGAAACTTTTCTGATTTTTGAATATTTTTGAGAATATCCTATATAAATTAATTATATTGGAAAAACACGAAATAATTATTGGGGGTGACTTTAACGTGTATTTAATGAACTCTAAGGATTTTAAAACCATAATGATTAAAAACCTATATGATGGTTATAATTTAAAATTTACGATTAATACAGAAACGCGGATTAGTAATAATAGTAGAACTTGTATTTATAATATCTTAACCAACCTTAAATCTGTACGTACAGGAGTAGTTGATACACATCTCTCGGACAATCGAGGTCAAATTTTATCATTTATGTGTGAACAAAAAAAGGAGAGAAAACATATTACGACACGAATTATTAATGATTACACTCTGAATTCAATGAGCAAAGAATTGAGTAATATTAATTGGAATGATCTCTTACTCCACTGTAAAAATTGTGATTTGTATTTTAATGTATTTTATAATAAATTCTTAGAAATATTTAATAAAACCTGTCCCATAAAAACAAAAACAATTAATAAATCCAAGGCAAAAACCCCATGGTTCACAGAGATTTAAAACGTCTAAAAAATTTAGTAGAGTTTTATTACCAACAATATCTCCAAACAAATAGCGCACAGGTCAAAAGTAATAATATGATTGCGAAAAAAAATTATAAAACATCATTACAAAAAGAAATTAGGGAGTATAATTCAAACGGAATCATAAATTCAAAAAGCAAGTCCAAAGAATTATGGGACATAATTCGAAGCAAAAATCAAAATGATCAACAACAAGGTAAATCTCTCAATTCTCTGCACGTTGATAATTTAAAAATAGATGATCCACAAGATGTTGCTGATACACTAAATACATATTTTAATTCTGTCGGTAATAAAAAAGGAACAACTCAACTACAAAATCATGTTATTAAAAATAATCTTTCAAAATCGATATTTCTCTATCCAGCGCGTAAGAATGAAATAAAAAACTTAATATCCGATATGAAATCAAATTTCACGAAAGATATTGATGATATGTCCTCAGGTATCATTAAGAACGCTATGAATTATATAATTAAACCACATACCCAAGCAATAAACATGTCAATGTCTGAAGGAGTTTTCCCTTCAATTTTAAAAACTGGACGTATTGTACCAGTGTATAAGAAAGGCGATCCGCATAACATTGACAACTATTGGCCAATAACTATATTGCCAGTATTCTCAAAGATATTTGAAAGGGTCATTTTTAATCGAATAGTGGAGTTTGTAGGGAAGAACGATGTTTTGTGCAATCAACAATTTGGGTTTAGGAAGGGCTCTACAACAGGTCATGCCATTTACAATTTTCTTAAATTCGTGCTCAGTAATTTGGATTCACAATCAAATGTTTTTTCAATTTTTATAGACTTAACTAAAGCATTTGACTGCGTGCCCCACCAATTACTATTGGACAAAATTTCAATTTATGGAATTCGAGGAAACTGCTATCAACTCCTCTCATCCTATTTATTTAATAGAGAACATGTTACGTATGTAAATATAGTTAATAAGATCTATAAATCAAAAGATGCCTACTCTAAAGTTGGTGTACCCCAGGGAAGTATTTTAGGCCCATTATTATTCCTTTTATTTGTAATGATTTACCTCTTTCAATAAATGCCCACATCACAATGTTTGCTGACGATACTATGTTTTGCCTAAATGATAGTAGTTTAGTAAACTTAAATTTGGTAGCAAACTCAATATTAAGCGAATTAAGTGCATGGCTTAACTCAAATAATTTAATAGCAAACGCATCAAAAACTTATGTTATGAATTATAGGGCATAAATAGGGCAAGCTCATGTTTTATTAAACAACGAGAATATAAAGGAAACCAATCATGTGAAGTTTCTTGGGATACAAATACAAAGTGATCTAAAATGGGACCAACACATAAATAAAGTTTGCTCAAGCATAACAAAATACTCTTATTTAATATATTCATCGAGAAATGATATTCATCAGGAAGCTGCTAGGCTAGAATATATGTCTTATTGTCAATCACAATTATCATATGGTATCATATTTTGGGGTTGCACCACACAAATTAACATACAAAAAGCAAAAACGACTGATACGAGCAATATGTAATAAAAAGCCTAATACTAGCTGTCGTGAATTATTTAAAAAATTAAAGATCATGCCACTGATTAGTTTATACATTTTCGAATCCTTAAAATTTATTATTAATAATATGCAGTTATTCAACGTTTTCCAAAGCTAGCATCATTATAATGTTAGGAATAGAATTCTTACTCTTCCTAAACATAATCATACTTTCGTACATAACTCTTGCCTAGTACAACCTATAAAATTATACAATATTCTGCCACAATCCCTAAAAACATTGCCAAATAAAACCCTAGAAAAAGCACTAAAACAAATTATGCAAGATAAATCCTTCTATACAATAGATGAATATATTAAATATAGTAAATTAATTGGATGAGTTACGTGAAGATAAATTTGATTATAAAATAAAGCACTAAAAAACCTTTCTTCACACAGTTTATTTGAAATACCAAATATATATTTCGGACACAAAGTGACCATTATCAATGGTTTAATACTGTAATGACAATTAATGAATAATAGTATCTATTTAATGTTTAATTTGTAATCGATTGCTGTTTGTCTTATATATTTTATTTACATATTTATTAGATATTTGTGTGTATACCATGAATAGCAAACACTAATTTATACTTATATTTAGATTTTTATATAAATTTTTAATTATTTTAATTATTGACTAGTTTTTAGATTATTTTATATTCTTACAATTTCATGCAATACTATAGTACTTTTATTTAATATATCAAATGTACAACTCAATTATAAATGACTCCCCCATGAATGTATTTACTCATTCTTTCTGGAATAATAAATGATTATGATTATGATTATAAGTTTTAAAAATTTGAATTTATAACTTTCGGTTTCAAAAATTATTTAAAAAAAACAGCATTATTTAAAAAAAACAGAATAAAAATGGATTAAATATTTCCAACTGTATTGACATATAATTTTTAAAAATTTTCGATAAGAAATATCATAACGGAGCTAGAAACAAAATGGCGACACTCGAAACTTGAATTTTAGAAAACTGAATTTGCAACTTTCGGTTTGAAAAATTCTTAAAAAAATCATCAAGCGTAAAATGTAGTTTAAAAATCTGCAATTGTATTCAGAAATGTTGGGTTTTAAATATTTTCCAAAATTATTATCATAACGAAGCTGAAATGAAAATGGCCGCACTCTAAACTTGAGCTTGAAAGATCTGAATTTATAACTTTCGGTTTGAATTTTTTTTTAGAAAAATCAGTAAGCATAGAAATAGTTCAAATATTTCTGAATAGATTTAGAAATGTTTGTTTTTGAATATTTCCTAAAAGAAATCATAACGCAGCTAGAAACAAAATGGCGACACTCGAAAATTAAATTTCAGAAAACTGAATTTGCAACTTTCGGTTTGAAAAATTCTAAAAAAATCATCAAGCGTAAAATGTAGTTTAAAAATTTGCAATTGTATTCAGAAATATTCGGTTTTAAATATTTTCCAAAATTATTATCATAACGAAGCTGAAATGAAAATGGCGGCACTCGAAACACAAGTTTGAAAAATCTGAATTTATAACTTTCGGTTTGAAAATTTTTTTAGAAAAATTAGTAAACATAGAAACGCTTCAAAAATGTCTGAATACATTTAGAAATGGTGGATTTTAAAAATTTCCCAAAAGAAATATCATAACGCAGCTAAAAACAAAATGGCGACACTCTAAACTTGAATTTAAGAAAATTTAATTAGCAACTTTTGGTTTGAAAAATTATTTTAAAAAAATCAGTAAGCATAAAAGTGGTTTAAATATTTCCAACTGTATTTAGAAATGATATATTTTTTAATTTTCCAAAACAAATATCATAACGCAGCTAGAAACAAAATGGCAACACTCGAAACTTGAATTTCAGAAAACTGAATTAGCAACTTTCGGTTTGAAAAATTCTAAAAAAATCATCAAGAGTAAAATTTGGTTTAAGGTTTTGCCACTGTATTTAGAAATATAAGGTTTTAAATATTTTCAAAAATGATTTCATAACGAAGCTGAAATGAAAATGGCGGCACTCGAAACTTAAGTTTGAAAAATTGTGAATTTGTAATTTTCGGTTTAAAAATTTCCTAAAAACTGTATTCAGAAATGTTGATTTTTAAATATCATAAAGCAGCTGGAAGAAACAAAACGGTGTCATTCAAAATTCGAATTTGAGATTTTTTTTACATGTTTTAACGTGAATTATTTATAGGTAATTTTAATTATAACTGCAAGAAAAAAATGGCTTTCTCGTTTACTAAATGTACCATCAATCGAACAGGTGATACATAAAAATATTTCATTCTTGTTTATTCAGTTTATCATTCTCATTTATTTAGTTTTATTCATTCAGATGGTTATGCCAAATTGTGGTTGAAAATATTTTTTTTTATATATTAACAATCTATTAATTACCTTAAATATTACAACATAAATTAATGTATAGCATTTTCGTAATTTAATTATTATTATTATTATTTCCGCAGAATAAATCAATAGACCAAGGGGAGCAACTAAACGGATGTTCTAATTAACGTTAAAATATTGTTTGATGTTGATAAAGTATTAATATGCTTACGCAAAAATTCAATTTACTTCTGGTTCATTCAATTTCCGCTTTTTACTTGGCGCACGGCAAAAAGAAATTCCCTTTACATTTCTGGATGTATATATATATATAGTCGCAGGGTGTTTTTAAATTATTAATGCGACGGGAATCTAACTTTGCCTCTTACATGATTTTGATTTCTAAATATTTAAAGCAAAAACATCACGGCGTGTCCAATACGATCAATCTAAGTTTTATTTATTTTTTTCTGTTGTTGGCTAAAATAATTATCATTAATGAAGTAGACGAAATGGTCTTAATTATTCAATGTGTCCTAATTACAATTTAGAGGTTATACGATGTTTAAAAGGAGGATATTAA
The DNA here is from genome assembly GCA_963969525.1 of Ontholestes murinus. Lineage (NCBI taxonomy): Eukaryota > Metazoa > Arthropoda > Insecta > Coleoptera > Staphylinidae > Ontholestes > Ontholestes murinus. Next base: position 6,414,700 of record OZ018392.1, read on the forward strand.
CAAAGTAAGTTTTATTTATCATTTAATAAAGTTCCTGATTCAATATGTATTACAAAGTTATGGCTTCAAGCATCCAACATATTAAACTATAATATGTTTGTTCACTGCACCCTTAATGAAAATTACCTAATGTTATAATAATAAACGATTAATTAAGTTCTCACTTAACCCGTGGTAAAACATTTTTATGTTAATAAAAGGTCGAAACTAGTCGGAGAAATATAATAATAGTGAAATATAACCAAGTGCTTAATGAATCCTCTTATTATAATAATAAAGTTTTAATTTAAACTGTGTAAAGTTTTTTGAGTGGAAAACAACTTTTTTTCTTTCTTATTTATAAAGTATATCCTCGATATTCATTAACTGAACGATGAAATTTAAATTGAGAATGCACAAGCCCTTTGCTGGTACATAACCAAGCCCTAAGAGATTCCAAGTGGCCCCAAGTGACCGGTAAGTGATTTCTACCCTGTGCATAGATAATAGTGGGTGAAATAGGGTGATAATATTTTTTACAGCCCTTTCGGAATACGCATTTGCATATATTTTACTTGATATGAGGAAAACAAGCCAGGACGTTGATCCTCAGTCAGAGAGATAATATTTATTCAGTATTTGTTAGACTGTATATTCTATATTATTAAGACTTAATGTTTTAATGTATCCTGCGCAAAAGTTAATTAAAGTCGAAATTTGTAGAAGAAAATTGCTTTTAATGATTTAAAATTTTGTAGAAGAATCATCTCAAACTGAAAATTTTCTAAAAAAAATTTCTAAAGGTTAAAAATCATTATCAATTGCAGTTTGCTGAAATTATGGACTTGAGCTCTAAGACATTTTAAATTATCTAATAATTCTAAAGTTGTCTTAAATTTTACATTTCCAAATTTCCTATTTTTTCTGATACTTTGGCTTCTGTAATTCCTAATAATTTCAAATTTAATTTAATTTTTATTAATTACAACTTTTTGCAATTGAAGTCATTTTAGACTTATTAAAAAATTTCAATCTAAATTTGTAATTTCTACACGTCCAAGACTTTCTGGAGTTTTAATTTTGAATCTTATTTTTTCCTATAATTTCAGATTTCAAAAATTTTTGTGTTTCGTTATAATTTCAAATTTTCTAAAACCGAAAAACCTTGACGTCTGTAACTTTTAACAACTCTAAATTTATTTTAATTCTTCTAAGACTTTCTAGATTTTCAAAATTCATAATCTAATGTTTTTCTACAATTTCAAATTTTGTAATAATTCCGAAAGTTTTATTTTTACAATTTTTAAGTCTCTAATGTATCAAAATTTTCTGTATTTTTTATTTTATTTTTTGAGTTCTGAGTTTTCTTTTTCTAAAATAAAATCTCTAAAGATGAAAAATTATTATTAAATCCAGTTTGCTGAAAAACTTCTAGAGTTCTAGGACGTTATAAATTCCCTAATAAATCTAAAGTTTTCTCAAATTTTACATTTCTTAAAAATTCCTTGACTTGGCAATATTTTTTATACTTACGGCTTCTTTAATTATTAATATTTTATTTTTTTTTAAACGTACATAATTCTTATTAATTAAATTTTATTGTAATTAAAATTAATAATAAAATTTTGCATTTTATTTAAATTCCTAATCTAAAGTTTTAGAATTTTGTAAATATCCATAATTTCAACACTTTCAGAAGTTATAAAACTCTTACTAGTTTTAGAGTTCTCTGCACTTCTTAAACTTTCTGGAGTTTTAATTTGCAGAATTCATTTTCCTACTATTTTAAATTTGTAAAAAAATTTTGTTAAAATTTTTCGTTATAATTTCAATCACTCCGAAGACATAAAATCTAAAAATGTTGACGTCTACAATTCTCAACAAAACCAAATTTTTATAGATTACTAAGACTTCCTTAAATTCTAAAATCTATAAACTCTTAATTTTTTTTATAGAGTTTTAAGACTCATAATCTAAAGATTTTACACAATTTTTGATTTCATAATAATTTTTTTAAATTTTTTTAACAATTTTTAATTTTTTCTCATAGTTTCTAAAGTTCCCACAGTTCTTAATTTCCATAATTTAAAACAATTCCAATTATAAAGAAATCCAAAATTCTTGCTTTTCTCAAGTCTTCAGGATTTTCTGGTACTTTTGATTTGGATAATTCTAAGATATAAAATTATTTTTATTAAATGTTCTAAAAATTTTGACGTCTATAATTCTGAACAATAGTAAATTGCTTAGACTTCGAAATTTTAAACAATATGACGTTTTAGAATTTACAATCTTTTAATTTTTAACTTCTAAGATATTCTAGAGTTTTAGAATTCATAATCAAAAGTTTTTCTATAATTTCAGATATTGCAATAATTAATTATTTAAAATTTTTAATGGTTTAACATTTTAGAGATTTCTCCAGATATTTTTAAAATTTCAATAATTTCTAAAAACTGCTTTTCTAAATCCTTAAAGGTATAACATCTTTATTAATTATAGTTGGCCTTTCAAGAGTTTTAAGACGTTTAAAATTCCCTAATAATTCTAAAATTTTCTCATATTTTACATTTATTTAAATATTTTCTGATATTTTTGGCTTCTATAACTATTAATTTCAAATTTCTTTGTTGGTTCATAATTTGTATTAATTTTAGTTATTTTGTTGTAATTCTAGACTTTCTAGATTTTTTTAAATTCCCAATATAAAAGTTCCTTCAAGTTTTAGAATTGTTATTTCTAGTGTAAGACTTTCGGGAGTTTTAATTTTAAATCTGATTTTTTCCTACAATTTTAGATTTGTTAGAAGTTTCTAAAATGTTTGTGGTTTAATTTTTTGTTATAATTCCAAATGTTTTAAAATTTCAGAAAAACCTTGACGTCTGTAAGTCTTAGTAATACTGAATTTTTCTAGATTTCTAAAATGCTAAAATCTTACACAGCTGTAGTGTTTTCTGAATTTAATAACTTCTAAGGTTTTCTAGAGTTTTAGAATTCAAAATGTAAAGTTATTTCACAATTTCAGATTTTATTGCTAATTCAATAATTGTATTGTTAATCATTTCAATACTTCCTAGAGTTTTAAAGTATTTAAACATTCTGTAAATCTTTTTTTTTAATTTCTAGAATTTTCAAATTCTTTATTTCAGTAATTTGCTAAAAACTGCAGTTTTCCTTTTCCAAAAAAATCTCTAAAAATGTAAAATCTTTATTAATTACATATTACTTCTAGATTTATTATGTCGTTTTAAATTCTCTAGTAATTCTAAAGTTTTTCTGTATTTTCCTAAAAGTTCTTATATTTCTAATATTGTCTAATATATTTGGCTATGTCTCTTAATAATTCCAATATCTATTAGAAAATGCGCCAGAAGTTTAAGATTGGAGAAGTTAACAGTATATGAAGTGCGAGCGGCGAACAAATTTAAAGCATTTAAACCAAGATGTGTTCAAACTTTGCAAGAACATGATTACGAAAATCGTTCTGAATTTTGTTTCATGGTACAAGGTGAAATAGAAATTGATAGTACATTTCCTGAGAAGATCCTGTTTACGGATGAATCTACATTTACTACAAATGGTGTAGTTTCATCAGAAAACTGTCGTTGGTGGTCAACAAAAAGTCCAGCATTCTGAATTATCTGCAAAAATCAATATTCTCGAAAAATAAATGTTTGGTGTGAAATATTATAAGGCCCTACATATTTCGGCAGAGTTTAAATTCAGAAAGATATTTAGAATTTTTAAATATGAAATTGTACAATGAATTTGACATGTTACCATTGACAAGAAGAAATTCTATTTGGTTTATGCAGGATGGGTACCTGCACATAGTGCTCGTGTCGAGGTTGAATATTTAAATGAACAATTTAATGAGAAATGGATTGGAAGACATTCAAGATTTCCATGGCCTGCTCGCTCACCCGATCTAAATCCACTTGATTACTTTTTATGGGGGTGGTTAAAAACATAGTTTATTCCGAAAGGCCTTTTTGAAATTCAGATGATTTGGAAAATAAAATTAGAAATGGTAAATAATAATCCCAATATTCTTGAAAATGTAATCAGAGATTTTAACAGAAGAACAAAAATCCGTATTTTATTTGTTTTGTCTTTTTTGTATGTTTAAGATCAAGCACCAACTTTTATAAAGAATAAAATTTTCTGAGAAATTAATAATAAAAAAGTTTCCCATTTGTTGCATACTTACGTGGACACGTTGTAGAGTGAACTAATCAATCAAGTAAGGACAACTAGCCTATTCTAGAAACTCTATTGACTTTGAGGGTCATGAAAAGGTTCTACAATCGTCTAATTCAAAGTCAGGAGAGGTTCTAGACTTTGACCTTGATATGACTCTGACCTTCAAATGAAATTAACCTCTGGTTGACTTTGAGTTTCAAATGACCTTCGAATGGTCTTGGCCTTCAAGCCACCTTAACTTCAAAATCACCTGATATACTTGTCAATTTGGAGAAAGGAGAACACTCAAATGAAATAAATTGAAACGTTTTGTAAAGTGTGTGTATATGTCAACCATATCAAAACCCAAAATTATTCAAGCACTTTTAATAACTGATTAATTTCATATATAACTCGATTACCAATTACATATCACCTGTAACCACCACTGTGACTCCTGAAGGGAGTCTGATGTAATTCAGGTAATAACTCTTTCAGTGATACAGTCAATTCGTAGTTCGTTTTGAGAGCTCGATTGGAATAACTGAGATTACAAATCTTGATTGTCATTCGATTGCCACAATCGTTAAATAATATGAGAATCAAAGGAAAACTTAAGACGAAACAAAAACATTCTGTATAATCTACAATCAATACCAATTTACTACAACTTAATTATATACTAAATACCCATTAGAACTCTCGCTGATTAATTTATTGGATCTGTTTGTTTTTTCCATACTACTTCTTCTGCACAAACAAAATTAATTAAATAACTTTTACTACTTTAAGGCAAACATATAAAATTTACACCTATGTAAATTATATCATTGTATATTGTACTATTCTATACCTTAACTTATACACAAGTAATTACATAAATATGGTAATTACACTTCTGTTTTAAAGTATAAATATAAAGTATAAATAAATATATATTCCGCGATAGTAAGAGCCGATGTAATTAATTGGATAAATAACACGGTGATAATTAATTAATTAGCGAGAAAGGGGGGGGGGATGGGGACGTGCGATCGTGTTGAATGTGAAAGATTAATGATTTAGTCGATCTCGAGTTGTTTCATTAAAAATATATTAAAACGCAAACACCTTAGAGGGCGTATTAAAAAGTGCGATATTAATTAAATAGTTGACATGAGATACACGACGTGAAATTAATATAAATTATCTCGAGAGACAGAGAGAGAGGAAGGGAACGGGTTGGAGCTGATATGATGCGTGGGAGACGGGAAATATCGAGCAGAACCTGTATTAACTCGTCGAGATATTCCCTTGGCGCTGCAAGGACGATGAGTGAACGAGGGGCGGTGGGGGCCAGGCGGGGTGGAGGGATTTAGGCCTTGGCCTCAAGCTAGCAAAGGGCTAATGCAGTTTAAAGAGAACAATACAATCTGGGCCTGCTGAATGGAGGATAACATTTTTTTTTTAAATACGAGCACAATATTTTATTGAAATCGAAATTTTTGTATAGAATTTTTGTATAGAATAGATTGTTTGATAATGACAAGCTGAAGTGGTCGAAACTATAGTTACAAGTGTAAATAAAGAAGTGATACCAGCAAAGTTAATTGTTTATTTATTTTGAATTTATCAAAATGTATCACAAAGTGAAAGCCTCCACAATTACTTATTTAATATTTTTGCAATTGATAGTGGCTAAAATCTCAAGAATAATTTACTAAAAAATTACAAACTTTCAGACAAGAAACAGTAGTATTATAAAATCCAAAAATTCGATAATTTTCTTTTAAGAGTTTTTGGGTTTTAAAATTCTATTGTTTTTTGAAATTTTTTATAGAAATTTAAAAGAAAATTTCTAGAGAAATATAGAAAATTCTAATTTTAATAATGATAGAAATATATGAGAAAATTGTTACATGTTTTTAGAGAATAGTGGGATATTTAAAAAAAAATACAATTTTTGGCAATCTATGGCAAAATTGCTAAACATTTCTAAAACATTTGCAATGAATGAAAATTGAAAGAGAATATTAGAACTATATTAGAATATAATATCAATTTTGAAAATAATTTCTAGAAAACTGTAAAAATATGTAAAATAAAATACGATAAAGCTTTGAAATATTTATTTTGCCGTTCGCGACAATTGTTTCGACACACTGTGTCTTCTTCTTCAACAACTATCAGCCTCAACTATTCAGTTATTTACTAAAATACCAAGAAATCTAGAAACAATATGCAATTATTAAGGAATTGCAAATTAAAGGAACATTTTGAAAAATTCAAAGAGGAAACAATAGAAAATTATTTTAAAATAGTGAAATAACCGGAAAATAGAAAAGAAGTTTTAAACGATTCCTAACGAAAAGATTGATTGACTAAACAACAGCTATCATTAATAATTAGAAAAGCTCGAAAATATTTCTTAAATCTACAACAATGAGTTTTATTAAAGCTACATTCTTAAAACATGAATTCACCTAATTTTGATGGTCAAACAATTTGAATTACAAAAAAAACTGGAAAACAAAAATAATAATGTAGACAAAAGACAAAAATTACATATTTGGACAAATAAAAATAAAAACCACAACCACAGAAGTCATATTAAAAAGGTATATAAAATGAGATCAACTGGAGGTTTTCAATATAGTTGAAGATGTTAAATAGAATTTTTCTTCTTAATATACAACAGAATGCCAGAAGTTCAGAGATTAGGTCTGCATTTAGACGACTGTCGGTAGTCTTCCATCCTGGCAAAGACCTGCACTAAGATACCTTTGAGAAATTCCGAAACCTTGTATCTTTATCTTTATTTAAACTTTATCAAACTTTATCGGTGTATGAGATCCTTAAGGATCCAAAGAAACGGGACTATTATGATGAAATTCTTGTTAATGGCCTTCCTAGCTCGAGGTCTGCGATGTATTATTACAGAAATAATTAATTATTAATTGTGTTCTGCAATTGTTACTATTGAACAGTACCTGGTCACATAGGAGCTTATTTTAAGAAGATTTGCACATTGAATCAAGAAACAAGAACAAGAAAACAAAAAGAAGTCTTACAATGCTAGATGCACCAAAAAACCATCGGTTGTCAACACACTACAAATATCTTACTTTTTTACTACAAGATAGTTTCAATACCTTCCACTATATTACTATTCTAAAAAATGATTGAAGAGAAAAAATAACCAGAAGAGTTGTGTCTGAGTCAAAGGTTAGGAAGAGGAAAGGCTTTGAAATACCAGAAGGCCCAACCTTTGAAATAAAAAAAAAAAACAGAGCAGGTCCGAAAAGATAACGAAGTCATAACGCCACCAGTTTCAGATGTATTTTGGGGAGATGAAGATATTGAGGAGTTAATAAGGTTGGTAAAGAAGTGTTCTGGAGGAACATCAAAGCGATGGAAGAGTATTGCAAAATGCATGAATCGATCTATAGATAAAGTAACATACATGGCAAACAGGATGAAATCTAACGGATGCCTTTTCAAGAAGAGGAGATCGTTGATGAAAAGGTGAAACAGAAAACCAAGGGAGGGAAGTTGAAGAGACCAGTTGGAATAATCAACAGAAAAAAGCACTAGAGGATGCTTTAATCAAGTTGCTACTGATAGGTGGGATCGAATCGCAGACTTATTTCTTGGTAAGAGCAAAGATGAGTTTACGCCATGGTTTAAACATCTGGATACACAGATTATGATTATTTAATAAATATTTATATTTTTCATGAATTAACCTCAAACATTAAGACGCTTTTCTGCTGAAGATGAGTACAAGAAATACTTTATACTATACCCTACTAAAAATATGCATATTTAAATGATGAGATCCTGAAAAATGTAAAAATTAAGAAATCTCTGTAAAAACCAGAAAGAGAAATCAGGTGATATTTACCATTGAGGAAATATTTTTGCCATTGATAGTGGCTATTTTTATCCAATTTACGTGTAGGAATCAATGCCTTCACACAGGAAATCTATGAGAATTTAAAATTTGGATACAATTGTAATACAACCTTTACGGATTTGTCGAAGGCTTTTAATTGTGTTTCTCACGAGATGTTTCTGCGAAAGTTGTATTGCTATAATATTAGCCCAAATAGTTGTCTCATGATTTTTTTACTTAGCAAATAGAGAGCAAATGTTGTACTTTGGTAGGAGGCTGTATAGTGAGGTTTTGCTCAAACATGTGATACCTCAAAGGTTAATACTGATCCTCAAGAAGATGGTGGAAATTATCAACCGTGACATTGTCGGCATTGAATTGAAGGAAGTTATCCCTGATTCCATTGCCAAGGATATTAAAAAGGCGTACCAAAGAATCTAGAAGAAAAAAGTACTGAAGAATGCAATACTAAAGGTGTGCATAGATTTATGGGTGCAACTAGCTGAGAATATTCTGTCAATAGATGGCATCACTATGGCTCCTGGTTTTAACGCACGTTTAAGGGATGAGGTGTATAAGCAGTTGAAAAATTCTAGGTACATCAAATTGAAGATTACAAAGTTCAAGTTTCACACACCTCCAGCTAAGGATATTTATACAGAATGGTTCAGAAGTACAATTTATTGATAGACTTGGTCTAACTAGGGATCAGTACTTTAAGGAAAACTGCTTACCTGACTAGGCCTACAGGAAAGAAAATAATTGAGCTTTATGAGGAACAAAAGTCCTGTTTATTTATGCCACTTATTTTGTATCGTAATCAATATAAACATAAAGTAAACCAAAATAATTATAGATCAGCAATTGATCTAGTACAAGTTTGTAACGAATCCTAGGTTATAAATTAGAAATTCGTTCATTTGCTCAAATGTATTAAATTTAGGTAGTAGAGAAGATTATTCATTGTAATGGTTTGAAATTCATTTCCGGTAGTTAGCAACAAATTATCGCGATATTCTGTTATGAAAAAATGGTGATGTGGCCATCATAATACTTTCCCTATATTTTACAATTACTTGTTATATAAATTTCATTTAACTCATATAGTTTAACCATAGGAAAAAATGTCAAAACTATTGATTTTTATTTTTTTACGAACTTTATGAAAACCATGCTTTAATAAAATTTGTTTTTCATTCTCTTTAACTTTTGTAACTTATGTCTTCATTTTCAAAATTTGTTAAATTTCAAAATTTGTTTGAATAAACCTATTAAATTAATGTTATATTTATTTATTACTGTATATATTTAAGATGTATTATTGTTAAACTTCAACAAATGTAAGTGTCTGTAATAAAGATGTATATATAAAAATAAATCCGAAATACTTATCAACAATTATTAGAAGAAATCTGGAAAAAATAGATATAATATTCTAATAATCTGGAAAGGAACCGGTCAAAGAAAAAACATTACAATTGAGAAAATACATTACAAAAAAATCTGATAATACAAAGCTACAATTACTCAGAAAAGTATATAGAAAATTCTAGAAATTTGGAAAAATACTTCGAATCTGATACATTTTACAAACCAGAAAGAGAAACCCTACGAAAACTGAGAATTTAAAATTAAAAATTCATTTAAAATTCAATAGAAACGTTAGAATTGTATAGAAGAAAAATATGAAAAAGTTATGGAAAAAAATTCAAGAATCCTTAAAAATGAAATTCCTAAAAATGTTCCTAAAAATTATTGATAAGAAAATTCGGAAATGGTAATAATTTTTCGTACAATAGAAAAATAATTTTCGAAAAATCTTAAAGAAAAGTAGTTTGATGAGTATTACTGAAAGAAATATCTTACAATTTAAAAAAGGTCTTTGGGAATATTCAGAAAATAAAAATTCAATTTAATATCTAGAATTAAAGTATTACTAATAAACATTTTTAGAAATTTATGGTATTTTAGAATTTTTTACAAAATTCCCACAATATAAGATAATTCAAAAAATGGTGATATTCTATCTAAAAAGGAAAGAAAAAATGCTTAAAAATTCTAGAAATCCTCAAAACAATCATGGATGATTGTTGAACCTCTAAAAAATTAAAAAGAATTACAATATTTTGGGAAATCAAAAGAAAAACAAAAGAATCTATTACAATTTAGAAGATACATTCCTTAAAAAAATTGTGTAGAATTCAAGGGAAAAATTGTTTTTTTTTTTAAAAAAGAAAATTGTACGAAATATAGAAATTTGAAAGAAATACTCATATTTTACAAATAATAAACAATCCACTGAAATCAAAACCATCAAAATAATTATACAAGGAAAAAACGTGCCATGGGCTTCAGATATGAGGAGTAAGTTGTAAAAATTGCAAATTGGAAGAGAATAAAAGCAACACTGACGAGAATGATGAGTCAATTTTTTGAAATTCTAGAAAAATGAGAGATCAGTTCTTACTAAATAAGAAAAAATTCTTACAAAATCGTTAGATAAATGCAGGGAAAAATACCAAAAATTGGAGGAATAAATAAAAAAATCCCTGATAAAAAAGTATTAAAAAAAGATCCCGAAAAATTTTGATAAGATAATTTTAAAAGTAGTGATCAATTCTTACTATTCAGAGAAAATTTTCTCAAAAATTCTATAAATTACAAAGAAAAGTTAAGGATATATTCTAGGAATTGGAAAGGTTTAGAAGAGACTTTCAAAAGAATTTAGAAAATTACATAAATGTAAAGCTACAAAATTATAAAACGATTAGGAAATTCTTTATTTCTTACATTACAAAAAATTGAAAAAAAAATTAAACAATTTAACAAAATTCTTGCAATTCAAAACAATAATTCTTATTAAATTCTTATAAGTTAATAAAAAAATAGTAAAAAATCATTAAAAATGATACGAAACTTGCTGATCTAGAAGCAAATTTATTGTATTCTTTGTAGTCTAAATTATTCTAAAAATAAAAGTAAAATTTATAAAAGAAATATTTCAATGTTTCTAATACCATAAAAGCAAAAAATTGTTAAAATATTAATAACATACAAAATTCTGAAAGTAGAGAATTTTTATAAAATTAAAGCACTAAAATTACCAAAAAAATGCATTCTTGAAAAATGCGGATGACATAAAGCAAGAAATATATAAAATTAAAGACAAATAACAGAAACATTTTAGAACACTTAAAATCAGGTCTAGAAATCTAAAAAAAAGTAAAAAAATTGTGAAAAAAAAATTAAATTAAAGAAAAATGTTGCAAAATTTTGCATTGTTGAAAAATTTAGATGATATAGAGCAAAAAATGTATAAATTACTGAAAAAAATCCTGAAACTAGAAAAATTGAAGAAATGGCAATAAAAAAAATAGAATAAAACAAGGCAGAAAGACCTCTGGTCGATAGCCTTTTGACAAATTAATACATTAACACCTCATTAATTATTCCAATGTAAATATGTACAAAATTTGCCAATAAATATATGTTACTACTAAATAATAGAAGATAGTGTTAAAAATCAGAAATATACATTTCTGGAAAAATTTTACAATTTTAACTAAATTTGGAGTAAAATCCAAAATATTTGAGGAACTCTGGAAAGAAAATCTTGCAATTTGAGAAATACATTCCTGAGATTTGGATAATACAAAGCAAAATGTGTGAAAATACTTGAAATCTGACATAAAAATTGGTGCAAAATATATCTTAAGAAATGGCAGAAAAGTCTCGAAAATTGGAAATAAATATTTCTAAAATCAAATTTTATAAAAGACATTGCTGAAAACTATATTCAAAGCAAGAATTGTTATTAATTTTTTTCGAAAACTGAAAGAAAATATTATAGAAAAAGTAATATTTTTGAGTGTATGAATTAATAAAAATTATATACATTATACGTGGAAATGCTTTTAATCTAGCTTAAATCAGGTTAATCATTTATATTTAAACTTAAATTTGGATTCTGCTTTATTTTTTATTATATAGAAAGTTTTACTGTTTTGTAAACAGCAAAATCTTCAATAATTGTATTTAAAGTTATCGTGTATATGAAGGGTAGGTGCTTCCCCTCTATCCCACCCTCCAATGAGTAAAACATAAATGAAGATTTTAATTAAAAGATATAAAATATAAATAAATACAAAATAATTGCAATTTTTAGAGATTTATTCATACAAATTTTTCACTAATTTTTGATGATGTTTTACTGACTGGAGGGTAGGATAGAGGCCACCCACCCACCCTACATATACATATAAATTTCAATTACTAATCGTCTCGCGGTTTAGAGTAAAATTAAATACAAAATATTTTGAATCAAAAATAAATTCAAAAAGTAAAATTTTTGAGTGAGTAAATTAAAACAATTTTTATGCATGATGGGTGGAATTAGATAAGATAAGCTGTTTTTAAAGCCATTTATATTTAAACTTAAATTTTGATTTTGTTTCATTTTTTTATTGCATACAGGGTTTAACTGTTTTTAGCAGCAAACTCATCAACGTGGGTGGATGCCCTCTATCCCACAATCAGTAAAACATAATTGAGGGTTTTAGTTAGAAGTTGTAAAATGTAAACAAACATAAAAGAATGGGGATGTGGCCAGCATGGTAATTGCCTTAGATTTTTATCTCGAAAACTATGAGGTTTGCGCAAAAAGGATAATCTTAATAATTTGTTCATATTTCAATTTTCTATTATTATTTGTAATATAAATTTCATGTAACTGTAATAGTTTATTAGCAATTAGCAAAAAATGTCAAAATGTTCAATTTTTTTTTCGAAAGTTAATAATTTTATGAAAAATATGTTTTAATAAAACTTATTCAGTTCCTTATTAACTTTAACTTTTGTTCGATAAGTTTTGTAGTGATTTTCATATTAAAAGAAATATTGAAAAAAAAACAAAAAACATTCTCGAGTAAACATCCACTTCCGGTTTTTGAATTTTCACCAAAAGCTTTTCAGATCCAGTTTGTAACGATAAAACCTTAAGTTTAAAGTTTCATCTCAATCAGATCATTAGTTTTTGAGATACAGCACCCACAGACATTTTCATGCACGAAAACAATACTTCCCCTATATACGGAAAGTAATAAAAAGGTCATATCTAACATACGAGGGTCGCTCAATAAGTAATGCCCCATATTTTTTTTAGAAACTATTTATTTAAAAGTGTTAAATTTTGGTGACAATATAGCTACATGTTTCTTCTACACGTACTATTTTTCAACATAGTCTCCATCAACTTGTACGGTCTTACGCCAGCGTAAAACAAGTGCCTGTATTCCCTAGCGGTACCAATTCTGTGCGCTAAGCCATGTTTTCACCGCTTGAATTACGCTCTTATCAAGTGTCTTGCACGCAAAAGAGGTCCGAAAAGATGGAAGTCTAACGTTGCCAGATCTGGGCTGTATGGTGGATGGGGCAATGTTGTCCAACCCAATTTGGTGAGGTGTTCCTGGGTTCTTAGACTTGTGTGCGGGCATGCATTATCGTGCAGGATCAAGATTTCAGCCGGATTCTGAGGATGGTGCCATTCCATTGACTGTCTTTTGGTTTCCGGCTTAAAGTGGTGCACCCAGGTTTCATCACCCGTCATAATCCGAGACAGAAACGCTTCCCCCTCAGCATCAAACCTCGCCAACAAATCAGATGACGTGGTTGTTCTTTGCATTCTGTGTTCTGCTGTGAGACTTCTTGGGGCCCAATTTGAGCAAACTTTTGAATATTCAATGCTGACTGACAATTGTGAGGCCAATTGTTGCACTGTGATGCGGCGGTCCGTACGAATAATGACATCCATGCACCTCACCATGTCTGGAGTGGTAGCACTGACCGGCGCCCGGAACGTGGCAGATCTTGGAGTTGAGTTGTTGGACTTTCTGACGCCTTAACTCCCTTTGCCCACCTACCGACAGTGCTCCTATCGATAGCACAACCTCCATACACTGCACACAAACGTTTATGCATATTTCCCACAGTTCCTTTCTCTGCAATCAAGATATCAATCACTGTTCGCTGTTTGTAACGCGGATCACTAACAGACGCCAAATTGAAAATTCACTACAGCTCTGCCATCTGTTGGAATGATTTGAAATTTCGTCCACCGGGAGTAGAAGTACTGAACTTGAAGTACGTAGAAGTGCAAATTTCAGTTTTTGCTCATTGTGGAGAAAAAAAATGGGGCATTACCTATTTACCTATTGAACGACCCTCGTATTTTCATATTTTTTAAAAAGAACTCACAGCCAAATTTTCAGTTATTGTTATCTAACTTACTTCCTTTTCTATTGTTGCTAAAATTATTTGGCCTCAACAAACGCTAAAAGAAAAATAAGGCCAAAAAAATTATTAAATATTTTGGTTTTTGCACTGCAACAACTTTTATCTTTGTAGAAAAATATTAATCATTTCTTCGATGAAATTTTACTTTTTTGCAAAGCTCGTTGAAATGAACCACGTATTTTTTCCTTCGTAATATTATAATGATAAACTCATCCTAAAAGTATTTTTTCTTACTGGTCCAAACTTTATGATTTCTATAGAGGGTATTTTTAATAGAAAAAATCTTCTCTTTAAAAAAATATAGGCGTATGCCTTAAACATCGTTAATTCTAAAGAGTCTGAGCTAAGACTAGAAATCTATTAATATGTTGCTGCATAAGTTAAAAACCTTGCCAATTCTTTTAAAGTTTGTCGTACATCTTTTATATATAGCAAATGACTTACTGAGAATAAAATATTGTTAAAACTGTATTTGGCTGAATGCCAAAAAAAAAAACAAAAAAAGCCTTCATTGAGTTTCAAATTATTTGTGAGTATTACATTATTTTATTTAAATATCCTTCAGTAAACTTAAATATAATTAATATACATTTTACGAATGAGTATAAAAATACACAGTTTTTAATTATACGGTAATAATTGATATAATTTTTTTTTTGTGATGAAAGGAGGTTATTAAACGTCCAATTCTGCCGTTACGATGCGTGGGAGATGCGAAATACGTAATATCGAGCAGAACCTGAGTTAACTCGGCGGGATGGATCCTTGGTGGTGGTGGTGTGCAGCAAGGACGCAAGGACGCGCCTGGCGATGAGCAAACGGTGGCGGCGGCGCGGCGCGGGGATGCGAGGGGCTTAGTCCTTGGCCCCATGCAGGCATGGAGGCGGCGGGGAAGGACGCAGGGCGGCGGCGAGTCGTCGCGCAGACACCTTGCACTCTCTCTGCAGCCTGACGGCGGCGGCGGCGGCGTCGCACTTTCACTCCCTCCACCCACCGCCGCGGGCCCCCTCACCTCAGCGATTCCAGTCCTCGTCCTACGTCCTTCATCCCTCGTCCCGCCGCCTCTTCACCCCCTGCACCGTCAGCCTTGCACGCAGCACAGGGTCGATGCCGGGTTAACACACGCCGTTGCCAGGAAATATCACCGCCCCCCCCGCCACTGCCACCTCCCCTGCTCACTCCCCCTTATTATTACACTACCTTACCTACCTACCAACCTACCTACCTACACTCACGACTACATAACTCTCCCTCTCGCGTTCACAACGCTATATACATCAAAGATACGTGAAATAATTACGCAACTATACATTTATGTAATAATACACCGAAACATCTATGCCTGGCGTACAGTTTCATGATTAACGCAGAGAAGACCGCAATATTGGAAGTTAATGTTCCTCCTGCTTCCTGCAAACATAAAACCCGTTAGTGTATCATTACCTCTCGGCAAATCTGACTCCTAATTAGCTGCTCGGGAACTAATAAATACCTAAGATAGCATAGATATGGTTTCTCCACACATTCATCGATTCGTTTCTTGTATAAAGAAAGATTTTCCTATAATTATAAATTTGCCTTCAGTTGGTACTAATGAAAACTAATTAAAACAACGAACATAAATTTATGTGAGTAGTACAAATGGATAATTTTGAATTGACGAGGTTTTTACTTCGTGAAATTCTGTAATATATAATATAAAATTTTACAAATTTAATATTAGTCAGGATAACAGCGATTACCCGGTTGTAATTTTTGTCTTATCCCCATAATGTCTCGTACATACTCAATAGTCGAAGGATCAGAAGAACGGGTTGGCCATGGCAAGATAGTGTACTTAATTATCCCCTGCAAATCCTTACAAAGAAAAAGTGGGTCTTTCAATTGCTAAAGAAATGGAAGGATATGAAGTTTTTGTTCCTCTTCCATATAACGCTAAAAGTCCATATTCCTATCCAACTACTAAACAAGACCTACTTGTTGCTATTCCATAAGCCCTACAATTTGATGCATAGGCTTCCTTACAGAAAATTTCAAGTAGCGATGTCCCCCACGTCTTCGTCTGACTATGTTCTGTGTATCAATAAGTGATATGCAGCTAGTTTGTGCGACAACGGGTGATTAGAGACAAATAGGATTGTTGAGTTGGCGTTAGTAGGCTTTCTGTATATATCAAATTCATTTTTATTATTTTGGTGAATTAATCGAGATTCATCACTAAACACCATCCTATGTCACTCTAGGTTCCAACAACAACCCTCCAAACGTTACTGTTGATGTTGAGGTTTTAGTGGTAAGACAAGAGTAAGCAAAAGTAGTTCGATTCAGATAAAATCATCTTCACTGAGATAGAGAATCTCGTGGCTCTGTTTAGAGTGCCATAACTGAGATAAGACTGTACGCCAAAAGTTCTGATTCTGCGGTAAACCATTCGAAGGGTTACAAGATGACCTTCATTAACTAACGGTATGACGGCAATTGATCTGAACCTGGAGAATCGGTCTATTATTGCCCTAAGTTGAAGATTTCTGTCTTGAACCTCATTTGTTCCTCTTCGTTCCTTTGTTCCTCATCTGTTTCTGTCTGATACCATTGTATGATGGTGAATTGGTTTTGGTTTGGCGCACTCTATACACAATCACACTTTCAAAACAAACGATGACAAGCGAAAGCAGTGGGGAATTTCACAAAATATACACATTATAAAATTGTTCTAAACTTACTTTAAATTTTTCATTTGCTCAGCTATAATTTAAAAAAACCTGACTTTTTTCTAGAATTGAAGAATTGGAAAATCAAGACAATTTTACTTTTGGCAGAAACTTTGCGAATATTAAAAGTAAATGAATAAAAGGAATAAAAAAAAAACACCTAGGGTACATAAATACTGTAGTTAAAGATACAAGATATTATTTGTGGTTAAAACATATTAAATTTTTCAATTCAGTGAAGTTAACAGAGTTTAAATATTGTTGCGAAAAAAAAAAATTTTGAAGCGAAAGTAAACATCAGACCAAAACTACCAGATAACCATGCCTTGATAGAACTCAAGCAAATAAGCTCATGAAAAGGGGAAGAATGTTGGGAAAAGGGCGACAGCAGGAAAGAATTTATACACAAAGAAAAATAAAACTGTAGGATAAGTACTGAATATTTTTATCGCATAAAATTGAAAGAATTGTGGCTTGGTCGGTTAATAATAAATATAATACGGAAGATAGTTTGTTGGCTGCATTCTTGGGCAACCGTGTAAAATATTGAATATATTGAATAATCCGAAGATTGCGAAAGAATGAGAAAAAACTGTGTCGCAGTAAAAAAAATCGTCATCACAAAGAAAAAAAGATTATCGTGAGATATCACAACAATAAGCAGAAACTAAAAAATTGCTTAAAGAGCATTCGAAGAAACCTGAAGGAGAATACGATTGGATTAGCACAACAATAGACGAGCACATTAAGTTAGATGATATTTCGGATGAGATAAGGAATTCCTCTACAAAAAAAAAGTCAGTGGAATCTATGTGGACGCTTTGTATATCATATTGGTAGAAGTAATGCTTTGTATATCGCCCTCGTTGGTAACGACAATATATTTAATTATAGATCATCAGAAAACCATCAAAATTATATGAATGAACTTGCGCCTAGTTCATTCATATAATTAAAGACGTGAAGATTGAAAGCAAAAAAACCTCTGAAGGTATCTAATCCCGATCTGCAATTTGGTAAGTCTGATTATCTTCGGATAAATGTTTGATTGATGCTTTGTACTATAATTGTGAATACCTGAGTTGGACTGATAAAGTGACCTGTGCTTTTTAATATATAATATCAGGTTTTGATTGCTCTGACAACAATAGTATTAAAGTGGATGAGTACTTACGCAGCTCCATCAAGATCATCTACGCTGCTGGTGATATTTGTACTCCAAATTGGTATTATACATAGCAATGGTTTCCAATGAAATTATGGACACAGGCAAGACAAATGGAAATGTCAGGTGCCTTAAAA
The DNA here is from genome assembly GCA_963969525.1 of Ontholestes murinus. Lineage (NCBI taxonomy): Eukaryota > Metazoa > Arthropoda > Insecta > Coleoptera > Staphylinidae > Ontholestes > Ontholestes murinus. Next base: position 6,433,039 of record OZ018392.1, read on the forward strand.
AATGAAGTGGTCTTTGTTTTGAAATCTTTACACATAACGCTAAGCTGTTTGAATTTAAAGTGGTTATAATTGGTTTGTAAAATGGTCTTAAACTTGGCACTGATTATGAAATTTAATTCCGGATGCCATTCTGATATATACAAACAAAACATGGTTAAAATCTTCATGTCTATGAATACCTGGCGGCAATCTTGAGTATAGCTACAACCATCCACAAAATACTGCTTGCACAGTGATTAATTTCTGGTCCTCAACCATCTTTTTGATGTAAATAATCTAGAAAATACTGCTCGCGCAGTACTTCTTATATGCAGGCATACATCACTGCGCAAGCAGTATTTGGTAGATAACTTAAGTCAATATATATTCTTAACCACAAACATCCACGACTGCGCAAGCAGTATTTTGTTGATGTACATAATTTAAATAATTATTGGTTCTAGTATATACAAACAAAACATCGTTAAAATCTTCATGTCTATGAATGCCTGGCGGAAATCTTCAGTATAGCTACAACCATCCACAAAATACTGCTCGCGCAGTGATTAATTTCTAGTCCACGACCATCTTTTTGATGTAAATAATGTAGAAAATACTGCTCGTGCAGTACTTCTTATATGCAAGAATACATCACTGCGCAAGCAGTATTTGGTAGATAATTTATGTCAATATATATTCTTAACCACAAACATCCACGACTGCGCAAGCAGTATTTTCTTGATGTACATGATTTAAATAATTATTGGTTCTAGCATATACAAACAAAACATCGTTAAAATCTTCATGTCTATGAATACCTGGCGGAAATCTTGAGTAAAGCTACAACCATCCACAAAATACTGCTTGCGCAGTGATTTCTAGTCCACAACCATCTTTTTCATGTAAATAATGTAGAAAATACTGCTCGCGCAGTACTTCTTATATACAGGCATACATCACTGCACAAGCAGTATTTTGTAGATAATTTAAGTCAATATATATTCTTAATCACAAATATCCACGACTGCGCAAGCAGTATTTTGTTGATGTACATGATTAAAAGAATTATTGGTTCTAGTACATACAAACAAGACATCGTTAAAATCGTCATGTCTATGAATGCCTGGCGGCAATCTTGAGTATAGCTACAACCATCCACAAAATACTGCTCGCGCAGTGATTAATTTCTAGTCCACAACCATATTTTTGATGTAAATAATCTAGAAAATACTGCTCACGCAGTACTTCTTATATGCAGGCATACATCACTGCGCAAGCAGTATTTGGTAGATAATTTAAGTCAATATATATTCTTAACCACAAACATCCACGACTGCGCAAGCAGTATTTTGTTGTATGTACATGATTTAATTAATTATTGGTTCTAGTATATACAAACAAAACATCGTTAAAATCTTCATGCCTATGAATGCCTGGCGGCAATCTTGAGTATAGCTACAAACATCCACAAAATACTGCTCGCGCAGTGATTAATTTCTAGTCCGCAACCATCTTTTTAATGTAAATATTCTAGAAAATACTGCTCGCGCAGTACTTCTTATATGCAGGCATACATCACTGCACAAGCAGTATTTGGTAGATAATTTAAGTCAATATATATTCTTTACCACAAACATCCACGACTGCGCAAGCAGTATTTTGTTGTATGTACATGATTTAAATAATTATTGGTTCTAGTATATACAAACAAGACATCGTTAAAATCTTCATGTCTATGAATGCCTGGCGACAATCTTGAGTATAGCTACAACCATCCTCAAAATACTGCTCGCGCAGTGATTAATTTCTAGTCCACAACCATCTTTTTCATGTAAATAATCTAGAAAATACTGCTCGCGCAGTACTTCTTTTAAGCAGGCATACATCACTGCGCAAGCAGTATTTGGTAGATAATTTAAATCAATATATATTCTTAACCACAAACATCCACGACTGCGCAAGCAGTATTTTGTTGATGTACATGATTTAATTAATTATTGGTTCTAGTATATACAAATAAGACATCGTTAAAATCTTCATGTCTATGAATGCCTGGCGGCAATCTTGAGTAAAGCTACAACCATCCACAAAATACTGCTTGCGCAGTGATTAATTTCTAGTCCACGACCATCTTTTTAATATAAATAATCTAGAAAATACTGCTTGCGCAGTACTTCTTATATGCAGGCATACAACACTGCGCAAGCAGTATTTGGTAGATAATTTAAGTCAATATATATTCTTAACCACAAACATCCACGACTGCGCAAGCAGTATTTTGTTGATGTACATGATTTAAAGAATTATTGGTTCTAGTATATACAAATTAGACATCGTTAAAATCTTCATGTCTATGAATGCCTGGCGGCAATCTTGAATAAAGCTACAACCATCCACAAAATACTGCTTGCGCAGTGATTAATTTCTAATCCACGACCATCTTTTTGATGTAAATAATCTAGAAAATACTGCTCGCGCAGTACTTCTTGTATGCAGGCATACATCACTGCGCAAGCAGTATTTGGTAGATAATTTAAGTCAATATATATTCTTTACCACAAACATCCACGACTGCGCAAGCAGTATTTTGTTGATGTACATGATTTAATTAATTATTGGTTCTAGTATATACAAACAAAACATCGTTAAAATCTTCATGTCTATGAATGCCTGGCGGAAATCTTGAGTATAGCTACAACCATCCACAAAATACTGCTCGCGCAGTGATTAATTTCTAGTCCGCAACCATCTTTTTGATGTAAATAATCTAGAAAATACTACTCGCGCAGTACTTCTTATATGCAGGCATACATCACTGCGCAAGCAGTATTTGGTAGATAATTTAAGTCAATATATATTCTTAACCACAAACATCCACGACTGCGCAAGCAGTATTTTGTTGATGTACATGATTTAAAGAATTATTGGTTCTAGTATATACAAATTAGACATCGTTAAAATCTTCATGTCTATGAATGCCTGGCGGCAATCTTGAATAAAGCTACAACCATCCACAAAATACTGCTTGCGCAGTGATTAATTTCTAATCCACGACCATCTTTTTGATGTAAATAATCTAGAAAATACTGCTCGCGCAGTACTTCTTGTATGCAGGCATACATCACTGCGCAAGCAGTATTTGGTAGATAATTTAAGACAATATATATTCTTTACCACAAACATCCACGACTGCGCAAGCAGTATTTTGTTGTATGTACATGATTTAATTAATTATTGGTTCTAGTATATATAAACAAGACATCGTTAAAATCTTCATGTCTATGAATGCCTGGCGGCAATCTTGAGTATAGCTACAACCATCCACAAAATACTGCTCGCGTGATTAATTTCTAATCCGCAGCCATCTTTTTGATGTAAATATTCTTATTCGCAGTACTTCTTATATGCAGGCATACATCACTGCGCAAGCAGTATTTGGTAGATAATTTAAGTCAATATATATCCTTAACCACAAACATCCACGACTGCGCAAGCAGTATTTTGTTGTATGTACATGGTTTAAATAATTATTGGTTCTAGTATATACAAATAAGACATCGTTAAAATCTTCAAGTCTAACGGCAATCTTGAATACAGCTACAACCAGAGATGATACGGATAACTCTGCATCGTAGCCTTAATACACGGTGTCTGATAGCAGAGTGTCTCTATAAAAAAAGTCCATGGGAAATGCCAATCGTATGATTTCCTTTGAGAGATTTCGTATAAGAAATATTTTGGAACAAGATAATCTGAATTGGTTACCCATGTAAAGTTGTTGCTGATATGCATCCCTAAAAATTTACTGATTTAGTTTCAGTTGCACCTCTGCAAAGAGAAAGAGTGAAGCTCGTAGATTTTGATGTTGTTTAATTTAAGCTGATTGCTTAGAAACCAGCTCGATGTAATTTGTTGTGTTGCTGTATGAAATTTAGTGACTATTTCTGGTTGTTTAAATTGATTCAAAATCGTAGTATCATCGACATATAAAATCATATTTGCGTTTGGAGTTGATTCTGATAGATCATTGGCATATACTAAAAACAGTAAAGGGCCTAAGATATAAACCCTGTGGGTCACCGTGTGTAGTGTGTAGTTGGTAAGGAATCACTATTGTTGGTTTGGGTTTACGTGAAGTGTTTTGTAGCCAAGTAGTTTTTCATTTAAAGATTAATTTTGTTAAAGACTGCAGATATATATTTTCTTAGTGAGTGCAAAAAGAAAACAGTGTTCGAAAAATTTATTCAAAAGAAGTTCCAGAAATTCAACCACCACACCAAAACAAAATTAATCTTTAATTGGAAAACTACTGCTAATAAACTATTGGAGTTACAACCGCTAGACGATCAGTAATTAAATTTTATATGTATATGTAGGGCGGGTGGGTGGCCTCTATCCCACCCTCCAATCAGTAAAACATCATCAAAATTTATTTGAAAAATTTGAATGAATAAATCTTCTAACGAAATAACTTTATGAATATTATTTTTACAATAGCATTGTTGATAAACCACCCACAAAATACTGCTTGCGCAGTGATTGAATTTCTAGTCCTCGAGTATCTTATTGATGTAAACCATCTAGAAAATACTGCTCGCGCAGTACTTCTTAAATGCAGGCATACATCACTGCGCAAGCAGTATTTTGTAGATAATTTAAGTCAATATATTCTTAACCACAAACATCAACGACTGCGCAAGCAGTATTTCGTTGATGTACATGATTTAAGTAATTATTTTATGTTCTGAAGAATTTAAAAATCTTGTTGTACATCTATATTTCAAATCAGCAAATATCTAGGTAATCTAAGTTCCAACAACCCTCTTTTATACACACTACAGTTTCTTTTACAGATGTCGGTGATAGTTATTTGCATCTTTAAAAACTTCTCTTTTTTAGTTCAATATTTCTTTGCGTCAAATTTTCTAGTCTTTTTTTCCAAAATTGGACATCCACATAATTCCATACCTACCTATACAATCCTCCTAATGAAATAACTTTATGAATATTACTTTTACAATCGCATTGATGATAAACCATCTACAAAATACTGCTTGCGCAGTGATTAATTTTTAGTTCACGAGTATCTTATTGATGTAAATCATCTACAAAATACTGCTCGCGCAGTACTTCTTATATGCAGGCATACATCACTGCGCAAGCAGTATTTGGTAGATAATTTAAGTCAGTATATATTCTTAACCACAAACATCCACGACTGCGCAAGCAGTATTTTGTTGATGTACATGATTTAAAGAATTATTGATTAACTTATTGTATCTTTTCAAGAATTTAAAAATTTTGTTTTATATCTAGATTTCAAATCAGCAAATATCTAGGTAATATAAGTACCATCAACCCTCTTTTATACATACTACAGTTTCTTCTACAGATGTCGGTGATGGTTATATGCATCTTTGAAAACTTTTCTCTTTTTAGTATAATATTTCTTTCCGTCAAATTTTCTAGCCTTTTTTTCCAAATTTGGACATCCACGTTAATTCCATACCTACCTATACAATCCTCCTAACGGAATAACTTTATGAATATTATTTTTACAATCGTGTTGATGATAAACCATCCACAAAATACTGCTTGCGCAGTGAGTAATTTCTATTCCACAAGTATCTTATTGATGTAAATCTAGAAAATACTGCTCGCACAGTACTTCTTATATTCAGGCATACATCACGCAAGCAGTATTTGATAGATAATTTAAGTCAATATATATTCTTAATCACAAACATCCACGACTGCGCAAGCAGTATTTTGTTGATGTACATGATTTAAATAATTATTGATTAACTTGTTTTATCTTCCCAAGAATTTAAAAATTTTGTTTCACCTCTAGATTTCAAATCAGCAAATATCTTGGTAATCTAAGTTTCAATAACCCACTTTTATACACACCACAGTTTCTTCTACAGATGTCGGTGATGGTTATATGCATTTTTGAAAACTTTTCTTTTTTAGTTTAATATTTCTTTGCGTCAAATTGTCTAGCCTTTTTTTCCAAAATTGGACATCCGCATAATTCCATACCTACCTATATAATCCTCCTAACGGAATAACATTATGAATATTATTTGTACAATCGCATTGATGATAAACCATCCACAAAATTCTGCTTGCGCAGTGATTAATTTCTAGTCCCCAAGTATCTTATTGATGTAAATCATCTAGAAAATACTGCTCGCGCAGTACTTCTTATATGCAGGCATACATCACTGCGCAAGCAGTATTTGATAGATAATTTAAGTCAATATATATTCTTAATCACAAACATCCACGACTGCGCAAGCAGTATTTTGTTGATGTACATGATTTAAATAATTATTGGTTAATTTATTTTATCTTCTCAAGAATTTAAAAATTTTGTTTCACATCAGCAAATCAGCAAATATCTAGGTAATCTAAGTTCCAACAAGCCTCTTTTATACACAATACAGTTTCTTCTACAGATATCGGTGATGGTTATATGCATCTTTGAAAACTTTTCTTTTTTAGTTTAATATTTCTTTGCGACAAATTTTCTACTCTTTTTTTCCAAAATTGGGCATCCACATAATTCCATACCTACCTATAAAATCCTCCTAACAGAATAACTTCATGAATATTATTTTTACAATCGTATTGATGATGAACCATCCATAAAATACTGCTTGCGCAGTGATTAATTTCTAGTCCACGAGTATCTTATTGATGTAAATCATCTACAAAATACTGCTCGCGCAGTACTTTTTATATGCAGGCATACACCACTGCGCAAGCAGTATTTGGTAGATAATTTAAGTCAATATGTATTCTTAACCACAAACATCTACGACTGCGCAAGCAGTATTTTGTTGCATGATTTAAATAATTACACAGGCCTACATTTTTTTTTCATGAAAAAGTGTTTCAAGATTAACAGGTGTGTAGGGTATACTGATCATGAATCTGTGCTTTGTTTTTTCTAGTACGTCAGGTTTTCAGGAAAAGTGTGTTTGAAATTTTTTATAAAAACTGCCAAAAATATTGAGAAAATATTTATTGAAACTATATTTAATAGAAAATTACACTGCAAAATTGAGTTGTTCATTAAAAAAACAATGCAGTATAATCTACGTTATACAATCGTTTTTTTTTAAATAAAATCTTCTCTTTTACCTTCAAAACTGCGTTTTGTAGGTTTTCTTTTTGTTGATTTTTGTGAGCGAACGCCTCTTCAAGGTCTAGCTGTAATCAGCCATCATTTTAATATCCCATCTTCCTTGGTAACGTCTCTCGATCTCCTTTAAGCCATAATCGAACCTCTCTTCCTGTTCCTCGCTGACAGCTCCAAGATTTTCGGGAAAAGAATCAACGTGGGAATCCAGAAATTGAAATTTGGCGCTCATTTTACATCCCAGTTTTTTTTATAATTTTCGACCATGTTGGCTACGATGTCTTTGTTGTTTGGAGACTTGTTATTTCCAAGGAAACCGTCTATAACTTCTACGAAAGAACTCCATACTTCAGATTCATCCTGGTTTATTGTATTCTGGAACAATCTGTCCGATTTTAAGGTTCGAATTTCAAGGCCTACAAATATTCCTTCTTTAAGTTTAGCTTCAGAAAGTGCAGGAAATTTGTCGCACAAGTATTTAAAGCAGTCACCTTGTCTATTTAAAGCTTTGACAAACTGCTTCATCAATCCTAACTTTATGTGAAGGGGAAGCAAAGGAACTACTTTTCGGTCAACTAATGCATCACGCAGCACATTTTTTGTCCCGGTACAAGTCTTTCTCTGAGTGGTCATTCTTTCTTAACGTAATGTAAATTTCGTGCTCGACTTTAGAATATAAAGAAATAATATTTTTGCTGCATTTTATTAATAATTTGTAAAGTTATATTTAGCGCGAAAGTTTTAATATATCCACCCCTCGTTCGGTCTAATAAATGAAGATTGAAAATGCAATTTGATGTAAAAGCATTATAACTGATTAATTAATTCGCTGACGGTGATGTTAGGCGTTCGGTGGAGGTTTGATGAGAATGTTTCTAACGTTTTTGGATATTTCAGCGTAATAATTCAGAGCGTTCGGGGGGATGATGACAGGAATATCGCTGTCAAAGGGGTGGTACATGACATCTATATTAGGGAGAAAACGTCGTGTTGCGAAATATGGAAATTTTATTTCGATGCCGACGCTCAGCCAAAAAAAAAAAATACGGATACGCCGCCTGTCCGCGTGTTCTACAAGGACCGCACTTTTAAACAATTTCCCATATTTTTACGCATGCCGCCCCCATACATTGAAGGTCAAAATATTCACTCAAGTACATCAAGAAAAATGTTTTTTTTTTTGGTATTATGGCTTCAAAATATTCTTAAGTACGTAAAGTAAAATGTTTTTTTTTGTATTATTCAGGGCCTTCCTCGCGGTCTAATGCGCGCTGTTAATATTATTTTGCAAGCACACCCTTGAAAAATAAATAAAACAACATTATCCTTTCATCCCGTGGGGGGAGGAATTGGATAAAAATCGATAATTTAAAAGGGAACGTTCACTCATTATACGGGAATTGTGGGACCTAACATAATATTTATTGACGATTTACATACCAATGTGGTTAGAAACTGAACAATTATACTAACAAACAATTACTGTTTGAGTAATATGTAACCGTTCCAATCTAAAATATTTTGTTACATCAAAAAGTAATTAGGCTGCTTTATGTAAATATCACTTATTATAATAATCCATACAACATAAATCTTATAATATTTGTAGAATTCATATATTATATTCCACAGTTTTTTTAATTGTAAAATATTATAAAAAAACCTCCTGAAGGAAATTATAAAGTTGCTCCCTTAAGTTCTCTTCATTTAAATGCTTGAAAATGCCTCATAAAATGCATTTAATATTATAAATATTAGATTATGAAGATGCATTTTTTAATAATTCCAATAAAATTGAATTGTCAAGACTGTATTATTTTTACGTGATACACAGTTACAATTTTATTTGAATTATTTAATATTGTTCTTTACGTTAATTAGAATGTTAATTAATCACTTGGTTTTGTTTCACTATTTTTTTTAATTCATCGTATTATTCTTGACGTTTTGAAAGCATATACTTTTTGCACTAAAACAATTAACTTCATCGGGTATAATAAAATTCTCTATTTGAATGTTTGCATTTTTATTATATTAAATAAAAGTTCTTGTTACAGTAAAGACGCCATAATTTCTATTTGATTATTATTTAACCGTTTTAAGTCGTAATTTAGTGTTATATTTTTTTTAATTTGGCGTAATACTATTACTTATTAATAGAGAAATTTGTATTTAAATCTTTGCAGGCAACATCAGTATATAATTTATAATTACAGGTTCTCACCGTAGGCAACCCAAATTACACCTGCTTTATAAAATCCTCAATTTTTTTATAAACTTGTAGGCGTTCATTTCGTTTTACCTTTTCATTTATTAAAATAAAGAAAATAATTAACTTTTTATACCACGTATTATTTATATCATTGACCTAAAAACGAATTTACCCATTTATCCATTTATTTTTAACTTTAAAATTTAAATTTAAAATATATTCACACAAAACCACAAAACATTAAAGGTGATAGAATTAACAGATACTTAATTATCAATATTTAAGGCTTATTAAAGATTGTACTTCTGAACAGTGACTATAAAAATACCTAGTGAGTTTGAAAACTGACGTTTAATTATAATTTTCAGTATCAAAAACTTTGTACACAATGCAAAATTCTATACAAGTAGTGAATTTTATTTATTCTTCGCGCATTCCTTTGTTTGTGAAAAAGAGGAACAGGGGGTTCGAGTGGAAGATCACTAATATGAGTGAACCTTCTACATGCAATTATTTGTATATATTACTTTCTTCATTGTATATTTTCTTATGTGATGCATGATAGATAAAGATTAAATAACAACAAGAAAGCGAAATAAATTATCTATGATAATAACAAATACTATAATAATATACTAAAGCCATCCTAATTTTAATGTATTAATACTGCCAAATATTATGTTTAAATTTTCGTTGAATAAGAATATGACAAAGAAATGAATTTACTGTTAATACTTGAGACTTCTACTTCGTTATACAATTTATGTCTAAACTATAATCAACAAGAATTAAACAGTGTTATAAAAACAAACTAAGTATTTTATATTATTATACAAACGAATTTACAGTGATTTAATTATGATAAACTATCTAAAAATATAACAATCAATTTTAAGACACGTGTTTCAATCATTCGATCTCATCAGTACAGTTGTATATAATAATTAAGAAATTAACGCATGTGATATAGTTATTAATTTAGACAGATGTATGTTTTTGTTCAAAAATAATTACTTAACAATTAGGAAGTAAGTTGAAAATTAATTGGAGATATTAATTTAATAGTTTCTGAAAGCAGCTGCGCACCGGCTAAAACGTAAAGGATAAAAGTAGATGTAACTAAATGCACTGTACACAACGAGGACTCACGTTTTTGGTCCGGTTACTTAAGGGCTTAAGAGTAAAAACGGGTTCGTTCCTTGTTTCACAAGCTTGGGGAATTGTAGCTAATTTTCCTTCGTTAATGAAGGCGGGGATATATTAGGCAACATACACACACGGTGTGCCCCTATTTGTGCACGAACATGAATTTCCATGTTTACTTTCAACAATACTCGTTTTGATAACGTTTGTTGTTGCCCCATTTTTCATTGGCTTTACCCGTTGCAATTAAATCTCGACAAATCCTTGTTGCTTCGTACTAAATAGATGGCACGAAGGGGGGGCAACTTTGTCCCATTGGTCTAGTTTAATTCGTTACTGACGGACTTAACAATTCACTCGTTATTACCTTCGTTAAGTTCAAATGTTTATAAATTATAGCACTGTTGATTGATTGTTGGGGCTTAACTTAAATGTTGAAAATCCATATTCACTATTTAGATAACAAAACTGTTAGATTTTCAAATTGGTGAAGAAATTTTCTTCAACTGAAACATATGTAGTGTTACAATAAAACCAATTCGAAAATCTTACAGTTTTGTTATCTAAATAGTTAAGTAAAAAGTACTGTTCCATCAATATCTATACTAAGAAAGATTACTGCAGATAATGGAGCAAAAAAAGGAGTTAGAAGAAAATGATAACAACTACAACCTATAACCTAGGTTCAGTTAAAATAAATTAATTAAAGGAATGAATCATAATTTACTAAGATGTGTATAACACTAGCCAGAGACTAATATGGTTCAACACGTATATAGTTTTGTCATATTTCAAAAACCTATTGTTAACCCCTCCCTCATCTTGCAGTGTGCTCCTTTCTGTCTTCTATTCTCTTCCCTTTTAGCTTCTAATAGTTTTTTTTGTTAGTTCTATTAACTCCTTTTGACACTGCACCACCTCCACACCTTTCCCTATCTTATTTGCTTCTAGTACCCTACTGTACGATCGCTGTCTTATTCCTTTTTTGCTCTCTCCCTTACGTGCTTTTGTACTTCTATCTCTGTTTTTGTCAGGTCTTCGTCAATATATTTTTTTCATCCATTTTCTTAATTTGTTTCTTTTTCTTCATCAGCTAAAACTTATCTTCCCTGTCTCGCAACTTTACCAGCGTTACCTTTCTTTCTCCGTCTACTCTAGCTTCCATCACCTCCACGTTCACTTCTATCACCTTTTTATAGGAATTTTCCTATCTTCTCATTGTGCCGGACTTCTTTTCCTCTTACCACATTAATAATGCCCTCTCTACATTCACTTTTTTTATCTATCTTCTTTTCTAAATCCCTTGTTTTTTCAATTAAAATCCCTCTCTCCTTTCTGCTCTGCTGCTCTAAAGCTCTCCTTCACCTCCACATTCACTTTACTACCTTTTTCTATTTCTAAATTCTTTGTTTTTTCAATTAAAATCTCTCTTTCCTTTCTGCCTCTGTCTGCTCTAAAGCTCTGTTTCACCTTCACATTAACTTCTACTACCTTTTTTTATGAACTTTCGTCTCTTCCTATTGTCCAGGAATTCCTTTCCTCTTTTAACAATAATAATATCTTCTCTTTTCTATTTCTCTATCTTCTTCTCTAAATCCCTTGGGTTTTTTTTTCAATTAAATTTCCTCTCTTCTTTCTCCACATCTTTTTTATCTCCCTTATCTTCTATCTCCGCATCTCCCTCGAATTCTTCATCTCCTCCTTCCAGACTTAACTCTCTTTTCCAATCACTCTCATTATTGTCTACAATTACCGTTGCATGTCCCTCCTTCACATTCCCTGCTTTCCTTCCTCTCCCATTTTTCCGTCTTCTTCAGGAGACGTTTGTTGAGACAACCTTTGCGTCCTTTCACTTCTTCTAAACGCCGCTCTCCTTCCGTGTTTCTCTTCCCTTCTTTTCCACTCCTCAACTTCTTTTCTTTCGTATTTATAAAGATATATCTTCGACCAATAGTATAGAGAGCGTGAAGGCTGTCACTAATATTGTAAAAGAAACTAATAGGATCATAAAGGAAATGAAAAACCAGAGTATTAAAGACTCATACAATTATTGTATATTAACCAATGTCGAGTGAATAATGTGATTAGGAGGAATAGTTATTAACTATTCAGAATGTAAACACATTAACTACATCTACTTTGTCTTGATGCTTAACTAACGTGGATTTAGTAGGTAAAAGTAGCTCCCGAAAACCGACAGAATACGGAATTTACCATAAAACATGATTTAATATTATTGAATTTGGTTTATGTAAGTTGCCTGCAAAATAAATTATGGAGACAGTATTAAATGGACTATCCTAGCAAACCTAGTAGGCCTTTTTTGATGGACTTAATCTCACTTAAGGGCACACTACCTACACTGTTGCCATTGAAGTCTATTCACCGTATCTGCTTTGTATATTTGGGCAGGGGCTTAGATTTTAAAAGAAATTTTACGGCGCCATAATTCTAGGTGGTCGACCAATCGACTGGTCGTCTAGACAGAGATGGCAACATTATATACTTCTCGTCCTCCAGCCCTTGATAATTCCTTCTCTTCATCTTCATCTTCTTTCTCCTCACTCGCAATCCTTGCCCAGCTGCCCTAGCTGCCCCAGAGAAAAATGTTGTGGTAAACCGAACGGCTGAGGAAATCCTCCTTGTCCATGGTGATCAACCGATTGACTGGTCGTCTAGTCAAGTACACCAGTCATATTATTTTAAATTTCTCCTGGTGCCCTCAATTTCCCTCCTCCTTTCCTCCTTGCCTCCTCCATCCCTTGATCTTTCCTCCTATTCATCTTCATCTTCTCCTCACTCACAATCTCCGCCTGGTTGATCCACCTGCTCCAGAGAGAAAAGTCATCATAGACTAGACGGCTAGAGAAATCCTAGAAGCAAAGAAAGAACAAAGAGGTCCACCAATCCCCTCCTCCTTTCCTCCTCTTCCTCTCTAGCCCTTAATCCTTCCTCCTCATCATCTTCATTTTCCTCATGTATCGATTCACTCGTGATCCCCGTCCGGCTGCCCAAGCTGCTAAAAAGAGGAAAATCTTGGTGGACCGGACAGTTAGAGAAATCCTGCAAGAAAAAAAAAGAAAAAAAGAAGAAAGAATTTACGGCGCCACCTTTGTGAGACTTTTCCATGGTGGTCGACTAGTGACATCATTATATACTTCTTCCGGGGGCACCTCTTCTCCAGACCTTGACCTTTCCTTCTCAGCATCATCATTTTCCTCCTCATCCTCACTCGTGGACCCCGTCCAGTTGCCCCAGAGAGAAAAGTCGTAATGGATCTTATGGCTGGAGAAATTCTGTCAGAAAAGAAAGAAGTTTTCTGGCCCCACCTTTGTGAGACTTGTTCATGGTGGTCGACCGATTGACTAGTAGACCAGTGGCATCAATCATTATACACTTCTTCTGGTGTCCCCATTCCCTTCCTCATTTTCTCCTCTTCTCCTCTAGTCATTCCTCATCATCTTCATCTTCCTCCTCCTCTTCCTCACTTGTTATCCCCGTCTGCTTACCTAAGCTGCCCCAGAGAAAAAAGTTGTGGTGGACCGGATGGCTACAGAAATTCTGAAAGAAATGAAAGAACAAAGAAAAAGAAGTTCTACGGGCGCTACGGTCCTTCCTCATTTTCTCCTCTTCTCCTCTAGTCCTTAAACCTTCCTCCTTATCATCTTCATCTTGCTTCTCCTCCTCCTCACTCGCAATCCCCGTCTGGCTGCCCAAGCTGCCCCAGAGAAAAAAGTAGTGGTGGACCGGATTGCTAGAGAAATTCTGAAAGAAATGAATGAACAAAGAAAAAGAAGTTTTACGGCTCTACCGTTGTGAGATTTGTTCCTGGTGGTCAACCGATCGACGACCACGGACAAGTCTCATAGCATCAATAGAAAAGTCGTGGTAGATCAAACGGCTAGACAATTTCCAGAAGAAAAGAAAGTATAAAGAAATAAGTTTTCCAGCACCAGAGTTGCAAGACTAGTACACTAGTGGCATTATTATATACTTTTTCTGGTGTCCTCCTCTCCTCCTCCCGCCCTTGGTATTTCCTTCTGATCATCTTCATCTTCTTCCTCCTCATTCGCGATCGGTGCGAGAAATTCTGTAAGAAAAGAAAAAAAACAAAAATAAACTATAAGGTTTACACATAAAGGCTATTCTAAGCCATTTGTTAACTTACTATTAACTTACTAAAGTTATCATATATGTGTAGGGTGGGTGGGTGACCTCTATCTCATCCTCCAATCAGTAACACATAAGCGAGGGTTTTAATTAAAAGTTGTAAAATATAAATAAAAATATTTATTTATACAAATTTATAAAATAATTTTGAATGATGTTTTACTGATTGGAGGGTGTGATAGAGGCCACCCACCCACCCTACATATACATCTAAACTTTAATTCCTTATCGTCTCGTGGTTTCCAATAAAAATAATTACAAAACTTTTTGAATAAAAAAGAAATTCAAAAGGTAAAATTTTTGAGTGAGTAAATTCGTAAACATTTGATGCAAGATGGGTGGGCTGACTTTATATCTAAATTAGATAAGATTAGCTATAGAAGGTCATTTATCTTTAAACTTAAATTTTGATTTTGTGTTATTGTTTATTACATAAAGTGTTCGATTGCTTTTAGCATCAAAATCATCAACGATTAGCAATGACAGTTATCAAGTATATGTAGGGTGGGTGGGTGGCCTCTATTCACCCCCCAATCAGTAAAACATTAGCGAGGGTTTTAATTAAAAGTTGTAAAATATACACAAACAAAATAATTGCATTTTTTCACTTTTATATAAATAAAACTATTTAATCACTTTCAAATATATTGTAAAACGCTACAATTGTTTCGCCACACTGTGGCTTCTTCGCCTGAAGAAGCCACAGTGTTAATAATGCATTTTTTACTTGATGTATTCCTACAAATATTTTAAATAATTTTTGCTGATGTTTTACTGATTGAAGGGTGGGATAGAGATCCCCCCCCACCCTACATATACATATAAACTCAATTCCTTATCGTCTCGTGGTTTCCAATTAAATTAATTACAAAACATTTTGAATAAAAAGGAAATTTACAAGGTAAAATTTTTGATGGAGTAATTTAATTAAATTTTTGTGTATGATGGGTGGGCAGACTTTAAATTTAAATTAGATACGATTAGCTATAGAAATTCATTTATATTTAAACTTAAATTTTGATTTTGTTTTATTTTTGATTACATAAAGTGTTTGATTGTTTTAAGAAGCAAAATCATCAACGATTAGCAATTAAAGTTATCATGTATATGTAGGGTGGGTGGGTGGCCTCTATCCACCCTCCAATCAGTAAAACATAAGCGAAGGTTTTAATTAAAAGTTGTAAAATATAAATAAACACAAAATAATTGCATTTTGTAGAGATTTATTCATACATATTTTTCAAATAATTTTTGATGATGTTTTACTGATTGAAAGGTGGGATAGAGGCCACCCACCCACCCTACATATACATATAAACTTTAATTCCTTATCGTCTCGTGGTTTCCAATAAAAATAATTACAAAATTTTTTGAATAAAAAGGAAATTAATAAGTTAAAATTTCTGAGTGAGTAAATTAGTAATTGGTGAGAAGACTTTGAATCTAAATTAGATAAGATTAGCTATAGAAAGTCATTTATATTTAAACTTAAATTTTGATTTTGTGTTATTGTTTATTACATAAAGTGTTCGATTGTTTTTAGCATCAAAATCATCGACGATTAGCAATTATAGTTATCATGTATATGTAGGGTGGGTGGGTGGCCTCTATCCACCCTCCAATCCGTAAAACATTACCGAGGATTTTAATTAAAAGTTGTAAAATATACACAAACAAAATAATTGTATTTTTTACTTGATGTATTCATACAAATTATTCAAATAAATTTTAATGATGTTTTACTGATTGGAGGGTGGGATAGAGGCCACCCACCCACCCTACATATGCATATAAACTTTAATTCTTTATCGTCTCGTGGTTTCCAATAAAATTAATTACCAATCTTTTTGAATAAAAAAAATTCAAAAGGTAAAAATTTTGAGGAAGTAGATTAATTAATTTTTTATGTATGATTGGTGGGCAGACTTTAAATCTAAATTAGATAAGATTAGCTATAGAAAGTCATTTATATTTAAACTTAAATTTTGATTTTGTTTTATTTTTTATTACATAAAGGGTTTATTTGTTTTGAGAAGCAAAATCATCAACGATTAGCAATTATAGTTACCATGTATATGTAGGGTGGGTGGGTGGCCTCTATCCCACCCTCCAATCAGTAAAACATAAGCGAGGGTTTTAATTAAAAGTTGTAAAATATAGATAAACACAAAATAATTGCAATTTTTAGAGATTTATTTATACAAATTTTTCAAATAAGTTTTGATGATGTTTTACTGATTGGAGGGTGGGATAGAGGCCACCCACCCACCCTACATATACATATAAACTGTAATTCCTTATCGTCTTGCGGTGTCCAATAAAATTAATTACAAAACTTTTTGAATAGATAAGAAATTCAAAAGATAAAATTTGTGAGTGAGTAAATTAATTACATTTTTATGTATGATGGGTGGGCTGATTTTTAAATCTAAATTAGATAAAATTAGTTATAGAAAGTCATTTATATTTAAACTAAAATTTTGATTTTGTTTTTATTTTCTATTAAATAAAGTGTTCGATTGTTTTTAGCAGCAAAATCATCAACGATTAGCAATTGTAGTTATCATGTATATGTAGGGTCTAATCAGTAAAACATAAGCGAGGGTTTTAATTAAAAGTTGTAAAATATAAATAAATACAAAATAATTGCAATTACATATACATATAAACTTTAATTCCTTATCGTCTCGTGGTTTCTAATAAAATTAATTACAAAACTTTATGAATAAAAAGGTAATTCACAAGGTAAAATTTTTGATGGAGTAAATTAATTAAATTTTTATGTATGATGGGTGGGCAGACTTTAAATCTAAATTAGATACGATTAGCTATAGAAATTCATTTATATTTAAACTTAAATTTTGATTTTGTTTTATTTTTTATTACATAAAGGATTTGATTGTTTTGAGAAGCAAAATCATCAACGATTAGCAATTATAGTTATCATGTATATGTAGGGTGGGTGGGTGGCCTCTATCCACCCTCTAATCAGTAAAATATAAGCGAAGGTTTTAATTAAAAGTTGTAAAATATAGATAGAATCTAAATTAGATAAGATTAGCTATAGAAACTCATTGATATTTAAACTTAAATTTTGATTTTGTTTTATTTTTATTACATAAAGGGTTTGATTCTTTTTAGCAGCAAAATCATCAACGATTAGTAATTATAGTTATCATGTATATGTAGGGTGGGTGGGTGGCTTCTATCCACCCTCCAATCAGTAAAACATAAGCGAGAGTTTTAATTTAAAGTTGTAAAATATAAGTAAAAACAAAATATTTGCAATTTTTAGAGATTTATTCATATAAATTTTACAAATAATTTTTGATGATGTTTTACTGATTGAAGGGTGGGATAGAGGCCACTCACCCACCCTACATATACATATAAACTTTAATTCCTTATCGTCTCGTGGTTTCCAATAAAATTAATTACAAAACTTTTTGAATACAAAAGAAATTAAAAAAATAAACTTTTTGAGTGAGTAATTTAATAAAAAATTTATGTATGATGTGTGGGCAGACTTTAAATTTAAATTAGATAAGATTAGCTATAGACAGTCATTGATATTTACACTTAAATTTTGATTTTGTTCTATTTTTATTACATAAAGGGTTTGATTGTTTTAGGGAGAAAAATCATCTACGATTGGTAATTATAGTTATCATGTATATGTAGGGTGGGTGGGTGGCCTGTATCCACCCTCCAATCAGTAAAACATAAGCGAGAGTTTTGAATTAAAGTTTATATGTATATGTAGGGTGGGTGGGTGGCCTCTATCCACCCTCTAATCCGTAAAACATTAGCGAGTATTTTAATTAAAAGTTGTAAAATATAAATAAATACAAAATAATTGCAATTTTCAGAGATTTATTCATTCAAATTTTACAAATAATTTTTGATGATGTTTTACTGATTGGAGGGTGGGATAGAAGCCACCCACCCACCCTACATATACATATGAACTTTAATTCTTTATCGTCTCGTGGTTTCCAATAAAATTAATTACAAAACTTTTTGAATAAAAAGGAAATTCAACTTAATTCAAATTAAATTTTTATGTATGATGGGTGGGCAGATTTTAAATCTAAATTAGATAATATTAGCTATAAAAAGTCATTGATATTTAAACTTAAATTTCGATTTTGTTTTATTTTTTGTTACATAAAGGGTTTGATTGTTTTAAGAAGCAAAATCATCAACGATTAACAATTATGGTTATCATGTATATGTAGGGTGGCCTCTATCCACTCTCCAATCAGTAAAACTTAAGCAAGGGTTTTAATTAAAAGTTGAAAAACGTAAATAAACATAAATTAATTGCAATTTTTAGAAATTTATTCATACAAATTTTTCAAATAATTTTTGATGATGTTTTACTAATTGGAGGGTGGGATAGAGGCCACCCACCCACCATACATATACATATAAATTTTAATTCCTTATCGCCTCGTGGTTTACAATAAAATTAATTACAAAATTTTTTGAATAAAAAGGAAATTAAAATGATAAAATTTTTGAGTGAGTAAATTAATAAAAATTTTATGTATGATGGGTGGGCAGACTTTAAATACATAAGTAGATAAGATTATCTATAGAAATTCATTTATATTTAAACTTAAATTTTGATTTTGTTTTATTTTTTATTACATAAAGGGTTTGATTGTTTTAAGAAACAAAATCATCAACGATTAGCAATTATAGTTATCATGTATATGTCGGGTGGGTGGGAGGCCTCCATCCACCCTCCAATCAGTAAAACATAAGCGAGGGTTTTAATTAAAAGTTTTAGAGATTTATTCATACAAATTTTTCAAATAATGTTTGTTGATGTTTTACTGATTGGTGGTTGGCATTTTTATTTTCCTCCTCCTCTAATAATGATAAAATATTTACTAAATAATACGTCAAATATTATTTTTAGCCTTCATCTTGTTAAAGTTATAAGGTAATTACATACTGTTTAATTAAAACCCTTTATACAGCAAATTACATTTTTTGTGGTTTTGAATTATCTGTTCCGTACATTGTTAAAACATATTCCTGTACAACATTATTCCACCCGTATTCAAAGCATCACCTACAAAGAATATACACGTAAACCAAAATATAATATTATAAACATTTCTAAGAGCAATTACTTTTGAGTATTATATAATAATAAGACTTTAATAATTATTTATACTAAGCAAACAATTTTAATATTTACATTGTCAAAACCAATTTAAAGAATAGTGATCATTAAATCTAATTGAAAGAACAATACTGTTTTTTTTTTTATTATGAATATACAATAGTTAAACTAAATTTACGAAAATATATTTGTGGTTTTTCTAATTAATAGTTAATCTGTTATATTTTAAATCCCATAACAAAAATAAAAAATATCGGCCCCTTAAAAAAAGTATCCACTTCACAATTTTAATTAATGCCGGAACGAGGTAGCTTGACATTTTCCAATATATATTTTTTACGAATCACTCACACCCGGGAGGCATATACGAAAATTCATTGTAGCATATGAAATTTCGTGAAACTCCATATTTTATCCATGAGAGATTTTATTCAGATATCAACACGCGCATATGCATGGATGGGAGACCCGAAACGTGTAAAATCGTTAAAAACCCCAATTCAAAATTTAGGCATGTCAATTTTTTTTGTGTGTGTGGGTAGGGGGGTAGTGAAATTAGACGCGCCGGGAGCCCAGCAATGTTAATCAGTATAATTTCCTTCTGAATATTTCAGCAGACAGCTTTCCGATGATACTCCAAGGCAGTTGGTTGCCTTCTTAGCGAGTAGTAGAAGTTTCAGATTGAATTGTATGAATTACGGTTGTCGTTTATTATACAGTGGAGAAATCGGAAATAATTTATATGCGTATTGACTATTACGACCCCGGGGCCAGTTCTACAGAGGATCAATTCAATTAATGCTACAAATTGTACCATATGCTTTTATCCTCATCGCATGAGAGGGAATTGCATGGTTGGGGAAATTCGAGTAATTACCGAATGTTCTTTATCTCTTTATTTATAGGTAATTTTATGTAGGTGTAGGAAAATGCGGATCGGTTTAATGGTAGAAAATTGCAAATTTTAACACAATGAAAATATTCGACATCTCATTATAATACATTCTAAAATATCCATTCTTCCATAGATGTAAACATAATGAATTATCGATGATTAATACCTCCTAAGTGAAACTCGATTCCCTGTCTTCAACCGGCCGGTTTCGATCTTTTTGGCTGTTGTTGACGGGGAACAATATTGAATTTGGTAATGAATTATTATCAGTTTTAAGTAGATCTCGGTTTTGGAGAAAATTTCTGAAACAATAACAAAAATTATCTCCTAGATTACATTTGCTGTACTATCCTTCTTTGGTAGCTCAGTTACCTATGAAACAGATCCACTCAATTTTCCCTAATCATACATACATCCAACAGTCGAACAAAGAACTTGCAATAGCCTTTTTCGGTCTCCAAATTAGCTTTACTATCTAAATGTAACTCATTCTCCGTTAGAATGGGTTATTCCTCATATCATTTAAAAATACCACTTAAAGTTCTCCACTAATTCTAAATACTTTAATTACTTCGCGTATTGTCTCTTGTTTGTAGATGATATAAATGTGTTTTTCATTAATAGTGACGTCAGTAGTCAGTTTCTACAAAATTTAGAATGAAGTGTCGATATCAGGCAAGGGTCTGCACGAAGCTGATCATTTCTTTTTTGTTTGCTGGCTTACTCCAACTAGTGATGATCGCTACTTTTTCTGGATCGACTTTTATTCCTTGCGGGGTTAAAATTTTACCAATGAACTTTAAGTTGTCCATTATTTGTCTTCTGATGGTTGATTCGGACTTTTCGAAATGTTGAAAATATCATGTTTAAGTCGCTGATATATTGTCGTAGGTTCTCGGATAGCACTAACGGGTCATCCAAGCAAGGAAATACTTTGAGTTTGGGCAATTCCTGGTATAGTCTGTGCATTTGAGCTTGGAATGTAGCTGGCGCATTTCACAGGCTAAAGGGAATCTTTGTGAATTCGTACGTTACACAACAATATATGAATATTGTTTTCTTCCTGTCATTCATGTAGACGTGTACTTGCTAATAGTCTAAGGTTATCAATTTCTTTCAGTGATTTGGAGTAGATCGTTGATTCTCAGCATTGGATAAATATCTGAAGTCGTTATAGAATTTGCGTTTAGTAAATTTTCTTCAGAACCATCATTACCATTAGGTGATATGTAATAAACTTGGAATAAAACCCTAACACTTTCTTCACAAATAATTTTTATTTTAGCTGGATGTACATTTCGGTCACTAAGTGACCATTATCAAGGTGATGTAGTTTCTCGAATAATTCCTTGTATTTTTAGCTCCTCTGGCTGTTCTTTTAGCTTCTGATTTTCCATCGGTAACAGGTGATAGGGCTTTTGTTAGATTGGTGGGTTGTCTCAGGTTTATTATGTTTGTGGCTGGTCCATTTTTGTTTATCTGCGCTGTGGGACGAACAGTGAAACATGACTAACTCGAAAGGTTAGAGGGACTTGTTCTCCCGCAAGTTCAGGAAGCCACTTATATGAAAAACTACAAACTTGGAGATATCGTTGATGTCAAAGGTAACAGTTCAGTGCAGAGGGGCATGTTTTATAAGGCGCTGCACTGCAAGATCATCCCTAAGAAGATCAACGTCCGCATTGAAGTGCCGCTAAGACTTCTTGCAAAGAGTTACACAAAACGAGAAGCTGCGTAAAAAAGCTAAGGAAAAGAATCAACAAGTTAGCTTGAAGAGGCAGCCAGCTCAGTCAAGGCCTACTTATATTGTCAGAGAAAAGGAAGCCCCAGTGTTACTGGCTCTAATTTCTTTTTTTATTGCTTAATTTGTATTTTTTAGAAGACATCTTTAAAATTCTGCAGGATGTCTTCGATTCGGGAGCGTTCGGTTTTGTTCAATTGGGGACATTTGTCCTCATGCAATTTGGTGGTACGTAGCTTTCTAGATGGCTAGAATTGGCTTGCCTGGTGGTTCTGGAAATAATTTCGATTACACTGCTTCGTTTTACCAATTCTGTTCCTTTCATAATCTATGATGTTTTCATTCTGTAGCGTGGCCTGTTTTTAAGGATTTTTGAATATATCTAAAAATATTTTATGCGCTGGTTTGGTGGTTGTGAAATATTGTTGTAGGGCGTCACTTCAAGTAGACATTCTAACCATCTACCTTTGCCACCAAATAACTGCGACGAAGGAAGGACGAGTGAAAACTCCTTCAGGATTTCGTCATTAGATATTTTTTGTTTGTTTGTACAGCGTGATCTGTTTAATGAAGCAGTCCAGTGGTTGCGGGTCTTTTCTTGCATCGAATTGATGTAAATATGCTGCAATTTTTTCCTCGGGCGTCCTATGGATATGTAGAACAATTCCTAGAATTTCTGTGTGGACCGATGTTCCGGAATTAGTTATTTCTTGCGTCGTCTTCTTTGCGTTTGATCTCGTATTCCTTTTCTTGACTTTCTTTGTGGTCCCACGTTGGATAGGGCTTTTGTTGGATTGATGGGTTGTCTACGGTGCACTTCGATTTGTGAGTGTTCGCTTTTGTTCAATTGGGAACATTCCTCCTCATGCAATTTGATGTGAACGGACCGGACGTGATTTTTCCGTTGGTAGGCATATTGAAGTACGTTTTGTCCACCTTGGAGCTTTCATAGTTGTAGCTTGTGGTTGGTCTTCTTTTCTTATGATAAACTCTTGGATATTTATCCGGACTGTATCGATTTGTATCTGCTAAGCTCGGGAAACACCGTCATTTAGGTTGATTATCCCGTTTTTGTTTAAAAGTTGGTTCCTCTTCGTAGGAGAGGGGTGTACATTTTCTTGGATAATAGCGTAATTTGTGACCCGGTATTTTCTCGAAGACCTCCATGTATAATCTAACCTTCGGTGCTACCGTTTTTCTGTCAGCATAGTATTTGATGGTACAGGCTTGCATTTTGGGAATTAGTTTTCTAACCGTTTCTGGGGTGTTGCAGCCAAAGCATTAATTAAATTTCCTTAAGTTTCCTTATCAGTGCGGAGGCAGTCAGTTTTCCAATGAACGCAATCGAATGACTTTGTCCAGTCGATAAACGAGCCTATACATTAGTGTTTGTTTTCGCAGCAATCGATTATAGTATTTGTTATAGCTACCAAAGCGCCATTTCTAGAGCGACCAGAACGGAAACCAAATTGATTTGCGTCCAAGAAGTTGTTATCTTCAAAGTATTCAATTATTTGTTCTTTTAGTATGCTTTCAATAATTTTCGATGCAATAGGTAATAACGATTTGCATTCGAGGTAATCGGCGAACGTCTGAACTGCTGCATCATCACTTTCGGGAAGGTCAATGAGAATTGAGCAGTTGTCACGATTTTTCTGCCCCATGAAAAATTTTGCCTAAAATTTTCCATCCATTTCCCCGATTTTTCAATATTCTCCTTAATTAGGAGACAACCTTTGGAATTGATTGAGACGGTTTTATTCGGTTTTAATCGCTGGGGATACGGTGGTCTTCCATTGGCTGAAAAGTTGGCGTTTTACGCGGATTATTTGTAGTATCAACGGAGGAAAGAAAGAACGGTGAATAGGAATAGGTTTGATTGGGATAGTGGCGTTTGCATCAGAGTTAATTAATACAGAGAGTGTGGAGGCAGCATGCTCGATATCTTCAATAGTGAGAAAAGTGACGAGAAGAAGTGAAGCAACTAACGTGGACAGTTCGGTCTGTATTTTATAATCATTGACGCTTTGGAAAGCTGGCAATGGAATGGCGTCCCTCTTAGTGAACAGAAAGTACCAACGAGAAAATCGTGACTGGTGATATATTAGCAAAGATTGGTGGATGAAAAACAAATAATTGAAAGCGTCATTAGGATGTCGACAATGATGGATGCTGCTTGACGAAGGTGGTACAGTTCAGTGTTAACGAAAACGTCCAAGAAAAGTGTTCCAAGTCGGTTGGTGGTAGGTGATTCTAGAGAGATATAACTAGCGTCTCTGAAGAAGAGAAGGTGAGTCGCAAATCATTAGCGACTTAGAGGTATCATTTAAAGCAATAGGCAAGGACGCACCAGTCAGAGAAATATATACAGAAATATTAGAAGTCATAACAGCAGGGCACAAAATAAATCTGTGATGGATCAAAGGCCACAACAGAACGGATGGTAACGAGAGAGCAGATACGACAGCCAGAGCCACAACAAAAAGCGAAGAAATATAGCAGGAAATCAATAGAGCAGGATCAACAGCCAAGAAAAAAGGAAGGAGTGAGAAGACCTGCAATGGCAGCAAAAATGGAACAGCGACAATAACGGTAGGCTCCTCCACACCATCGTGTTGCAGTGGAAGATATGAGGGAAACTAGTTATATATGACGCAGGAGGGAAAATAGTTATACTGTCGGCAGAAAATGACATGAAAGCAGCTCAGACTTTTTGAAATCTTACAATAACGATAAGCAATTTAACAATACAAAGAAAATATTTATTTTAACTTTATACATCCTGTGCAAAAACATATAATCTAAGCGTACAAATTTTAGATTAAATTTCACAAGTTTAGTTGCGTCGAAGTTGTTCATTCAGTATTATGATAGTTGCATAAGTTGTTTTTTTTAACATGTAATAAATATAATAAATTAGAATTTAATGATTAAAGGAACTATAGTCTGTCCGTTGGATCTTCCGTCGTACGTCACAAACTATCGCTTCAAAAATCGACGAAAGTTTTACAGTGCGTTCTTTTTCTAACGCATTTGGTTTACTTTATCAGACTGAATGTTTTTGCGTCGTTTCTCGAAGCGATATTTTGACAGACTATATTAATATACACGTTGTCCCCTGAAATTTTGAATATGAGTAATGTAATGTGTATTGTATCTCGATTATTATTATTGGTTGCCATAGTTGTTGCTACAATATGCATGTCAATTTGACTTACATAGCTTCAAAATGTTAACAGGAATTTTATGCTTGTCTGGGATATTGTTTAGCTCAATAAAGAAATGTTTTCGAACATTTAATAAGATGAACATTCTAGTGATTTGTTATTCGTTACGTCAGAATTGAGTAAATATGTTTCATTTTAATTCCCAATTTTATTACAAATTAGAAATTGCTGATTATTTCCCGTTGGTCAGTCCATTAAAATACGTCACGAGCGTGGTAACTAAGTAACGAGTAATACATTTAAATGCCCGTATTCAAAATTTCAGGGGACAACGTGTATATACTTACAATAACGTGAGAAAGAGAGCTTCTAAAAACGACGTTTATTTAGTTGCCTAGGTTAATTTAAAACGTAAAATGAAAGTGTGACTTATGCAACTTCATATACCCAAGTCGTCTATTTACGGCATAAATTATTGTAATTTTATGCAATGTACTGCAGCAATTCCACGGCGAAAGCGTTCGTCCTTTCTGTCGCCGTGAAGGATAACGCGTTCTAATTCAGGACCGTTTTCTACAAAATTGCATGGGTGTGAATGAGAAGTTTACATTGTAATTTAGAGAAATTGGACGGGCGGAACCCATCAAAATTTTCAATTGGGCGCCTTTATAATTCAGCACTGGCTTAGTTAGACTCCGAGAAATGTAAATTAGGTTCGCATAGTTGCCACTTCGAGTCGAAATATGATTTTTCTTACTAGCAAGTGATTATCTTGACTAGAAATGTTTAATTCTTGTAAATCTAGTTTTTAAGGATTAAATAAAATGTATTATAAATTTTCGAATATGTTGATTAAAATGGTACGGATTTTATTTTATATGATATAAATTGTTCAGAATCTTTTTGAGCATTTCCGTACCATTTTAAACAACATATTAGAAAATGTATAATTACATTTTATTGAGAGAATTTTTGCAACCATTCATGTGCCCAAAATTTAGTGTATTTTTTATGTATGTGTCTATTAATGTATTTTGTTAATAAATAAATAAACTAAATATGTGGTGATTCATACTTATACCACAAATACCACAAATTACTTGTAGTTAAAACATAGTGAATTTTTCAATTCATTGTAATGTATTTTATGATTACAGAATTATGCTAAAATATTAAATAATCTTACATAGAAGGATATGAAGATCTAAACAAAAATGGTATTACTGTAAGCTTATTTCTTTATTATATTATATGATATAAGTAAAATAAATATGTATAGCAGAAACAACATACTATTCGTGCTTGTATTATTTGTCGTTCAACAAAACGATGTTTTTCTTTCTCGTATATTTTAATAAAATTCTTTGTGCGTAACGCTGAATCATTTCCGAGCATATTTGTTATGATATTCCGATATTGATTTCATCGCCGACATATAGAAAGTCATCATGACGTGCCAGTATGAACGAACGCAGGTATGCTTTATCCTAAACCAATTACCATTCTGGATGTAACTTTATTGGATCAGTTATACATTGTGGTAGTATTACATCTGTAACATATTATGACATTGATGTTTGATGTATTAGTAAGACGTCTTCGGGTATAATAATAAAGAATTCGAAGATATTGTCTGTATAATTTTATCAAGTCGAGATTATAAGGACATGTTGTCGATGTTGTCAATTTCAGGAATCAAATAAAATATCATGAATGTTATAATTTATTATTAACGATAATATACTACTACTACTAAACATCTTTATTCACAGAATGAAAATAAAATATAATACTTGTAATGTATAAAATAAAATAAATTCTAACATAATTGGTCTTCTGTTTCATGGCTATCGACCAGTGGACTTTCAGCCCCGATAATATATTTAATGGGCATATGAAGGAGGATAGAGGAAAAGAAAAAGTCATGTGGAAATAACTAATAAATTTACGAAATATTTCGTGTTTTTTCTAATTATTTGGAACTAATTCTTGAATTTTGGAGGCGTTTACTTCGTGGTACATTTTCGATTTGTAAATAAAGAAAACACTTAACTGTTTTATACCACTTATATTTATTAGAAGTGGTATACATGTTTACTTTATTTAAAAATATTTAGAACTACTTTTTTGTGGTAGAAGTATGGATAATTTGTGTAATGGAAATGATTGGAATAAAGGATTAATTATAATATTTAGTAGAAAGATGGAGA
The DNA here is from genome assembly GCA_963969525.1 of Ontholestes murinus. Classification (NCBI taxonomy): domain Eukaryota; kingdom Metazoa; phylum Arthropoda; class Insecta; order Coleoptera; family Staphylinidae; genus Ontholestes; species Ontholestes murinus. The sequence continues at coordinate 6,460,840 of OZ018392.1, forward strand.
TTAATAATTTATTAATTTCCTATTTCTGAATAGATATTTTCATTTAAATCACATATGAAGTAATAATAATTAAAGATATGCAGTAACAACAAATATGTCAAGAGTTGGTTAAAACATTTTTTAATGCTTCAAAAATGTATTATTACATATTACAGTTAAATTCAAATCAATTCCAGCATTTGTTAATACATTTTTGCATTTTCGCAGTGTTGGAATTAACTGAAATCCAATTGGCATGGAAAAAATGTTCGCGTATATAAGAAAAAATTGTTTTCCAGCAACAGCATGCTGCAAACGACTAATGCAATTTTTAAGACTATTAAAATAATCTGCATACAGTAATAGACTTCTCAATTAAATTCCCTATATTTTGATAGATCATTGCATGAAAATGGATATCAAGCATACCGATTTAACGCCTCTTTAGCTTCTGAGGGCAGCATATGTTGAAAAAGTTTGAATAATAAGTTGGCGGAATATTTAAACACAGCCGGTGCTACGTAAAAATTATGTCAATGACTTTATTCGGCAGTAAAAAGTTTCTCTGCTGTTTCCTTCGGGCATAGATTTGATCTCCTACGAGACTGTTATTATGGCGGACAATTTGTATATAATTTCTAAATACTACACGATATTAAAAACGTATTTGTAAGCGACGATGTTTAAACACACTTAATTAACCCTGTTAATATTATGTGGTACTATATAATTAAACTACAGAATAAAAATTATTAATAGCATTTATTTAAAAAAAAAGATGAGAAATTGATAGAAAATTTGAGAAACGTTGAAAAAAAAGTTTATATTTTGGAAGAGAAATTGCAGAAAAATTATAAAAATCTAAAAAATATATTGCTGGAAATAAGAATTAATACTACTTTAAAACTATATCCTAAATATAAAGGTAACTTTGATTAAAACACTTTCTTTCTTCAATATTTTATTTTGATCCAGATGTACATTTCGGACACAAAGTATCTATTATCAATGGTTTGATACAAATGGAAGGTATTTATTATAAATTCTAAAAAAATATTGTTGAATTTTAAAAGAAAAATTCCTAAAAATCTATAAACTTAGATAAAATATTATTGGATAATTTTAAAACGTCGATGCATCATATAAATGTTTATCAGGTGGAAAATAATCGGAGAATTCTGAATTATCTAAAATAAATTACAGGAAAAATTTATAAGCCCCCAAAAAATCTTTGAATTTGAATGAGAAATATCTGAAAATTGATGGAATACTGTAGAAACCTCAATAGTCATTTTGTAACTTGAAAAGAAAATTGCAAAATTTTAAAAATCAGGGTTTTGCATAAAAAAAGAATTTTAAATTGTAAAAATGTAAATGTCTAAAAGGTTTCGATTGAAGAATTCAATGAATTTTCAATATAAAAAATATTTTAGAACATCCTAAGGAAGAAGCTAAGAGTATTTATATTTAAACAAATAAATGGATTTAAAATTCTAAAACACTTTATTTTAGTGCTTTTAAACCGAGAGAACGTTGATGGTAGAAATTGAAACATTTAAATCCAGGGAATTGAACAGGCCTAAGAACTGTGAATAAAAAATTTGATGAGATTCTAATCTAAAAAGACTACAGATTACAGATAGCACAAAATAAAAGTATTTAAAGTCAAGAGAACCCACAAGGAAGCATTTAAGTGATTTTAAATGTACAAAATTAAGTCCAGAAAATCTGAAGAATGACTTTAAAAAAATGATATCCAAAAAAACAAAAGGTTTCAGTAAAGCCTCACCAGTGGGCAAAAGCATGAAAACACCTGTTCGAAATATGAAGATGTGTAAGAATATTCTTCAAAATCTAGCATTTGGCACATCAATAATCAAACAAAGATGTATGTGTTTTTTTCTGCTCTGTAGAGCTGGATTGCAACTTTTTACTTTTATTGTCACCGGATTTACATGCTACATGCAGAAATAACTAATCTAAAGTTGCTTTTCATTGATTGATCTACTCGCAAATGTATCGATGCTGTCGAAATCTTTGAATGTTGCAGTACAAATGTAACATCGCTGAGACGATGCAGTTTCCGTAACAGCATTTTTTACTTTACCATGGTAGACGGTTACAAAAAATCAATTCCTGTTTAACTTTTATATTTTCGCCATCAAGAACAGTTTGAAAAGATATGGGTGATTTTATTTTCGATGTGAAGTTAATCGGAACGGCTATTTTCAGAAGTCTCCTTCAAAAATTACAACCGAATAGGCCTTCAACATCACGTAGAGGCGGTTACGGATTTATGCAAATGTCAACTTCATTCACGGCGATTCTCACTAACTATACCCGTGACACAACGTGTCCGGTAGTTTACGCGCTACTCGAGTTTATAAGTTTATTAGAATGTATCAGCAGCTACTTCTTGGGTTTCCATATTCTGTATACAAATACAAACTTGGCAAGTTATTTTCCCAAGCGGAGAAACGCGGAGAAATTTTAGTACGACCTAATTTGTAAATATTTTACAATATGCAACTAATCTACAAAGAATCGCGAAATTTGTGAAGATATATTCATTACATTCGTGTTTGAAATACACCTATCGGAATGCAATCCATTATTGGAAGCCGCAGATTAAGGCTAGAATTCCGAATTATGGTTGTAGAACACTCATAATTGCAGCTTTCAAATCGGCCACTTTTCACTGTTTTCTGTAAGCTTAACATTTACGGGTCATTCAAAGTAGTTTAGCAGCTGGAATGTCATTCCAGCACTGAATGCGTATACACCAGTGCTCTCTTCATCTAATTTTATGAACTAGTAGAGGAAACTGCATGTTCCAAGATGCGACACGAAACTTCCACAATGATTTTTCCGCCCAAATTTTCTGCAGTTTTCGCTGTAGTTATATCATCTGCAAACATTATAAGTTCACCAAAAGATTCTGGTAAATCGTTTACAAATAGTGTGAATAACAACAGACCCTTGAGTAATTCCTGCATTTAAGATATTTTCTTTTGACATATTATTCTCAATTTTTACTTTAAACTTTCTATTTTGTAAATATGATTTGAAAAAACATTTTAAATTTACCCCTGAACCCGTATCTATCTAACTTTTCTAAAATAAATAGATGCAGCACTGTGTCAAAAGCTTTTAACAAATCGAAAAAAAAATTCTTATTCAAGTCTTATTCAAAAATGATATATTGCATTAACTGGTAGCTTAATTGAACATTATCAATAACAAACTAAATTCTTAAAATGACTACAGTAAATAGATTATAAGGAAAAACCTAAATTAATTAGTTCAATGTGGGATTATAAAGGAGGATTTACATTATTTAGGTTCCTCTGTAGGTAATAAATCTATCATACTAGCGGATTATATAAGGAACTCAGGTCAAAATTTACTAACAGATTTTAATTATTGACATTTCGATGGCCTTAAGAATATTTAATTTCTAATGACTTGAATATTTTAAAAGTTTTTAATGTCTGTATTTCAACTACTGCGATTATATCATCCACATATCTGTGCCACACCCTTGAGATGTTGGATTTTCCAGATTATTTAGGAATATATCGGCCAAGAAATGTGAAAAAGGATTTCCCATAGATGTTCAAAAGGTCTGTTTATAATATTTCTTATTAAATTCAAATGTATCACATTCCATTACAGGTTTGGTGAGGTTGATGTATTCATTGATGTTGTTATTGAGAATTGAATTATTAATTAACAGGTCTTTAAGAACATTTATCGTTTCTTATAATGTAATGCTCAGAAAGAGGGCCTCTATCTACATCGAAACAAACTGGTTCGTTAGTTTGAATTTTAGTTTTTTGAAGTTTTTCACAACGATGTATTGAGTTTTTAATTAAAAAAATGTTATTTAAAAATACGTGGGAGAACATATGTTAGAGACAATTAGTCTCTATTTATTATGTTTGTGAATTTTCGACAAACAATATAACCTGAGGAGTTTTGGGATTTTTTACTCCAAGTTTATATTTAAGTTTATTGTCAATTAGTTCCGTTTTCTAACATTTGTATTACATTTTCGTAATACTCACTTTTGTTTACTATCACTACTGCGTTACCCTTATCAGATTTTAAATAGAATACATCTTTTTCTTTAAGTTGTTTGGCAATCAAATCTGTACCGTTGGTGATTTCTTCCAACGGCAAACTTCGTGTTGGTGTTGAATGTAAAAAAAAACATTTTCAATAGTTCGATTTCATTTTCGCTGAAAGTAACACTAGATTTATTATGTATTTTTGTCTGTTTATGCAGAGGTTCTTCTGTAATGATTCTCTTGTTTTGTAATGTGAGTAAACTCTTAAGTTTTTCTGTAATATACATGATTTCTTTTTAAATTTGACGTTGATGAGTCTCCATTTTTCTTAGTAAATCATCCCATATCATTCCATTATTAGTTTTCACCCGTAATGGACTTATCTCCAAGATGTCATGCCTTCAGTTTCCTGCATGGATAATATAATCACCGAATTCTGACCCCCAATCTTTTGAATATCTACGAAGACTACCATCTATACGCTGATCACACTGCTTTCTGGACAACCACCCCATCTCTTAAACTGGTTAGCCAATACATCAACCAGTACGCCAAATGCTTGCCTGCCTGGTTATCGCTCTAGCGGCTAAGAATTAAGCACAATAAGAAGCAACCAGTTTGCTTCCGTAATTGCTTCCAAAAATGTAAACTACCTTTACTTTCCATCTCCATCAGCAAATATACTGCCTTCTATAAAAAAATTGCGTCAGTTTGAATTTGTTCAACGATTTTATTGAAGTTTTTATAAAACAAAGTGATGGTTTGAATAAAATCTAGTTATGAATTTGTTGTTTTTGTTTGTTTTTGTAAAATTGTTTACTCACGATTTCTTTCTGAACTTGAGAATAATGCCAAGAATAAGACATCATTTTTTTTAAATTTACTGATTTAGAATGTGGCCGAATACCAATAGGACTTTCACTTGAAGTATAATTTGAAATGCTACAATGGTATTAAGATGTTGGTCCAAACGATCCGAGAATGGGACTCAACAATGTCGCCCAGGATCTGGACGTCCACGGAGGATTACAGGTCGCGAAGAACGCCGCTTAAGACTTTTGGTCACAAGCATAATTCCAGATTACCACTACTTTTTCCGCAACGTTAGAAGTGTATCTGATCCAACCAGCCATATGCCCTAAGATGCATCGCCGCTTAAGACTTTTGGCCAAAAGAGACAGATTTTCAACAACTCGATCAATTGCAAATGATTGAATGAGAAGAGTAGAGGCCAGAATGTCATCTGTTTATTGTTGGATAAGGGCTTATGGGCTGCGTTCATACCGTCCATTTTTATGTCTTCCTCTTACACCATTTTATTATACGCATGCTAGAATGGAGCTACGAAGGAGGGCATTTTGGGCGCAAATCAAATTATATTCAAGGACGAGCCACAATTTTGCTTGTGAGCTTAAGATGATCGTAGGAGGGTCAGCCGGATGCATGAAGCGTGTTGAAAGCCAAGATATTTTGTGGAAGGCAATACAGCCCTCATAAAAAGAGTGCTGATATATGGTGCAATATGTTCTGGTAGCAGATTGACGACAACATAAATACAGCTAGTTACATTGTCAATATGCTAGAACCAGTTGTGCTTCTATATCTTCAAGGGCTAAGGATAAGGAGCGTCATCGTTTGGAGGAGCCAACATTGCCGTTCTTCTATGTCTGCCTCTAGAGCGTTATATCTAAACAATGGCATCATCAGACTCCTACTTGAAGTTCTACCTAGCATATACCTTCTTACATGACCTTAAGTGACCTTCAAACTGCCGATAACCACCCTGGAGACGCTACCATAGTCTTAGATGAAGAATGGATTCCTCACTTATCGATAAACTGTTGCTCTTTCTTTCTTTCTTCTGGTCTATACGCTCTAATCTTTAATTTATTAATTATTATATTATAACGAAATCGTAATATCTATCAAAACTCTTTCGTTCTACTCATAAAGATTGTTATTAATAATTTACTTGTCTCCATATTTTTAAAATTATTTTTTTATGTTTTTCAAGTTTTTGGTATACTTTTTTGTATCCAATAAAAAAAACTGGAAAAACCAAAAGCCCTAAGCAAACGTCATATTTCGGTATTTAATTTTTTTTCATCTTTTCAGTTGAAATAATGACATTGAAAAAAAATATTAATATACATAAAAAAAACTATTGATGATTTGAGTTTACGTAAAGTGTTCACAAGTGAAGTGAGGAATAAAAATGAAATAGACACTCCATTTTCATAAAGAAACTATTAAGGTGGAATTTTATAAATATTTTTATGTCTTTATTGAGGTAAAAAAAAACTATATATGGTCATATCAAGGCACTACTTAACATAAAGCCATTTTAAAAAGTACGTTTTAATTTGTGTTTTTATAATATTTTGTATGCTTGAAGTAATAAATTTGTGAAACATCTTGAATCAGGAACTTTATCAGACGATAAATACAAAGTACGGTTTTATTTATCGTCTGATAAAGTTCCTATAATATTTTGTTTTGTTTTCCTTAATAAGCATTATATTTGAAAAGGTACGTAGGTGTATATTTATTTCAACGAAGAACTATTTAAGCTTTTAACGATCGTACACAGGTAATTAATTTTAAATGTCAGGAAAACAAAACATCAAATTAAACAGTCGGGTCTATATTTTCATGTACTTATTTTTTAAATAAATTTAATAAATCTATAGTGTTAATTATATTAATCAATTAAATAATTAAATTTTATTGTATCCTCGTGCATTCTTAAAGGAAATTCTACCGTGTATTTCTATTTGATCAAAACACACTCTCTAGTTGTATGTATAAAGGCTTTTGTTGTCTCCTTAACAATAAGAAAGCCAATACATTAAATCCTAATAAAAGCCCCTACACACATGTGTGCATCCTTCACCGAGATTCATTTAATCAATCACCGGCTAATGTAATTACATTGAATGGTTAAAGTAGAAAATTATTAAGGTTTTTACCTAAAGCACTTTGTAAATATAAATTAACCATTCTTAGACGTTTAAGCTTTAGTAACTTAATAAATACGATGGTTATTAATCGTTACTTAAACTTATTTAAAACTTGAGTCACTAAAAATAAAACTGTAATATTTGTAAAGTCAGTAGCTTTATCAGACAGATGAATGATTGATGATTAATCATCTGCCTGATGAAGAACTATGTGGGGAAACAATTGTCGCAGTGCATCGACATTAAACTGTATAAATTTTCAAAACCGAAGAGTTTTATTTTTCACCTATATGATTTAGTAACATTAGTAATTAAATTCTTCAAAAATTCTTGGGCTTTTACGTTTATTATATATATTTTTATGTAATGTATGATATATAAAGATTAAACACAATTACAATCATAAATACGATTATTAAATAATTTAAAAAAAAGCTAAAAATATATTATGAAAAGTAACAATAAACTTGTCATTGTCAAAAACACTAAGATTCCCAAAAATGTTTATGGTTTAGTAACGTCAAGGCCGAGACTGGTTTCGCAGACTGATGCCAGTATAATGCACATGTGCATACGTGTTCACTAAAAGCGCATAATATTCGCAATTCCGCTCACCGACGACCGTCTCAGTTGCAGTGAGTCGCGAGTGAAGTGCAGTTGCATTTTGTGCAGTCTTGCAGCGGCGCAACAGTTGATGTGGCGCAATGTGCGTCCATCAGGGGGTTACCCATTTAAGTTGGTGTATCGTATACCACCCTCGTAATTATGCAGTGCAGTGTAAATGTGCATATTAGTGTATGTGTGTGTGGGTGAAAATGTGTGCCAATTATTTTGGAATACAGTGCATATTTTTGGATTAATGGATTTGGATAAAATTTTTACAGACTATGCGTTCATTAAGGTATTCTTTTAAGTTTAAGAGAATTTGCGTGTGTAGATTTAATCGTGTGTTGGTTTTAAGCAGTTAGTAACCGGAATTATTTTTGTTCGGACGAAAATTCCTTTTCATTCTTTAATATCTGCTTAGTAACAGTGGTTAAAATAAGTTCAATCGCCTTCCATTTAACACTTTAGGGTTCCTCCCCATTTAATGAATATTTGTACCTTGATTAATACAATTCTAATTGTTTTAATCGAAATATTATCAAATCCAAAAGAATATTTGTATGTAAAAAATAATGTTAAATAATGATAATGAGATGAATTTTATAAAATAAATACGCGTCTGTTTTTGAGTTACACAAATTTATTTTTGAAAACACTGTAATAATTGTTGCTCAAGACAGTTGCTTATAGCTAAAAGGATAAAATAAATTTTCAATTTTAATTTGAAAAAGTATGCATTTTTAATTTTCCTGTTGAATATTTGCAGTTTGAGTTTGTCTTTTACTGTATAAAATTGTGCCAATTCCGAACAGCGGAGTGAAAGTGTTTTGCGTGGCTGTTGCCATTTGCAATTACATAAAAGATTTTTGCATTAATACTCTCTCCTTTCTTATTTGCCACGAAGCAACGGTTTTTTTTATAGTGTTAAATAAACAGTAGTCTTTCGTAGTGCCAACTAGACTTTTCGTCAATAAAATTATTGTATTATTTTATTTTGAATGATATTTAAACACATACACGCCCATAAAACCCGTTTAAGCTAACAAAGAAATATCGATATGAATTTAAGTTTGGATATGTGTATATTACCATTCGTTATAAAAAATGTAATTATTTGTGCTTATTTATTGTTTCGTTTAACACCATTACAAAAATACAATGAAATAAATGGCACTGATAATTTAAATTATAATTTTATATGGACATCATATCATAGTGATAACCTTGATAAATTTGGATGACCCAGTGACGTTTCATAAGCAATGTAAATAATCATCAAAACATAAAAAAGAATAAATAGAAATTTAAATTTCTTATTTCTTTGAATTTTCAAGTTTCAAATAATCATAAAAATCACTTTTTTATTATTTAATTTGTTTGGGTTCTGAATCCACATAAAACAAGTATTTATTATTATATGAAATTTGTCTGTTGTCATGTAACAATTTTACTGTTTTCTTAGTCAGTCTTACCCGCTTACAACAACTCAAAATAGTGTGAGACTTTTTAACCCACAAAATGTAGAGAAAAGCCTTCAGCGAAAGCGATTGAATTCTGCAAACACTTGTGATGATTCCCTGGGATTTACTCATAACTTTTAGTGTTTTGGATTTTCATAAAATATCTATGTTTCTTTGGCTGTAACAATTTTCCACATGAAAAACTTTTGACGCTGTTTATTGAGCAGAGGAACACATGATACTACTTGTTTTTTTTTGGGCTTTGTAAGTTTACGCGGAACGTATTTTCTTTCTTTCTGGATCCTTAAAAATCAATTGCTGGCTTACTTACAACTGTTTTGCAAGCTGATTATACGTTTATGCTGAGTTTTCAGTGAGTATCTTCTCCTACTCATCTGTATCGAACTTTGCAGGGCTTTCAAGGCGTTGTTCGTAGTTCAGATTGTCGATAAAATCTCCAAAATTTTAGAGATGTTGTTTTTTAACCAAATAATATTCATTATTAATGAACAGCACGGATTATTCAAAGTTAAATCAACAGTCACTAATTTAATTACCAAACGTATTTGTTGTCGAGTAGTTGTGTCTGAGGGTTCTTACTGTGTATTTCTGTTGTTTTTATTATTTATAAATGACATCGGAATGAATATTACAAACAGCCAATTTCTCCTCTACACTCATGACTTGAAAATATTCAACACCATTAGAACTCAAAACTTCAAGCTATCTTAGAGAGCTATGCATTATGGTGCAAACATAAAAAAACAAACTATAACACTATTTAATGAAAATGATGGTGGCGACATTTACTATGTGGTATTTTACGATACCCTTTTGTAACACTATTTGTAACTACAAATGTTTAAGATATAATCAAAGGTGGTACATATCTATATTTTCCATATCCTTCTTGCACCTGCTTTTTAAAATCGACTAGTGTTAGAATCAAGTTTGTTTTCAATAACCTTAATAGGCTTGACTGACCAAAAAAAGTCGGTAATTGGAATCTTATGTGGATTTCTCCTAAATAAATATTTTTTCACCCCAACTCTTTTTGGACAAACTATCAAAAACTCTCCCATACTCTTTATACTATCTGGTGTTACATTTTCTAAAAATTCTAGTGCATAATAAGTGTATAGATCGTTGATATACACTTCAATTGCTGGATCAACTCGATGCGATAAAAAATCTTCCCCAACCCAACTGCTTCCAACTGTTAGAATATTTGAATAGATTTTCTCAAACATGTAAGCTACTTGACAAATGTTAATCATGAAAATATTTCATTATATGTCGCTAGTATTTATAGTTTTCACATTATAATAATTTAAAACTACTGTGCAGAAACGCTCAAAATAATTAAATCTAATTATTGCATTGATTTTTATTTCATGACACCTTTGCTTCTGCCACATTTGCTCGAGAGCATCAGCCATCTCATGACTGGTTATCTCTTCAGAATCTAGGAATTTAAGAAACCATCTCCACCATGACCAGTCAGTTAAATTAGAATATTACTACCTTCATCAATCAATAATTATTTTGATCTGGGTGCCAGGTTGTTGCAATATTCCTCTCACAAAATTCTCCACGGTCACCTACCACGATAATCTACTTCCACATAATCACCATATACGTTAATATGTTGATTAGGATTATTAGACTCAGCTGCTGGTCTAGGATTCCTAGGGTTACAGGCCATATCATCAGAAATCATTATGATAATCTGGCTATCGGGAATTCCCAATCTTTTAACACTTCGATAAATTGAAAGAGCATTAGCAACATGGCGATAATTAAACCAAAACCTGACCTAATACCATAAAAAGTGAATATGCAATTCGTTCTATCATAGGAGAATTACGAACGTTAATTATACATTGCATAATAATCTACTAACACGAACCTCTGTGATAAACGACTTTGGTGTTATATTCACTTTAGAATATATTTTTTTAATCACGTAACCACAGTAAATAATATTTTAACTTCTGATCTAATAAATACAATTCAATATCTATTTTTTTCAACCTATACAACATTCTAACATATTGTTGACCTACTTCATAAAATCGTTGCTTAAACTAGCGTAATCCTGACCTACCGTAACAAATTATATATTAACCCCACCTTAATCAAGTATTCAATAGCCTCACTCAAGGTTACATTAGTCAAAGCAATAGTTTTATGCAGCAGGTCAAGGTTACGCTGGCCCAATATACCGTACATTAGGGTAGGTCAAGATTACGCTAGCTCAATCTCTAGCTTATTAGGCTAGGTCAGGAGTACGCTAGTTTATACATTAACATAATTTAAAATGCATTAAAATTCTTGAAAACGGCAGGATATATTTAAAAGATGTCTCGTTTTTATTTTTAAATTAAAAAACAGTTACCAAATATGTATAGAGAGAGAAAACATCTTTATTGTAGATAGTATTACAATATATAATTATATATTTCTTCGTCCTCTTCTTCGCTATCAATCTTAGGACTTATCAAATATATTTGTAAATAGATATTCAATTTTTTGGAGAAAATAATTAATGTAAATACTTAAAGCTTTAAAACACCCTGTTGATTGTTTATAGACACAAACAATAATTAATTCTCAATTCTTCATAATTATAAGCATTTTAAAACTAGTTGATGAAGATTAATTTCAAACAAAAGCTTTCAAAATCGAAAACATACTCAATCCCAATTCGTCGTTGAGTGGACCAAATATATGAAAGTTACTTGAGAACAAGTCGATGCTGTATGGCGGGTTTTCCAATATTCCCTAATAATTTTTCTCTAATTTTTCTCGGGTTAATGCAGCTTTGTGTAGTCGAGCGTTGCCATGAAGAAAAATCAAAAACATCGAATGGATATGCCTCGTCTTTTCGGTCGATGAACCAGTTTGGCTTAATCGAGGAGTTTGCAGTATTATTCAGTATTGACTGTACGTTGATCATGAAGGAAATTAACAAGTAGTATGACTTTTTCAATGCCAGAAAAAGAAGTTGTAAGATCTTTTCCCGCATACAGACGGGTTTTGGCTTTTCAAGGTGAAGTTTCTTCAGGTTGTCTCCACTCCATGCTTGCTTGTTTATATCCAGAATATAAACAAGCAAGCATGGAGTGGAGACAACCCGAAGAAACTCCACCTAGAAAAGCCAAAACCCGTCTGTATGCGGGAAAAGATCTTACAACTTCTATGCACCCACGTCTCACTTCAAGTGACAATATGACTTAATAAATAGAATGACCCCATTTTCACAGTGACCAAAAAACACAATTGTCCGAAGAAACTTTCAATTGAAAAAATGTGTCATTAAAGCGGAGACTATGTAGAAAAATAAAACATATTAATTATTTTTACAATTATACCTACATACTTTTTTAAAACTAAATACCAGTTTATATTTGATTCACCCTCGTACTTTAATAGTTAGCTACTAATATTATTTTCATATATGTTAACTGATTGAGGTTATAGGCAGTTACTTCGTAATACATTTTAATTAAATGAAAGACAAGAATATTCAAGACAAGGTAAACAGATTGCAAGTATTTAGCCCAGATGGAATACCACCATTTATCTGTCAATATGTGTGCAAATATTGTCTTTACATGTAGTTTTGTGATTGTATAAAAATGATTGCCTCTTATAATAAATTTCATTTGGATGAATTAAAATCATTATTGATAGTAATATTGATATAAAAATGTTTAAATATTTTATTTTTTCAAGTGTAAAACAAATATATAGACTTATTATAATAGATGGATACAGAAATTGCCCGGGATCAACGTGCCTCTAGAATCAAAATGATTTTTACAAAGAATATATTTTTAATTTAATTTCTATTACAAAATAATTAATTTTTATATTATAATATCCTATTATTTATTTTTTATCTTAAGTTTATATCTAGTGATCCTGTTTGATTTTTACATTAAACACCAGTTTTTTAAGTATTTTATTGTAAATTTATTGTGATGATTTAGAAGATAATTAAAATTGAAAAATTTAAATAAATTTTAAATACAATTGAAAATGAACAGAACTTTTTAAACACTGACAGAAAATCCGTTAATTAAAAATAATAACTTGTTTCTTCATTATTGTAGGAATTTAATCAAATATAGCTGATAAAGATTGATTTTAAACAAAGGCTTAAATAATTGTAAATATGCAATTTATTAATTTGAATAGTCGTTTTTATAAAATAGCAAATGTTCTAGTGAAGGCATAAAAGCTTTGTGACGAAATCTTAAAGAAATTTACAATAAAGAAAATGCAGGTAATCCGAAGGACGTAATTATTCCAAAAATCAAATTTGCAACTTCTGAATAAGGTATTGCATGCTATTACAAAACAGGAGATATTTGACACTACAATCTCAATTAAAAAAGAAAAAAAAAAAACGAGTTGCTTCCACCTGCAGAAACATTTGTCAAAAAGGGTGCTGTACCTAAGAAGAAACAACATATTCGAACAAAAATACGAACTGGCAGAAGCCAAAACCGTGATTCTGATGTAATTCTCCAAGAACCAGAAACTGTTGTAGTGGATTTGATCAAAGATGTGTCCTTACTTCAAGAAACTGGCGTGGGACGTTCAATGAGAAGTAAAATAAAAAAGGCATTTAGAACAAAGCACTAAAAGAATTAGAAGCCCATCAACTGATTCTCAAAGTACACACAAACGGATAAAATCCAACACTACTAAAGTTGTATCAACAAGAAGTGAAACTGAATCCTACCGTACACCAAAATTAGAATTTTACACAGAGAGTAGCCCAGAAAGAATGGATGATAATAATAAAGATAAGCCAGTAGTGAGGTTATTTCCTTTAAGGAAGAGTGTGCTTGATAAATATCGAGCATAAATCTTATCAGAAAACACTGATCCTGATAATGATTTACAAAAATTAGAAAATGTTATGTTAGATGATAAATCTGTGGAAGAAAAGCAAGAACTGGAACAAACCAGTGAAGAAAAATAAAAGGCTGAAAGGGTTGTTGTTATTCTAAAAAAAGAAATTGTTAAAAATTTTGGAAAAGTTGGTGGGAAAGTTATACTAACACCCCTGTTAAAGAGTGATGACAAACACACACAATTTGGCTAAAACAAAATTGGACGAAATTCAATCTCTTGTCAAAGCTGAGTTTAGCAAAGATGTGTTTACATTTTCAGCAGCAAAAATTATTTAAAAAACCATACAGATCCCATTAAAAATATTAAGTGCTATTAAAGCATCACATAAGGAATTTTGTGAAATTGAAAAAAAAACGGCAAAAAGAGAAGCTATATTACAAGCTGCAAAAGAAGAGAGAAACCGCATACGACTAGAAAAGGAAATAGGAAGAATATTGCTTGAGAAACAAAGAGATGATGCTGAAAAGTGGATATTATTAGCAAAAGAAAAGAGTGAAGAAAGATGAAAGGATGAAGAAAAAGATAAGATAAGACAGTTACAGGAGAAGGAAATACAAGAACTTGAAAAAATTAAACTCCTAAAAGAAAATTGTCTATATACATTATTGAAAAGGTTTCTTTTCTTCCAAGCTACAATTGCTATGATTGTTATTATCAAATATGGCTTTGCAGAGGCCTGATTGTTAATTGATTTTATCATTAAAAACCATGTTACATGTCACATAGATGATAATTTGAAGAATACATTGTTTGTTTCAATGACTCAAACTCCAAATTTGGTAGAAATCTTTGAAAATATTGATTCCAAGAAACTGAGAAGAAATTCTAGTGTAATCTAGAATTACAAGCCACGATTCACACGAATTCCTTCTTTTCATTAGGATTTCTAAATATTGATTGTCTATGGTACTATATTTTCATTTAATGCATGTATTTCTTCTGTATATTTTATCATAGAAAATATTTTTAATATTGAACAAAATTGCATTATTTGGTTATTCTTATGTATGTTATCTAAATGAATAAACATTTTTATGAAATAAAGAACATTTTTCTAACATAACTTGTTTAAAATTTTATTATGCTCTACACATTTTCAATTAATGATTTACCTTCTTAATCGTTATTACTTCGTTTTGGAAATTCAAGTTGGAAATTGACTTCTAATAGATAAGTGAAAATGAAAATCAGATAAAATTATTTCAGTTTGCTAGCCATATATGTGTTTTCCATTTTTTACTTGTTGATGATATTTCTGGCTTTTCTGGAAGAACATTGGCGATGGTCAAAATTGGAAATAAAAGTTGGAAATTGACTTTTTATAGAAAAATGATTGTAGTTTCTACATCCAATATGAAAATCGAATAATAATGTATTAGTTTGATGGCCAATTATGTGTTTTCCATTTTTCATTATTTGATGACATTTCTGGCTTTTCTAGAAGATAGTTGGCGATGGTCAAAATTGAAATTTCAAGTTGAAAATTGACTTTTTATAGAAACATTATTGTAGTTTCTACATCCAATATTAAAAGCAGATAAAAAATGTAATAGTTTGATGGCAAAATATGTGTTTTTCATTTTTCATTTGTTGGTGTCATTTCTGGCTTTACTAGAAGAAAAATGGCGATGGTCAAAATTGGAAATTCAAATTGAAAATTGACTTTTTATAGAAAATTGATTGGAGTTTCTATATTCATTATAAAAATCGAATAAAAATGGATTTGTTTGGTGCCCAAATATATGTTTACCATGTTTTATTTGTTGATGACATTTCTGGATTTTCTAGAAGAAAATTGGCGATAGACAAAATTGGAAATTAAATTTGGAAATGGACTTTTTTTAGAAAAATGATTGTAGTGTCTACATCCAACATGAAAATCTGATAAAAATCTATTAGTTTGATGGCCAAATATATGTTTTCCATTTTTCATTTGTTGATGGCATTTCTGGCTTTTCTAGAAGAAAAATGGCGATGGTCAAAATTGGAAATTAAAGTTGGAAATTGACTTTTTATAGAAACATAATTGTAATTTCTACAACCAGTGTGAAAATCGTATATAAATGTATTAGTTTGATGACCAAATAGGTGTTTTCTATTTTTCATTTGTTGGTGACATTTTTGGGTTTTTTAGAAAGAAATTGCCGATGTTGAAAATTAAATTAAAGTTGAAAATTGACGTTTTATAGAAAAATGATTGTAGTTTCTACCTCCAATATGAAAATCGGATAAAAATGTATTAATTTGATTGCCAAATATATATATTTTTCATTTTCCATTTGTTGATGACATTTCTGGATTTTCTAGAAGAAAATTGGCGATGGTAAGAATTGGAAATTCATGTTTGAAATTGACTTTTTTATAGAAAAATGTTTTTACATCCAATATGAAGATAGTATAAAAATGTATTAGTTTGATGGCCAAATATGTGTTTTCCATTTTTCAGTTGTTGATGACACTTCTGACTTTTCTAGAAGTAAATTGGCGATGGTTAAAATTTGAAATTAAAGTTGAAAATTGACTTTTTATAGAAAAATGATTGTAGTTTCTACAACCAATATGAAAATCGGAAAAAAATTTATTCATTTGATGGCCAAATATATGTTTTCCATTTTCTATTTTTAGATGACATTATTTTATCCAATATGTAAATCGGATAAAATTGTATTAATTTGATGGCCAAATATATGTTTTCTAGTTTTCATTTGTTAATGATTTCTCTGGCTTTTTTAGAAGAAAATTGGCGATTGTTAAAATTGAAAATCAAGTTGAAAATTGACTTTTTATAGAAAAATGATTGTAGTTTCTACATCCAATATGAAAATCGGATAGAAATGGATTAGTTTGATGACCAAATGTGTGTTTTCCATTTTCCATTTATTGATGATATTTCTGGCTTTTTTAGAAGAAAATTGGCGATGGTTTAAATTGGAAATTCAAATTACAAATTGACTTTTTATAGAAAACTGATTGTAGTTTCTACATCCAATATTAAATATGAATAAGAATGTATTCGTTTGATGGCCAAATATGTGTTTTCCGTTTTCCATATGTTGATGATATTTCTGGTTTTTCTAGAAGAAAATTGGCGATTGTTAAAATTGGAAATTAAACTTGAAAATTGACTTTTTATAGGAAAATTATTGTAGTTTCTACATCCAATATGAAATTATAATGATAATAATGTATTAGTTTGATGACCACTTATGTGTTTTCTATTTTTCGTTAGTTGATAACATTTCTGGCTTTTCTAGAAAAAAATTGGCGATGGTCAAAATTGGAAATTAAAGTTGGAAATTGACTTTTTATAGAAAAATGATTGTAGTTTCTACATCCAATATGAAAATCAGATAAAAATATATTAGTTTGATGACCAAATATGTGTTTGTCATTTTCCATTTGTTGAGGACATTTCTGGCTTTTCTAGGAGTAAATTGGCGATGGTCAACATTAAAAATTCAAGTTGAAAATTGACTTTTTATAGAAAAATTGTTGTAGTTTCTACATCCAATATGAAAATCGGATAGAAATGGATTAATTTGATGACCAAATGTGTGTTTTCCATTTTCCATTTATTAATGATATTTCTGGCTATTTTAGAAGAAAATTGGCGATGGTTAAAATTGAAAATTCAAATTACAAATTGACTTTTTATAGAAAACTGATTGTAGTTTCTACATCCAATATTAAATATGAATAAGAATGTATTAGTTTGATGGTCAAATATGTGTTTTCCATTTTCCATATGTTGATGATATTTCTGGTTTTTCTAGAAGAAAATTGGCGATGGTCAAAATTGGAAATTAAAGTTGGAAATCGAATGTTTATAGAAACATTATTGTAGTTTCTACATCCACTATGAAAATCGGATTAAAATATATTAGTTTGATGGCCAAATATGTGTTTGCTATTTTTTACTTGATGATATTTCTGGCTTTTCTAGAAGAAAAATGGCGATGGAAATTCAAGTTACAAATTGACTTTTTATTGAAAAATCATTTTATTTTCTACATCCAATATGAAAATCTGATAAAAATGTATTAGTTTGATGACCAAATATGTGTATTCTATTTTTCACTTTATGATGATATTTCTGGCTTTTCTAGGAGAAAATTGGCGATGGTCAAAATTGGAAATTAAAGTTGGAAATCGAGTGTTTATAGAAACATTATTGTAGTTTCCACATCCACTATGAAAATCGGATAAAAATGGATTAGTTTGATGACCAAATAATAATATGTATTTTCCATGTTTCACTTATTGATGATGTTTCTTTTTATTTCTAGGAGGAAATTGGCGATGGTCAAATTGGAAATTCGAGTTATAAATTAACTGTATATCGAAAAATAATTCTAATATCTAGATCTAATATTAAAATCCGTTTAAAGGAAAAATTTTGTAGTATGAATATTATATAAAATTGTCATTATCTCTTAGTCAGTTTTCTAATCTAAAATTAATTTAATAAGCTATAGCGTGATTTTTTTGATCCAGGATTTAGATAAACATACATTAACCGCAGAGTAGTTTGCATTCCGATTTTATCGTGTAATTAAATGTTCAAGTTGCTGTGTTCATATTATAATAATACTTAAAAATGGCTACTACTCTAATCTCGGCTTGTATAAAATGTTTTGCGTTCGTTTCGCGTTGGATAATAGTCGGGAACTTATTGGCTATTAGGATATAAATCTCCGTGTTCACCGAACAAATCCTTTTTATAATACATCTTTAAACGCGTACCTTTCTTCTTTCTTTGGTCCCAAATTTGTAAGTCGTGTGGATTCGGCCCATTTCATGTAGCCTCTGGTCAAGGTATTAGAGTCCTGCCTTAAACTACGTAATTATTAGTTTTCCGGCTACAATATTTTTAGATGCAAATTGTAACACATAAAAATAATAGAAATTATCCTTTTGTAAATGTATCGAATTAAAAATTGATATTTGAATTAATTACCTCAAAAAATTAGTGTAAATATCTGTAAACACATTAATTTAGATAAAATTAAAACTTTTAAACTCTTGATTATGCAAGGTGTGTAACGTCATTTCAGTGTTGCGAAAT
Organism: Ontholestes murinus; assembly: GCA_963969525.1. NCBI lineage: Eukaryota > Metazoa > Arthropoda > Insecta > Coleoptera > Staphylinidae > Ontholestes > Ontholestes murinus. The sequence continues at coordinate 6,479,909 of OZ018392.1, forward strand.
ATATTGTTACTAACTCGCCAAAATTTTTGGGGCAAGCTGCAACACACTTTCTAATCGCATATTCTTGCACTGCTGCAGCGGCCTTCGGTCCGCACAAAAGTGACCTTCTGGTGATGCTCATTAATTTTATGGCGTCTCGAAAATTGCAAGGTCTCAGCATAATAAAGACACCAATTTTTTTTGCACAATTATAAAGCTATTTTGCGTTTCCGGATGGACCAATTAATACCGTATATTATAACACGGATGTTTCGCAGATTTGAATTTTGCTTTGTACTAATCAGCAAAGAGTTTGTTCCAATTATGATTCGCTTGTTTTCATGAAAATAGAAGTTTTATGAAATTTACAATAAAATATTTTATAGAAGTCAATACATTTGCATCTAGATTAATCATAATGATGGTTACGACCCTTACTATGTAGAAATTCATAATGAACACTTTATTCAGCGTTCTATTATTATTGATTTATTTACTGTACTTCAATTCCTTAAATATCTTGGAGAAGCATTAAATAGTTAAACCTATCAAAGATTTGTTATATGAAGAGTTTAGCTTGGGAAGTATTAACTTTATAAGAGTGAAAAGGAGTAATTGAGATATTCTGGTTTCCTAAATAGGTTTTTATGGAGACTTTATTAGATATTTTGTATTTAACCCAATTGTGGTTGTACATATAAGCATCCCTTATGATCAAATATGTGAAGGCAACTTTCATTTTGCATATGCTGCCAATATCCCGCCCCCCAACAAAATGAGATAACGTGCATGCCTACCTTGTAGAAGGCGTTAATATTATATATCCTTTTTAAATTGCGAAAGGGAAGCGTAAAAACGTCGAAGGATTAACTCGATTTAACGTCGTTTTGGGGGGGTGGCGGGGAAGTCACACTTAAATAGCTATCCTAATAAGGATATCTAACAATCGTGCTTACTCGTTAATATAATTTGTAGTTATAAATTAACAAATTTGATATTTATTTTGTAATAAAGAATAAATATGCAATATTTTCAATTTGATTTTTTCATAATATCCACCAACAAATACAAACTTTGCTTCATTCAATTAATTATCATTAATGAAATGGAACTTTTCGATGTTTTGTATATCAAGAGCCACCCCCTATATTATGCCGCACAGTGGTTAGTAATGATAAGATGCTTTTGTCACACTTCGAATACAGTGCAATCCATTTCTGGGGAGATATCCATCAACGTCAGGCGCATTTATTTTTAGTTTTCAAATGTTGAGAATTATACTTTAAGACGCCGGCATATATCCCCGGCCCACAATTCATCAAAAACGCCCAACGGAAAACGCATACTCACGTAGACACACATAAAATATGAACATTTACGTAAAAGTAAATTCAGCATCATAATACACTACAATTAAATAAGAAATTATTAAAAATACATCTTATAGATAAAGTATTTTACTATTATCACTAGATAATCACCTGAAGAAGTATTGGTATTGGATTCTTTTAAATTTGCATCTCTTGATCTTTATAAACAAGTATCTTAAAGGGGTTTCCTACGCCAAAAATTTTGAGCTTCTATGTATTGTATATTTAGAGTCGTTAATTTCATTTCTTTGAAAGATCATCATGATTATATGGTATTTCGACTTAGTGGCGAATGATCGAAGTGGTCCTCACTCATAGTCTGCATGATCCTTGGACTTAAACTTCCTGAATTACTTCCTATGAGGTCATATCAAATACAACTTCTGTAATCACATAAATAAGACAATTACGTTTCTACCTATATAAAAACTAAAATCATTATTTTAGTTTATAAGCTAAACAACGTTTGGTAATTTTCAAACCTAGATAAATTCTGAGAAAAAAATAAATTTGTCATTTCCTTTATGGAGTATACTCTTAATATTGATATAATAATATATGTCATGTATTAACTCTATGAAGAAGATATCTGTGCGACTAATAAAAGTCATTTTATGCCGGCAAATTGTTTTACGTCTTCCCATTCTCTGTGTCTATATCGTCCCTTTCATGTTAAGGCCTGACACACTGTATACACACGCACGGCTCGGGAAAGACCAGGTTAATAATTACGTTTTGTATTATATATGTCTCTGTGTACGGCCCGAGCTCACCCTTATGTGTTTGCTTGTTTATTGATCAGCACTACTAAATATTCAGCAAGGCCGAACGCTCCTCCGCTCTTTGCAACAAATGGGTACGCGATGCACCTTAATTGGATTTTCGCTAATTTGTATGCCGTGCACCTGATACGGCGATATGTCGGTCGGGCTTTCACGTAAATTACTGCCGTCATTTGATTATCATACTAATATTTTGATTAACATGTATGATAGTGATACACGTTGATTGCAAAAATGAACACTGCTAAAATCGATGATTGCTTGGTTGATAAAAGGTGGTTTACCGTTGCTTTTTGTGGTTTTATAGAGATTAGTAGTCATTTGTCAATAATATTAATCTACACTAATCTACCTTGCCTCATCTTCCTTTACTTCTACTTCTACTTCCACTTTAGCTTCTCCTTTTCATCTTCCTGTTTTTCTTCTATCTTCCGCGTCTGCGTCCTTCCTTCTGAGTGTCACCTCGGCAAACTCCTTCACGGCTTCCCACCTTTTTTCACTCGCCAACATGTGGTCTTCTCTGGATGCTTCTCCCAGCACCTCACCCAGTCTCCTTTTCTCTTCTACCCATCTGAGACTATGTATCAGCGTGTGAATCGTTCTTGGATCGTCTGCCATCGTCTAGAAGTACATACAGTTGCTGTTCTGTGCCTTCTTGATCTTGTACAGGTACCTCTCGAAGCATTCGTGCCCTGTCAACATTTGCGTCAAGAAGTAGCTTGTTTGTCCGTGCTTTCTTTAGTTTAGTTTAGTTTGGTTTATTAAACTTTAGCTTCTTTCCAACAGAATACATAAGAAAATACAAAAATATTCTAGCCACTCGATAACCATCACGGTGGCCTCATTGGTGATGCAACGACATCAAGTTCCATTTTACAGAATCTTAAGGTACCCCCTACGTGATCGGAATTTTCGGTTTCATCCATTCCATCATGCGGTGCCTTCTCTTTCTAAGTGACTCAGCATTCGCTCGCTCTTGCAGCTATCTTCTGCACTGCCATGATTGCGTCTGTGGTGGATCGTCCCTTCCTGAAGCCATATTTCTTCGGAAACAATCCGCCCGATTCCTCGATGCACCCTGCCACCCTCTTTGATAGCATCCTCTCTAACAGCTTTTCAGCGGTGTCTAGCAGGAAAATTGGTCTCCAGGCCTGCGGGCTTTCTGGTGGTTCACCGCTCTTAGGAATAAGAGCAAGCTTGGCCAGCTTCTAACGTTTGGCGAAGATCCCTTCGTGCAAACATTTGTTCGTGCATTCAATGGTTGCGTCCAGGTTTTCTCCAAGGGCGACTCTTAACGCCTCGCCTGATAGACCGTCGGGTCCGGGGAGCCTGATGATTGCATATTGAATGGAACTGCTTCAGCGTTCCATATTAATCTCGGTGGTTCTGGATTCCTGATCGCAGGAAAGAGTTCGTCGATCATCGCTGCATTTCCACTGGGGACCATGATCTCCTTGCTCCTATCCTTTTTGGCTTCTTGGCATCTTTTTGCCTTAGAAAAACACGTAAATCTACAACAATGAGTGTTGCTAAGACTACAAAACAAATCACTTATTGAAACAACTAGCTGCTACTATCGTAACCAAAGTAAAGTTATACGTTGTCCCGAGGTATATTCAGTTAAAAACTAAAAGTAAATCAGTGGCTGCAAGAAGAAAACATCTATCAAAGAAGAACTCAAATACTAGTTGAATGAATCTTAAGGTATACTTCATCTACATCAAAGTACTACACACCGAGCTGGCTTATCATATACACCCTGTGGAATTTGACCTTCTGGAAGACTACGTACGTAAGCTAAATTGCACACAAGAAAAATCTAACAGAGAGAAAGAAACTAATTCAACTCGAGAAAAGAGCTGAAGACATTATACGCTCCCACCAACCGATGAGGATACTTTTTATCCTAGAGTCATCAATACTAGTAATATAAGATATAAACTAAATTTACCAAAAGCAGGCTCTAATTATTGTCCTCATACGGTATATATACATCTAAAAAAATAATGATTTCACTCTTTATTTATTCTTTATTTCATTCAGAACTCGGAGATCGTTGAGTTAAATAAAGATCCACCCTAAAATTTCATAAAGTCCCTCAAAAAGTTCATTAATAATTTCAACGCTATTTTCACCATTAGTAACACATATATATTTTTTTACCTAAATCCAACTTAACCGCCGCAACACCTCCCCCTCCTCATCCATGATGGTTTCTTAAGAATTCACAAAGAGAGCGAATCTATTCGTCCAGTAGTTACTTTTATCAATCTCATAAAAAATATGCATCACTATATAGAGAACTTACCGACTATAAACATCCTCATTTGATAAAATAAACTCAATTAATCTCACAAAGAAACTAACATCATTTAAATTAGAACAAAACTATAATGTCTCAAATATCTTTACTAATATTCCTCCACAAGACCGCTTAAAATTAATTGAAGAGTCTTTTGACCAGAACAACATTAACGTTTCCATAAAAACAGAATTTCTAAATTTATAAGAAAACAATTATTTAAAATTAAATAATTAAATTTTAGTATTTTTCTATCTTAATAAATTGTACACGTTTGAAGTAGCGTACTATTGACCTATGTTAATGCGTTGTATATTAGGGTAGGTCAGGAGTACGAAAGGCCAATGTATTGATTGTTGTGGTAGGTCAAGAGTACGCTAGAATAAATACAAATAACACGTATTTTAGGCTCATATGGCTATGTTAAATTAATATTTGATTTATTAGAATTTAAATGAACGACTTGTACAATATATAAAGTAACTGAAATGAAGTTGAATAAAAAAATGCCAAATTAATTGATTATCATTATTTGTAATTTCACAGATTTAATGTCGAAACTGCGATACAGTAGCTTAATCGGGCAGATGATTAATGATTATATTAGACTACAACATTTTCTTATATATTAATACATTCGAGTGTGGAGAGGAGTTGTGTACAATTGGACGATGATGGAATTTTACCAAGTTACAGCCTAGACAATTCAATATCTTTGTACATTATACAGGAAAAGTAAAAAAAGTAATAATACTAACAAAGATATTATCTACGTTGTGTGTTTAGGTAATATTTTATGTTCGTGATAATACGTAGAATAAACTGAAAATGCGCCTTAGTTCAGAAATAAAAATAATTTTAAAATGCTAATAATGATTGAAACAAAAACACTTCCTTTGTTGAAATCACACAAATTAGACGTTTTTGTTTAAATTTCAAAGATGTATCACAAACTCGCCTCAATTATTAATCATCAAGCTATTAATGATGGCTATTTGAAGTGACTCATATCAAAATTAAAATAAATTTTAGTCAAAACATTCGTAAAAGTAAATACGCTAGCTGTAAAGAAGTGGAATTAAAAAAAAACATATTAAGTAATATATTTTGGAACTAATTAGAGGTAAATTAAACTAAAGGAGAGTTTAATTAACATCTAATTAATATAACCACGGGTTAAGTGAGAATTTAATTCAACGTATTTTGGAACAATAAGTTTAAAGTTAAAAACAAGACAAGAGTTAAAAATTCAAATAGAAAATATAAATCCGCACATTTCCATTCTTAAGGCTAATGTTGACCTAATGTAGTTTGATTTTTGTGAGTTACGTGAAGGTAAACTTGATTAATTAAAAAGCACTAAAAACCTTTCTTCACAATTTTATTGAGTAAGAAAGGTTTTTAGTGCTTTTTAATTAATCAAGTTTACCTTCACGTAACTCACAAAAATCAAACTACTATAATGGCTACCTGGTCAACAGAGTTAAACAAACATTTCCAAATCAAAACTAAAATTCAATTACTAAGTGCAGACATTTACTTTTTAAAGCAGTGTAAGAAGAACAACGTCTATCCTAACTTTATACAAGTGAAAACAGTGCAATATAAATATAACATTACAAAATTAGTGACTAATTTTAAACTGAAGTTATTGAAATTCGAAATGGGTTTTTTTATACACTAAAAGAACGAACTTGGAAATTGAGGCCTACGAACAACATTTACGCCTCAGTAAAACGGTAACTCCACACATTTGGGACGATTTCGAAAAACGCATGCATACAGTGATCAAGAAGAAGTTAAGAAACAAATCTGCAACACTACAAAGAAAGTTAAAAACACTTTTGTTAAAAAATCAACTACACCAAGAAAAAATTCCACAAACGAACACAAAACAATTGGAACAAACATTAGTTGTCAACAAAACCAACATCTCCTTTTCTGAAGAAGAAATCAATTTATTAAGTCGAGGTTTGAAACACCCAATTGGTCCTAAGAAATTTCCCATAGAAGACATAATCAACGACATTGAAATAGCGGCTTCAAAATTAAAACCAGACCAAACAGCAGAATTTCGTTCATCGGCAAAAGAAGTCCTAAAGAAAATCAAAAGGAATAAACAGAAGTCAGAAGATGGATCCAACACACAAAAAATAGTGAAAAAACTTAAAGAAAAAGATTGTTATTATTTAAAATCAGACAAAGGTAATAGTGTAGTGATAATGCAAAAAACCGAGTATAATAATAGAGTAAATGATTTGCTAGAGTCAGGCCCATACTTAGTTCAAAAGAAAAATCCGATTAAATCTTACATTAAGAAAATTAATGACAGTTTAAAAGCCTCAGCATGTTTAATTGATAGAAATCTTAGTTTAAAATTAAAAGTTAAAAATCCAAAAATTCCCCAATTATACTGCTTACCTAAGATACACAAGAAGGGCAATAAACTAAGACCTATAGTTTCAAACATAAATTCACCTACATACAAGTTAGCGAAATGGATAGTTAGCGAATTTCAAACTTTACACATCGAAAACAACATGTCAGTAAAAAATTCAATAGATTTATCAAATAAACTAAAAAATACGGTCGTATCCAATAACCAAACTTTAATTTCGTTTGACGTTGAATCTCTTTTCCCTAGCATTCCAATTAAAGACACTATTTCTATATTAAAAAACATCCTTATCAAAAATCAAATACCCGCGGAACATATTAAAATTTATATCGAACTGACGGAATTAGTAATGGAATGTAATGTATTTGAATATAATAATTTTTTCTACAAGCAAACCTTCGGAACCGCTATGGGCAACCCTTTATCTCCTTTCCTAGCTGACATGTTCCTAAATAATTTTGAAAACAACGAAAAACATTCAGTAACAGAATTTCCTGAGGTATGGTTCAGATACGTGGATGACGTTTTCGCTATAGTAAACTCTGATTTTAAAATTAATTCCTTTGTTACCTCCCTCAATAATTTCCACGACAGCATAAATTTTACTTACGAAACAGAAAAGAATAACTCCTTACCATTTTTAGATCTCCTTATATCACGAAATAATAATAAACTGAATTTGACATTTATCGAAAACCCACCCACACATTTAATTACCTTCATTCTGATGCCTTTGCCCCTATGAAACATAAATTAGCTGCTTTTAATAGCCTTATCCACAGAGCCTTCAGCATTCCGTTATCTTTAAAAAATCTCAATTACAACAGCTATACAATAAAAAAACTAATAAATAAACATGCTTTTAAAAATAAAATCAGAAACACAACCCACTTAATACCTTCCAATCCTGATAAAGATAAAAAATTCATTAAATTAATATACTCCCCTAAAATAGAAACCCATTTTAACAAATTCTTTAAAAAATACAATTTAACACCAGCCCTTTATTCAAATTCTAAATTGAAGCAATTACTTGGTAACACTTTCAAAAAACCAGAAGAACTAGACCAATCAGGCATTTATTCCATTAGCTGTTGTAATTGTGATAAAATATATATAGGTCAAACACAACGTAATATACAAATCAGATGTAAAGAACACATCACACATGCAAAATATCTCAATCCAGAAAAATCTGCTGTAACTAACCATATTTACGAAACAGGTCACAAAATCACAATAAATAATATAAAATTAATGAAACAATCCTCCAGTTATCAATTAAACATGCTAGAGGCTATCGAATTGAAAAAACATGAAAATAATTTATTAAATTTTGATGTAAGCCCGCTACAAAATGTACTCCTAGAATTTATCCCTTCACCTTAATCCGGGTTTTTTCCATAATACCTCGTTCCAAGTACCGCCGTTAAATCGTTTTTTCCCTGTAATTACCGCACTGTACCCTCACTATAATCTGCATAATTGTTTAGTATATAAGCCGAATAATTTTAGTTTTGTATTTAGTATTAAAACATTGATAATGGTCACTTTGTGTCCGAAATATATATCTGTAAATTTAAATAAAATTGTGAAGAAAGGTTTTTAGTGCTTTTTAATTAATTGACCTAATGTATATTCCTTCCTTCAAAGAGTTTTAGATTCAGTATATAAATTTCTGAAAGTTAATTAATATTCGTTTTGAAGTGTAATCGTAACTATGGACTATAGTTTTACAGTGCGTTCTTTTTCCAACGCATTTGGTTTACTTTATCAGACTGAATATTGTTGTGTCGTTTCTCGAAGCTATATTTTGTGACGTAGGACGGAAGATCCAACGGACTATAGTCAGAGTAAAAAGTAGTTACAAAATTAGTTTCTCCAAAACTTAAAAACAAAGAATAAAACGAGTTGTAAGTACTTAAATTACAAATTATAGTTCTAAAAAGGTGTATTCTCTCTCTTCTTCCTTAAGGTACTTTGGCCTCCTCCCATGTACCTGCTACTCCTTATTTTATGTATATTATATACCTTGATGTTCTTATTACCAATGTCATTGTCTATATATTCTACCACGCTTCACACTATTAATATCAATCTTATGACTATTTATGTTCATAACACCAATACAGATTATTATTATTATTATAGCCCTCATTGTATCCACTCTTCTCCAAAAATCCTTGTCTCGATATTAATTTAAACTATGAATATGTTTTAATATATTACACTTATTACAATAAAGTCTTAGTTTATTTACTGTCCCCTATGACAAACCCACCCTCTCATAATCAATTACTAATTCCACCAATTATATTTCAATTGCAATAATATTCCCTAAAATCTACCTTTTTCTAGGAGAAATATTTTGGTGATGGATGATAGATAAAGGAAACGTGTGTAAAAAAGCTTCATTTTGGAAAATTAAAAATAATCGTTATGAGGAAAGTTCAGACCGTTCATCATAAATACACCGAATGCATCCATCTGAGTAAGTTCTTCAATATCAATAAACCTCATGACAATTTTTAACAGATTTACCGATCAGATTGAATGGTACTGCCACTTGCATTATGATGGACAAGTCTATATTTCAAAACAACACATCAGTATTTGTGCTACCGTGCTGAGGCTACGGATTGGCTATCTCAGTGAAGGGGATTTTACGTGAACCACTTCTGACTCCCTAAATTATACAATTTAAACAGGGCGGATTCTAAGAACTTTTTGTTTCCATAGCTTCTTCTCTGTATTTTTTGAAGCTGTATAAATAAAAAAACTGAAACCCAAATTATAATGATTGTTTAGACATGGGTCTTATATTACATACTACACTCTCATGTGTGGCATAATTCTGACAGCCAAAAAATTCAATCAGATAGTTTTTACATTAAAAGTATTAACAATAAAAAAGACAGAGGTGATGCTTAGAGGTAAAACAGTTGATGTCAATTATAAACTAATAAAGAAGTTTGAGTAGAATATCCTTCGATGAAGAGAAGTCCTAAAACTAAAGACTAAAATGTACATATGTACATATTTTCTATTATAAATTTTGTGTTATTTAGTTAGAAAGGAGTACAAAGATGTTAATAAGTACATAAAAAGATTCAGCTTGTAGTACAGAATAGTGAGTCAGGCTTACCCATTAGTAAAATGTCTTGTAGTATCCATATATTATCTGGTAATAAAGTATAAATCATTTTAGCTAAAAAACCTATGTAAACATTTCTTGAAGAGTCTTTTACTTAAGCTAGTCACTATCAAACTAGAAGTTTTACTTCACCGTGATTTAATTCTTATTTATATAAACATTTTATAGAAATTTCATGTTTATGCTGGATCCCAAGAAGGCTAACACAAATACACAAAGTTTCTTTGTATTTTTTGAACTTGTACAACCAGAAAAGAGAGTTATTATTGTACCCCGAACTATGACTACTGATTAGGCATACGTCTTATATTACGTACGTAAGTGACAGAGTCTTGCGTGGTATCATTATGACAGCCCAACAAAATCAATAAATTTCAATCAGATAGTTTTCACTTGAAAAGTATCTGTAATAAAAAATGAGATTATGCTAAGTGGTAAAGTAGTTGATGTATTGTAATCAGTATTGTAAATTAATAAAGATGTTTCCGCTTGTAAAACCTATGCAAACATTTCTAGAAACTAAAACAGAAATGGTGATTAAGGTTTTTAAAAAAAAATATATAAGGTGGGTGGGTGGCCACTATTCCACCCTCCAATTTCAAGAACATATGCGAGAGTATTGATTAATTAATATTTATTTCACAGAAGTGTAAAGTTATTATCATTACAAAAACACTATTTAGGATTTTTCTTTTCTAAAAAATCAGTCGTTTATGTTATAATGATTGGAGGGTGTGATAGTGGCCACCAATCCACCCTACATATGCTTGTTAACACAAACCACCACTTCCCTTTAAATTTTTTTGACATCTTGAAACACACCGCGATTATTTTTGGAAACTAAAACAGAAACTGTGACTAAGATTTTCAAAAATTATGTAGGGTGGGTGGGTGGCTACTATCCCATCCTTCAATTTCAAGAAGATACGCAAGAGTCTTGCTTAATTATTATTTATTTCATAGAAGTGTAAAGTTATTCTCATCACAAAAATACTATTTATGATTTTCTTTTCTAAAAAGATAGCCGTTTATGTTATAATGATTGGAGGGTATTACAGTGGCCACCCACCCACCCTACATATGCTGGTTAACACAAACTAACATGTCACTTTTAAATTTTTTGGACATCTTCAAATACACCGCGATAATTTTTGGAAACTAAAACAGAAACTGTGATTAAGATTTTCAAAAACTATGAAGGGTGGGTGGGTGGCCACTATCCCACCCTTCAATTTTAAGAACATACGTAAGAGTCTTGATTAATTAATATTTATTTCATAGAAGTATAAAATTATTCTCATTAAAAAATATATTCATGATTTATCTTTTCTCCAAACTATGTCGTTTATGTTATAATAATTGGAGGGTGTGATAGTGGCCACCCGCCCACCCTACATATGCCTGAATTTTAAACCACCACTACACTTTTAAATTTTTTGTACATCTTCAAATTCACAGCGCTAATTTTTGGAAATTAAACAGAATCTGTGAATAAGATTTTCAAAAAATATGTAGGGTGGGTGGGTTGCGCAGTTTCTGTATTCAATCTTATATTTTGGTAGGTTATAATTCTAAACTATTCTGCCCCTGAATGATCTCTGCTTTGGGGTTTTAAGTGTGAATGCCAAATGTTAAATAAGTAATTGTGGAAGCTTTCATTTCGTAATACATTTTGATAATTCAAAATAAATACAACAATTAACTTGTGTTGGTATCACTTCTTTAAGTGAGTAAGAATTTATTTAAAATTGTTAAATGTTAGTTTAGAATTAAATGTTATACCGAAGAATTTGCAGGATTGAGAAGAAAACATTGTGTGATCATTTATACATATTATATTATATGATGGAAATTCTAAAGACGGTCAAATAGGATGATGGATTATTTAGGGCTTATGGATGTTCTCCCCCATTTTGCAAAAGATGTAAGGGCTTTGTTTATGATTAGTTTAGATTCATGGTCTAATAGTGTAGTGTCATCTGCTTTAAGTAAAGATGATTGGAATTTTACATACATAAACAAAAATGTTGTAAAGAACGAGTCTATACGAAAAGAAATTATCAACTGGATCAAGAAGATTTGTGTGGTTTTTAAGGAATTACACTTAAACAGCAAACCTAGTTGCCATACTGAATCTTAAGCGTTGAAAATATCTAAGAAGACCATGCCCAACTTCTGGTTTTCGAAGCGTTCTGTCTGACAGTTTGGTGTAAGCATTAATAAATGTAAGAAAGTGGAACGTTGCTCTAGAAAACCAAATTGATATGAAGTGATGTATTGTGAGGTGTGTTGTATAAGACTAATGTTTAGGATCGTTTCGGGAAAACGTATCTAGTACTGGAAGCAAGGTAATAGGGGGATAGCTTGAGACTTCAGGCTTGTGTAGATTTTAGGATATATGTGACAATACTCTTCCTCAATTCCGGTGGTATAATTTGGGATTTATAATTGCTAGTTAGTATTTGAGTTAAGTATTGGTGAATAATTTCTAAGAGAGATTTGGAATATTTCATCGTCATTTTATGGGGATTCTGGAATTGAAGCTTTTTGGAGGATTCAGAATTATATGGATCTGAAGTGAATTGAACCCAAATTGGAAATAAGAGTAACATTGCAGATCAATTGCTAGATGTTGAATGTGAAAAGCAGAATATTAGATCAGTAGTAGTTGATTGGTTGTGGTAGATAATAATTATGTTAATTCGTCCAAAGTTTGAATTACCTATTAAATAGGAGAATTGTTTTATTCATGTAAAGAGGCCACTGATAGAGGAGTCCGGATACCGATATCAAGAAAGACAGATTTTACATGAAAGAAGGAAAATAAATAAAATCAATATCATAAATTTCGACTGTGTAGATTTACGAAATGTTTTCGTATTTTTAAGTTAATACCAGTTGGGATATATTTCGATTTCATCACTCTAGAGCAGTAGAAGACGGAAAAATATAGGAATTTTGCATAACTGTGTAGTCATTTTATTATCCTGTTTTAAAATAACAATAATAAAAACAGGACAATAAAATTAAATACGAAAATTTTTCAACCAGTTCGTAGGATAAAATGAAATTAATCACTTTTTTCGAGTCACTGCTTTAATAACATTTCTTCCTATAGTTTTGAAAATTTCAGTTGCATTTACGAAATGTTTTCGTTTTTTCTAATTATTCAGTTTATCATTATCAAACAGTTTGTTATAATTTTAGCAGGGAAATAATAATTTTAAGTAATAATACAAATAGGTTGGTTTTGATCATTAGGAACAAGACTTTTTTAAACAAACTTATATCTAGTGAATACATCTTAACATAATTAAAAGTACGATAAATTAAATTCTCACTTAATCCATGGTGAAACATTGTTATGTTATTAAAAGTACCTATGTTTATGTTTGTTTATGTTTATTAATCTTTAGCTTTCATTCCAAAAAAATAAATACATATGAATATACACAAATATAAAACAAAATGTACAAAAATTTTGACTGGATGAAGCTGGGCGGAGTTCGTGCAGCTGCGAAGAAAGGATACAACAGTATTATTAATATTAATTAAAACTATCTGAACAAGGAGAGGAAACAAACGACGACGTAAAATCCATGCCGGCAAATGGGAATGCATCGTAGATTATCGCGAATGTGTGCTTACTAACTGAGCTGTGGCAATATTTGAACAGTGCTGTCTATCGAAATTCAATTAAATCAAAATCAACATTACATATTGTTCTTGCCACGGCAGCCAAATAATTTCCCTAGCATACCCTAATCCCTGGAATGGTTAGACGCATTGCACACATACATTATTCGCCTGGCAAATTAAAATACGCCCCTGTATGAATAGGATCATTTTCGATCAATACATATTTACAGCGGATTAATTCAAATATTCAAAATTGTGTAAAATACGAATTCTACATTCGGTAGATAAAATATAATTTCTAGAATACTTAATAAAATACTGGCACAATATATGGTTTCAAAAATGTTTTTATTATTCTACGACAATTTTTCACCACACACTGGCTTCGTCAGGTAGATGAAAAAATGTTAGATCAATCCAGTATTTCTAGAATAATTTAAAAAAAAATCTATAAAAGAATTTAAAAGGTAAGGTACTCGTATTTTTAATCATATATAATCTATCACAAAGTAGAAGACTCCACAATTACCTATTTAATATTGTTAATGATACATCTGAATTTAATTTCTATAAAATAATGTATTTTCTCTATTCTCTGAGGTAAATTGTTATATTTACAACTATCATGCATAAAATCTATTTATGGTTGCTTCAACATTAACAATAGATGCGTAGTGAGTAGTTAGTTTGTCGTAAAGTTTTAAACGTGACGTATTCCCAAAATTCGTCCCCGCTAAGTTACGTGATAGCTTACAATCTAGTTTAAAGCCTGATGTATTCAAAGTTTAGACAATAAATCACATTAGGATCATTTTGATTGGAATTAAATTATCAAAACTAAACGTAGCAATATATCTAATAGTAAGGTGCGAGCTTGCGGTGTGCCTAATTCCACCTTTCATCCTACACGGATAAATTTCTCCAGTAATTATTATACAATAATGTTAATATGAATACACTATATTTTATGAGAAATAAAGATACGAACTATATCTTTCACAGTGATAATGAGAGCCCATTGAAATCACGTCCGAATGGGGGCACGTCAGGCAAGTTTAATTACAATTTGGGCATATTTGAGGGACGCGCGTTTTTCTTCCACTCCCCTATCGAATTTCGTTTATGTAATATCTAGTATGCAGCTAGGATGTGTATTGAATTCGGACCCCTTCTCGACTATAAATGGCGATTGAGCAAAAAGATCTATTCAAACCGTCTCTCCCCACGACACACTAGCCACTACACATTTTGGTCAAATCAATAGACAATGGACGCTAAACCCTTCTCTCTTGGTATTAATTATACAGTGTGTCCGAATAAATTTTATACGGAAGTATACATTTTAATACGCAAAATGTTATATTTAATATGTTTTTAATTACAATGAATATAAATAATTAGAATCTCTACATATCAATACATGTCAATACCATAGCGAGTGTAAGATTTCCAAGTTACTGAATAATAGTAGGTTATGGCAAATGTTAAATACATTATTTTTATATTTTTAACTTCCTAGCTTATGTACTAAAAATCAAATTATGTCGCTCTGTCTTAATCTACTTCCTTCTGAAGCATACGATTCCAGGACATAATCGAAAACTTCGGACTGGGTCAAAGAAACGAAAGAGGGGACAGGCTGGTTGCCAAAAAGGCAAACAAGAATGGATGAACGATAGCATCATACAATTAATGGAGGAACAGAGAATACAAACGAACAATTCGAGGGAATAAATAATGCTGAATAGAAGAAAAAAAAACAAAATCAGAATTGCAAAAGAAGAATGTTCAGAATTAGAAAAATTCTACGTAAAGCATGATACCTTTAACCTTTACAAAAGAATTAGAGATATAACACATATGAATAAAAATAAACTACACGGAAAATTAATAGATATCAACAATAAACTAATGGTAGAACATAAAGATCAAATGACAACATGGAAGGAATATGCAGGAAAGTTGTTTTGAGATGACAGGCCGCCAAACTCAGAAGAAAAAGGTAGGCCCTTAGAAGGACCGATAAGTCTAAAGGAAGAACTTCAAGAGGCAATCATAGACACAAAAAGTAGGAAGGCTAAAGGATCAGATAAACTTAATGCAGAATTATATTATATTATTATGAAGAAACCTTAAAGTTATATGTTTAATGCTTGAAGCCATCACTTTGTGATACATCTTGAATCAGGAACTTTAAATGAAAATACACTTCGTTGATATCACACACAGGATTTATTACGTGACTATAGTTTCAACCTTTAAAAGGCCATTATCAAACGTACGTTTGATAATAAATACTGTGTGTGATATCAACGAAGTGTATTTTCATTTAAAGTTCCTAAACCTTAAAGTGGATGCTTCAGACATATAATAAAATCTATGATACAGGACTGACTGAAATCAACATTCATAACTCTCCCAAAGAAAGCAAATGCTAAAAGATCTAGTAAATACCAACGGATAAACCTAATGAGCAATGCGCTGAAAATATTTCTTGGAATTATAAACTCCAGCATTTCTAAAAAAATCGACCAAGACATCGAAGATACGCAATTTGGCTTCAGAAACGTATTCGGTATAAGAGAGGCAATGTTCTTTGTGCAGGTTATAAAGCTAAAGTACTTGGATCAACGTTGCACAGTCTTTGCTTGTTTCATAGACTAAGAAAAAGCAAAGACAACGTAAAACATCAAAAACTTGTCGAAATTCTGAAAAGAATTGACGAGAAAGAACATATACTGGAAATAAAAGGCCCAGGTTAAAGTAAGAGAAGAACAAACGGAAGAAATTCAATTTCTAAGTTCAACCAGGGTGCATTTTATCTACCTATACTCCGAGAACATATTTAGAATTGCGCTAGATGAATGCACACAAGGAATAAAAGTAAATGGAAAAGCAATAAATAACAACCGATTCGCAGATGTATCCGTGATCTTTGCCAACACTATCGAAGACTTGCAACACCTTATAGACCAAGTGCATCAAGCTAGCTCTGAATACGGACTTGATAGAAATATGAAAAAATCAAACATGACTATCAGCAAGAACTACGACATAAACCATGATGTACTAACCGTTAATAGTGAACCAAAAGAAGAGGGAGTTTTTAGGTGTTATTTATCCAACATACTACAAAAAGATTCTAATATTATGTATAGATAATAATAATCTACAAAAATTTTGATCGTATATTGGAAAGGCTTGAATTCACAAAATATGTGTTCTTCCACTCTCGCCCTCTATTTTTCTGGCATCAGTTGCTCCATGAAAACTTTCTTAATGACGATTCATCAAATTATTTAGGTAGTTGGCTCTACGAACGATGAGATCCCGAGCATGACATAGAAATAGCCAGAAAGACCTTCCAAAAACAACGACAAAGACCTGAAGGAAACATGGAACATCAAATGAAGAATAGTTTAGTGTTATGTTTTCTCGGCGCTACGGAGTGGAAGGTTGGACATTGAAAATAGCATCAATGAATAAACTTGAAGCTTGAACTGTATGTAGACATACACGAGGATGCTCAAAATTCCATGGGCTGATAAAGTAATGAACAACGAAATACTTAGACAAATGGAGAAATAAAGAGAATTGCTCACTTGCTCACGATGGTGAATTAATCTTGTTTATTATAACAAAACAATATTAGATTTTTTTAGATTTAAAAAAAATTCTATTGCACAGTGCGTTTTGACAAATTTCTAAGATTTTGAATTTTTCTTTTTTCGTTTAGTTTAATTCCTTCAATCTTTCATTAAATTTCTGCAATTTTAATTATGATTCCAAGATTTTCCATTTATTGAGTTTTCTTTAAAATGTATCTTTTAGGTTGATATTTAATTCTATTCTTTTTGAGGATTGTGAAATATTTCAGCATACTTTCTTCTAGATTTTTACAGTTTTTCAGCAAGTCAAAAGTTTTCAGATTTTTAGTATATTTCAACGTATTCTTACTAAATTATTTTCGAAATTTTTAGGATTTTTTTAACATTTTATTTTCTATTTTTTTTTAAATTTTCTCCTATTCTTGTTTTACTTATCGGAATTTTCTAGACACTTTTCTTCCATACACCACGTAATGTGGTGCAGTGTACTGTTTTTAAAGCTTGATTTTTTTTCTTTCCATCGTCTTTGGGGTTTCTGCAATTTGGAGAATTTCATATTTGTAATAATTCTCACTTTATTTTTAGCCTTAGAATTATTGTTTAATATTTTTGATACCTATAGCACAAGAGCTGTTTCCCGGCGCTGGCCTTTTTAAGAAATTTAAGCACTATGATTTTGTTGCCTCTCTTCTTCACTTCTTCCAATTCTTGTATACTGACTTTCCTGACGATCTTCGGCTGGGATTAATTTAACAAACTTTTTCGTCGTAATTCCTTCCACGCCTTGTAGGTTCGTCGAGAATGTCGAGATTTGCAGCGTGTTCGATGACGTTGATGATGGCTGCAGATTTACTTGTGTGTCAGATGGATTTCGATAAACAGGAAGATCTATGTTTCTTCCAATTCTTGTGTGCCGACTTTCCTGATGATCTTCTGCTGGGATGAGTTTAACAAACTTTTACGAATCAGTTTCATCGTAATTCCTTCCCGATATTATTATTCGTCGATAATTTCGGGATTTGCAGCTTGTTCGATGACGTTGATGGTAGTTGCAGATTTACTTGTGATTCAGATGGATTTTGGATTAACTGGAAGGTCTATGTCACTCGTACAGGGCAAAGGCATGGGATATTCTTTAGGGATAGGATCATCCACTTCCTCTTCATCTTCTATGTAAATAGTTTCTTGTTTAACAGGCAGTTAATCGTCAGTTTTTATAACACATCTTATTTGAATTCATATAACAAGGTTGGTTAGGTCTATTTTGAAAATATAACAGTTGCGTTGGGCTTACCCACTTTAGAACAATCGGCGTCATCGGAGTCGTACCAGCACTAGAATTAGCAACGGCAGTCTGTTTCTTCAATGCCAGCATTTTCAATCGAGCTTCGTTCTCTTCTGAATGTTTTTGAGGTTCTTTGTAGGTCGACCGCGTTACATCACCAACTTCACCGACATTTCCTCTCTATCAACTATAACTTCAATCACCAACTTCTCTTGCATTTCTTTCCTATCAATTTAACTTCAATTTCCTTAGGAGGCTAAGCGATGGACATAAAGAAGGCCTCTAAAACAAGGCCCTATATTTGCCTAAGATTTCTGTTTCTGTTTCTTCAATGCCAGCATTTTCAATCGAGCTTCGTTCTCTTCTGAATTTTCGTGAAGTTCTTTAAAGGTCGACTGCGTTTTATCACCAACTTCTCTTGCATTTCACACCTATAAACATCAACTTCAATCACCAACTTCTCTTGCATTTTTTCCCTATCAATTTCAACTTCAATTTCCTCAGGAAACTCAGCGATGGACATAAATAAGGCCTCCAAAACAAGGCCCCATATTTGCTTAAGATTTCTACGCTTTTTCTTTGAAATTTTGCTTCGACAATTCCTATTTAAGATTTTTACATATTTCCAGCAATTTCCCTACGTTTTTTTATTTTTCGATAATTATTTACCAATCATTAAAATATTCCATTTGATTTTAATTTAACTTTTCTTTTAATTTCAACATATTCGTATTACTTCTGCTCTATTCTTTCAGTCGATGTGTAATGTTATTAATTATTTGGAAATTTTCTTTAAAATATGTTCCCTAAATTTCTAAAATATTGTCGAAATATTTCAACAATTTCTTTTCTAGATTTTTAGAGATTCACTCCAATTTCAATTAATTTATCTTTCCTAGTATTTTCTTTAGATTTTATATTTTTGACCTACATCAAAAAACAATTAATTAAACCTAGCGTACTCTTGACCTTACGCAACAATCTGTTCATTGGCCTAGCGGACTCCTCATTTACTTTAAATGATAAGGAATAAATAACCCTTTCATATAAAACCATTGCACAGAATAAATATTACAATTGTTTAACCAGCACAAAATCTACTTTCTAAGAATACATTTTACAGCGTACTCTTGACCTACCTCAACACATCAGATATTATCCTAGCGTACCCTTGACCTTCCCTAATAAAGTATCGGTGGTGGTAGGTCAAGAGTACGCTAGGTTAATATCTAGTACATTGAGGTAGGTCAAGAGTACGCTGTAATATTTATTCTTAGGAAGTAAATACTGTCCTGGTTAAAAAATAATTTATAGTGGTCTTCTGACTTACAACAATGAAAGATTAGAAGTTTATTGGCTAAACTCAACGCACAATGATAAATATTACAGCTGACTGTTGACTAGATAAATCCATGGGTTGAATTCCTTTCCATAAGTACTGATTAAAGTAATGATTTAATGAGGACTTCTTACCTACATCAATGAAAAGGTTAGTAGTTTACTGGTTAAAGAAAATCGACAAATGAGAAATATTGAACTGGGTAAATCAATTTAATGAAGAACAGAAAGACCGAAGGTCGATAGCCCAAACGGACGGACTAACCCTTATTTTAAATTGTATTAAAATTTATTTTTGTTTGTCCAAATAAAGATGTTGTTCCCTCTCAATTTAATGATTGGGGTTTCCCCAATTCCAGGTGTACTGGTTTAAATAGCGATTTAATGAATTTTTCTGACCTATACCAATGAAAACGATAAGAGTTTACTGTCTCAACCTACAAATGATAAATATTAATGAATAGATTTATTTGTTTTTACGGTTGGTTAAACCTCTTTCCAGAAGTACTGGATTAAACAATAATTTATTAAGTTCAATAAAACATTTAGTAATATCTGGTTGAAGTCAATCTACAAACTATAATTATAAAAGCTTACTCTTAACATAAGTAAATCTGTAGGGCACCCTAAATTCTTATATTCGTCAACTCAACTTGTGGATATATGTTTAAAGCCTTTGACTGTATCGATCATCACGAAATTTTTCTTACAAAATTACAGCAAATTGGATTTAGGAGAGTTGCCTAGAATTGGCTAAAATCCTACATAATTGGAAGACAACAAATTCTTAAGATTAAGCGTGAAGATTTCGTACATTCTATTACATTAGAAATTGTTAGTGGTATCCTACAGGGAAATATTTTGGGCTCACTTTGATTCAACATTTATATAAACAATCTATTTGAATTAAACTTCAAAATTGTAAACTATGCTGATGACACAAATATTATATACAAAGGAAATGATATGTCGATTTGTGTCAAAACGGAGAAGAATTATTAAATTTAATATTTTGCTGGATTCTAATTAACGGCTTAATTGTAAGTCAAAATAAAATATTGTATGCAATTCAAAAAGAACACTATCTACAATAAATCTTGGCAATTGCAATCCAGAATTAGAAAGTGACTTCGATCGGACGAGCGGGAACCATGCTATACAGGGTGTTCCTAAACAATGTTTGCTCAGAACTTTTTTGATTGTTCTTAAATCTACATTTATTCTTCCTAATTTTAATATAAAATTTACTTTGGAGACTTTTATCGCTCTTTGAAAATTTTAATAACAATGGCCGATCGTTTGTTCTAGAGTTATACCCAAAAAACGAAAAACAAATGAAAATCGAATTTTCGTTTTCAACGTTTACAATAAGTTTGCGACATTTGTGAACCGTCAGTGTAAGAATTTTTAAAATTTGATTATTCGTTGCAGAGTTATGACCCAAAAATAAAAAACAAATGAAAATCGAATTTTCGTTTTTAACGCTTCAAATAGATAGGCGACATTTGTTAACCGTCAGTGCAATCATTTTTAAAATTCGATATTTCGTTCTAAAGTTATGGCAAAAAAACGAAAAACAAATGAAAATCGAATTTTCGTTTTCAGTGTTTGCAATAAGTATTGGATATTAGTAAACCATCAGTGCAAGAATTTTGGAAATTCGTTCTATCGTTCTAGGGTTATAGTCAAAAAACGAAAAACAAATGAAAATCAAATTTTCATTTTTAAGGTTTACAATAAGTATGCGACTTTTGTGAATCGTCAATACAAGAATTTTTAAAATTCGATCTTTCGTTCTAGAGTTATAACCAAAAAACGAAAAACAAATGAAAATCGAATTTTCGTTTTTAACGTTTACACTAAGTATGCGACATTTGTAAACCGTCAATGCAAGAATTTTGAAAATTCGTTATTTCGTTCTAGAGTTATGGACAAAAAACGAAAAACATATGAAAATTGTATTTTCGTTTTCAACGTTTACAACAAGTATGCGACATTTGTGAATCGTCGGTGCAAGAATTTTTAAAATCCGGTCTTTCGTTTAAAAGTTAGGTTCAAAATAAGAAAAACAAATGAAAATCAAATTTTTGTTTTCAACGTTTACAATAAGTATGCGATATTAGTGAACCATTAGTACAAGAATTTTTAAAATTCGACCTTCCGTTCTAATGTTTTGGCCAAAAAAACGAAAAACAAATGAAAATCGAATTTTCGTTTTTACCGTTTACAATAAGTATGCGACTTTTATGAACCATCGGTGCAAGAATTTTGGAAATTCGATCTTTCGTTCTAGAGTTATAGAAAAAAAAAAAAAACAAATGAAAATCGAATTTTCATTTTTAACGTTTACAATAAGTATGGACTTTTGTTAACCGACAATACAAGAATTTTTAAAATTGTTTACTAATGTCATAAGTAAACCATCAGTGCAAGAATTTTGGAATTTGGATCTTTCGTTCTAGAGTTATAGTCAAAAAACAAAAAACAAATGAAAATCGAATTTTCATTTTTAAGGTTTACAATAAGTATGCGACTTTTGTGAACCGTCAATACAAGAATTTTTAAAATTAGATCTTTCGTCCTAGAGTTATGACCAAAAAACGAAAAACAAATGAAAATCGAATTTTCGTTTTCAACGTTTACAAGAAGTATGCGACATTTGTGAACCAAGTGCAAGAATTTTTAAAATGCAATCTTTCGTTCTAGAGTTATAGCAAAAAAAACAAAAAACAAATGAAAATCAAATTATAGTTTTCAACGTTTACAATAAGTATGCGGCATTTGTGAACCGTCAGTGTAAGAATTTTTCAAATTTGATTTTTCGTTTATTAGTTATGTTCAAAAAACGAAAAACAAATGAAAATAAAATTTTCATATTTAACGTTTGCAATAAGTATGTGATTTTTGTGAACTGTCAATGCAAGAAGTTTTAAAATTCGATCTTTCGTTCTAGAATTATGACCAAAAAACGAAAAAAAAAAAAATGAAAAACGAATTTTCATTTTCAACGTTTATTGGCCAGAACTTTTTTGATTGCTAGAAAATCTACATTTTTTCTTCCACATTTTAATATCAAACTTATTTTAGAGATTTTTATCACTCTTTGAAAATTTTCATTATGGCCGATCGTTCATTCTAGAGTTTTGTCAAAAAAAAAAACAAATGAAAATCGGAGTTTAATTTTAAGCGTGTACAATAAGTATGCAATATTTGTGAACCTTTGGTGCAAGAATTTTTAAAATTCGATCTTTGGTTCTAAAGTTGTAGCCAAAAAAAAACGAAAAACAAATGAAAATCAAATTTTCGTTTTCAACGTTTACAATAAGTACGCGATTTTTGTGAACCGTCAGTGCAATAATTTTTAAAATTCGTTCTTTCGTTCTAGAGTTATAACCAAAAAACGAAAAACAAATGAAAATCGAATTTTCATTTTCAGCGTTTATTGTCCAGAACTTTTTTGATTGCTAGTAAATCTACATTTTTTCTTCCACATTTTAATATCAAATTTACTTTAGAGACTTTTATCACTCTTTGAAAATTTTCATTATGGCCGATCGTTCATTCTAGAGTTATACAGGGTGACTGACGAAAAACCTTTGGTGCTGTATCTCGCTTATTTTTGATCCGATTTGAATAAATAAAACATCAAATTAAATGATTTTTAAAAGACTTTAATATGAACTGTACTGATATTTTTTCTTGCATCTAGTTTTTGACAAAAGACGATCAACTTTTTTTTTCAAATTGCACTGTATATATATTTTGTACTGATCCGCAAGGAGATTTTTTTCTGAATCTAAATTTGTAAACGATTTTATCCATTCATCAAACCAAAGTCGAGAAATTGAGTATTAAAAAAAAATAAAAATCAAATACCCATAGTAAACAATATACAGAGCCTATTCCAAATGTCAAAAGTGACAGTGTCAGTCATTGGTATAATACTGCAATGATTTTTAATAATTTCATAATAAAAATGTTGCAAGATTACAAAAACTGAAAAACGATTTCTGTAGAAGCACAAAATTCTAGTACAGTGTTTGAAATATTGCAACATGTTAATTATGAAATAATTAAAAATCGTTGCAGTATTGTATCAATGGCTGTCACTGTCACTTTTGACATTTAAAATAGGGTCTGTATATTGTTTACAATGGATACTTGACTTTTTATTTATTTTTTTAATCCTCAATTTCTCGACTTAAGTTTGATGTATGGATAAATTTGTCTACATTTTTATATTCAGAAAAAAAATCTCCTTGCGAATCAATAAAAATATATATACAGTGCAATTAAAAAAAAATGTTGATCGTATTTTGTCAAAAACTGGGTGCGAGAAAAAATAACAGTTCAGATCCTATTAAAGTCTTTTAAAAATGGTTTAATTTAATGTTTTATTTATTAAAATCGGATAAAAAATAAGTGAGATACAGCACCAAAGGTTTTTCGTCAGTCACCCTGTATGCAAAAAACGAAAAACAAATGAAAATGGGAGTTTCATTTTTAACGATTACAAAAAATATGCGATATTTGTGAACCGTTAGTGTAAGAATTTTTAAAATTCGATCTTTCGTTCAAGAGTTACAGCCAAAAAATAAATGAAAATGGAGTTTTCGTTTTTAATGTTAATAAGTATTCGACATAGTTGATTGTATTTACACTCTGTATATATGATAATAATAAAAGGAAGTGACCTTATAGGATTAAATTTCGGTTTTAGTGGAGGACGTGATCGTAACGATGTATTGTTTTCAAGTAGAAGGGTTAGTGTTATTATTCTACAGCTGATATTAAATTACTACATTCAGAGTATTATTTATTTTGCATAACAAAAAGTTATAAACGAACATCCATTATATATCCTGGTGTAAGCTAGATTACAATTTATGTTAAAATAATTGAAATTTAATACAGTGTACTACATGAAAACGCAACCCTTTCATTTATACTTACTGTCCCTAGAAAGTTTTCATATCAAGGTCCTGATTGTTATTTTTTTAATGTTTAAATATTTATTTTAGATATTTATTGTTAGAAATAATTATTTAATGTTTTCTTCTTAATTTTCAATATACAAGCGAAATTAGGAAAATTGGAATTATTATATTTCTGATTTGGAGTTGTCAATTGTAAAACATTTTGAAGAATATTTGTATTTGTAGTTATGATTTATTTATTTATCTATTGTGCTTACAAATTAAAATCGAAATACATTTGTAACAATAAATTCTTACAGAAAAATATTGTTTTGGTACATAGCAAGGCTTGATCCTCTGTTTTCCATAGGAAAAGATTTATAGTGGGCTTTTTACAAAATCGTCATCATTTCTGACCCTTCTTATAATTTCCTAAATGGGATCGAATATAAAAAAATGGGGCCTCATTTCATGTTCAATGTAATCATAGTCTTAGCATATACTAGTATAAGGCTTAGAAGTGTTGTACCTCAAAGGTAGAATCTGACATTAGGGCGGAATGATGTTAGAATTAATTAAAACATGAAATTTAATTTATTTCTGAATTGTTTAAAATTCTGACAATCAAAATTTTATTAATAACGCGCCAGCATTTATTCATACAGCTTAATTAAATCAAGAAATATTTTCAACCCTTTTCACAGGCTAAATTATTATTTTAATTATCATTATTTCCACGAGGGCACCGTATTGTTCGCATTCTTAATATTTAGCTGTGCATTCGTACTGAAATTAACAGAAATTAAAAGACAACTATTCATAGTATTGACCAATAAAAATAAAATATTTAGTTGTTAATTTTTAAATAATTAATACATCTAATCAATAACGCATATCTAAATCAGTAAACATTTCTTGATAAGCAATATAAGTTTTAATTTTAATTATACCTTACCTTGCCTTTTATAAAGCATTGTCATAGACATCGTACACACAGCAAATATTAATTGCACGGGTGTAGAAGTTTATAATGATTAAGTATCGTCAATTAAATGAAATTAGCGTAATATAGCTTTATGGTCCACTTGGTCGCTCGGTGTCTCTTATAATATTCGCGTTGCACATCAAGTTCGCCGCGTCCAATCAGGGGAGCCCTTATTTTTGGAACTTAATTGCTTACTTGTGGAAAATTTATTTAAAGGGGTGCCATAATGTGACGTGAAATATGGGTACGGCCGCAGGACTCTCGCGCACGTTACTAATGGTATTAATTAATGGTTACAAATGGATGCCTAATAATTATTTTGCTCACAAGTTTTATTACAAGCGTACCGAATCGTTCATATGTATATTTAACAAGTATAAGTAATTATAAAATATAAAATGTAAGGCCACCAACACACCCTACATGTATATTTAGTACTAGTAGTAGTAGTGTTTGGCATCGACCACGTGGTCCTTCCGCCGTGTGATTTGTGTATTTGTGTGTGTGTGTAAATGAGCTTGTTACTTTAAAGGATCGCACCCTTGACTCTAAAGCACCTTTAATTGTACCGGTCACCCATCCAACTACGATGTACTGTATTTTATAATTTAAATTATCGACATCACTCAAGAATTTTTAAAAGAACAAAAAATGGAGCTCAGTTTGATATAACCGATACAGAAAAATTTTTCCAACGCCCGAAGACACAGAAAATCCGCTTCGAAGACGCTTCGACATTCAGAGGCCCGAAAAATGGAGACAGTGATTAATTGCGGAATTGAGGACTGAATCGTGAAATGGCAGAATTGTGCGTGTGCTATTTGTCAGTGCAACGATTAATCAATCCGCGGCGAAGAAAGGGATGCGCCCCCAAAACACCCCGTGAGCCGTGTTTTTGGAGTTTTTTTTTCTATTATGTACTTTTTCCGGGCACAAAACTCCGGAACTGGTTAGCTGATTTGCGGGAGAATATATAAAAAAAAAATAACAACGGGGTGAATTTTACTAACTCATTAATCGGAATGTAAATTTATGCACCTGCGTTTAAAAACGAGCAGCGGGAATTAGTGGGACGCATTAATGATTTTTTTCGAAAATATTTCCTTGGGCTGTAAAAGCAATTAAAGTTTAATTTATGCAACAATTTGAGTACCTCTGTTTATTACAATTATCATTCAAGTGATACAACAACGTGTGTAGATTTTATATCTCTAAATACTTCGTTTGTGAAACATTTGTCACAGGAATAAGAAAATATAACATAACCTATCTATAATTAGATGTTATTTTAGACGATATCTGATAAATAGATCGCTTTGGTTAAATATTTTCTATGACTTACCATAGAAATATGTTAATAATCTTCCTAATTACGAGAAATTTATATTTTTTGGAGCATTTAATTTTCCATTATATTAAAGAAATTTTCTTTTCGTGAAGCTTTACTTTTAGATTTCTAGAATTTTCTTTAGAGGGTGTAGGATTTTTCAGTTTGCAATTATTCAGCAAATTATTTTTTATTTTCTTTCACGTTTTTAATTTTTTTATCTAAAATTTTCAAATATTTCTCTTCCTAATTAAGAGCTATCTATATTTTTCTTTCGGATCATTTAATTATCCATTATATTAAAGAAATTTCTTTTCGAAATTTTCACAATCGGCGAGAATCTTTACTTTTAGATTTCTAGGATTTTCTTTAGGTGTTATAGAATTTTCCAGTGTGCACTTTTTTCAGCCGATTTTCTTCTAAAAGCGAAACTTTTTTAAATTAATTTATTCTTTATTTTCTAAAAAAATTCTTCACGTTTAAAAACTGTTGTTGAATTTTTCTTCTTATTTGAGAGGAATCTATATTTATATATTATTCTTTCGGAGCATTTTATATTCCATTATTCTAAAGAAATTTCATTTCAAGATTTTCAGAATTGTCCAGAATCTTTACTTTTAGATTTCTAGAATATTTTAGAGATTATAAAATTTTCCAATTTAAAGTTTGTCTGTGGATTTTCTTCTTGACTTACAAAATTATATTTTTTTGAATTTCTTCTTCACTTTTTTAAAATAATTGGGAATTAACATAAACAAAAGGACAATAGAAAGAAAAATATTGGCCCTTAGAAAACAATTGGCAGTCCCTAAAAGCAATTTACGATCAATTAAAGCTCCACGAACGAAGACAATTGAAAAATGATAAAAATAGTTAAATGTATTAGAAATTTGTAGAATAGAAACAATTGACAATCTCTAAAAACAACGGACGATCAATTAAATCTTGACGAACGAAAACCAATTGTAAATTGGAAAAAATAGTTTAAATTATTGGAAAGCTTTTCTAAAGTAAAAATTTATCAGAAAATAAAAATAAAAAATGACATTTGTTAAAATTAAAAAAATATTTTATCACAGCTGCAATAAATTTGTTTAAAAAAATTGAATTGAAAATGAATAAAATCAGTTGAATATTAGCGAAAACAATTGAAAATTATTATTCAAAAAATGTCTCTATAGAAAACAATTGAAAACGTGTTTGTCAACGAACGTTTTTTTCTTTATCAAAAAGCTATAAGCAATTGATAAAATCAGTTAAATGAGCTAAATAAATAAACAAATAAGTACGATAAATTAATAAACTAAATCAATAAATAAATAAAGTAATTTATGTTTGTATCAATGAAAGAGTTTATCGTGTTAAAAACACAAAATTAAGCGAATGTTCGGAAATTGTTAAAATAAAACAATTGACAAACGATGAAAGCAGTTGGTCACTGTCAAAAAAATGACGAAAGCAGCACTTTTTCGTAGCATTTTGAAACATTGCTGAAAAATTAAATGAAAAGAACAAAACAAAAAATAACATCTTCAATTAAATAATCTTCAAAAACGACACAATCCATCCGAAATGAATACGTTTTTAATATTCCGGTGAAACAATTGAATTTTTTTGCTTGGAAACAAAATGGCGATTGTTGAAAGCCAAATCGTTGGAAATCAAATTGCTTTCGGTTATTTAAAACATCGTAAAATTAACATCTTCATTTAAATAATCTTCAAAAATGGCACAATCCATCCGAAATTAATAAGTTTTTAATATTCCGGTGAAACAATTGAAGTTTCTTGCTTGGAAACAAAATGGCGATTGTTGAAACTCAAATTGTTGGAAATTAAATTGCTTTCGGTGGTTTAAAACATCGTAAAATTAACATCTTCACTTAAATAATCTTCAAAAAACACACAATCCATCCGCAATGAATGTTTTTAATATTCCGGTGAAACAATTAAGGTTTTTTGCTCGGAAACAAAATGGAGATTGTTTAAACTCAAATTGTTGGAAATCAAATTACTTGCGGTGATTTAAACTCAAATTGTTGGAAATAAAATTACTTGCGGTGATTTAAAACGTCGTAAAATTAACATCTTCACTTAAATGATCTTCAAAAAAAAGACAAAATCCATCCGAAATTAATACGTTTTTAATATTCCGGTGAAACAATTAAAGTTTTTTGCTCGGAAACAAAATGGCGATTGTTTAAACTCAAATTGTTGGAAATTAAATTGCTTATTTTGTAATTTGTACTCGTTTAATTGGCGCTGTAGAATTTGATTTAGAAAAAAGGAAAGGCACACACAAAATTGTTCTCAAAATTTGCAAGTAAATTTACCAGAAATTTGGAGAAATATTGATTTTAGTGAACATTTTAAAAGTTTGGAAGAGAACAGAAATTCCGAACAAAAAATAATTTCTATTCTGTTAAAATTATTACGAAAATTAATATTTCTTTAAATTTCTAGTAACTTCCCTTTCAAATTTTGCGAATTTTTCGATACAAAAAAGAATTTCTAATCTTTTCCAAACTCTTAAATTGTTCACTAAAATCAGTATTTCTCTAAATGTCTAGTAATTTCACTGGCAAATTTTGCCAACTTTCTGTTCTGTTCTAAGTTTTATTTTTTAATAATCTCTTTGAAATTTTCTAGCAATTTTTTTCCGATTTTATAGAATTTTCCTAAAATTCAATTTTCTCTTTTTAAGAGTTCACTTCGATTATTCTGAACCTTTTCGGTAATTTTTGTTCTCCCCCAAATTGTTCGAATTTTCGTTAAGAAATTTGTTTCAGTATTTTATTCGTTCTTAATGGGCTTAAATAAATATATAAAATGGTGATGTGGCCAACATAATACTTTCCCTATAT
Organism: Ontholestes murinus; assembly: GCA_963969525.1. NCBI lineage: Eukaryota > Metazoa > Arthropoda > Insecta > Coleoptera > Staphylinidae > Ontholestes > Ontholestes murinus. The sequence continues at coordinate 6,509,855 of OZ018392.1, forward strand.
TTTTCTCGAAAACTATGAGGATTACGCAAAAAGGCTATTCTCAATAATTTGGTCAATTTTAAATTCTAAATTCTAAATTTATATGTATATGTAGGGTGGATGGGTTTCTTTACATTACTAAAACTTTTTAACAACTTTTATCGATTATTGTTCAAATATTTCTCTTCCTAATTCAGAGAAATTTATTTTTCGTACGGAACAATTAACGATCCACTATTCTAAAGAAATTTATTTTCAAGATTTCAATTGTCGAGAATATTTCCTTTTAAATTTCTAAAATGTTCTTTAGAGGTTATAGAATTTTACAATTTGGAAGTAGAAATCTCGGTAGATTTTTTTCTAGACGAGAATTTAGAAAGAAAGGTTAAAAAATATATAAATCCTTTGAAGAAAAATCTAGAAAGCCAGAAAAGAAATTCAAAGAACTTAAAAATTGATACAATGAAGTTTTAGAAACATAGAGGAAAAAGTGTTAGAAAAAATTAAGCTCTTTCTAACTTTTTTTACAGGAAAAGATCTCAAATATTCTGATAAAATTGAGTTCTTGGAAAATTAAAGCTACTGGAGAATTTAAAAACCTTTAAAGACTATTTTTAAAAATATAAAAATCGTTGCTTTAAGAAGTTTTTAAAAATTAGAAATTTAATGAAATACTGGAATCTTTCAATATTATTCTCGACATTTGGAGAAGAAATTTCTAATTCCTCATTTCCAGATAGAAAATTCTTGTAAGAAATAGAAAATTAAGAACAAATTTAAAGCAAATTTCTGAATTTTCTAATTCGAAATTGCAAGAAATTTCTTCTCCAAATAATTAGAAATTTATTTTCAAGATTTTAAGAATTGTCAGAATATTTACTTTTAAATTTCTAAAATTTTCTTTAGAGGTTATAGAATTTTACAATTTGGAAGTAGAAATCTCGGTAATTTTTTTTCTAGACTAGTATTTAGAAGGAAAGGTTAAAAAAATATATAAATCCTTTGAAGAAAAATCTAAAAAGCCAGAAAAGAAATTCAAAGAATTTAAAAAATTGATACAATGAAATTTTATAAACATAGAGGAAAAAGTGTTGGAAAAATTTAGCTCTTTCTATTTTTTTTTGCAGGAAAAGATCACAAATATTCTGATAAAATTGAGTTCTTGGAAAATTAAAGCTACTGGAGAATTTAAAAACCTTTAAAGACTATTTTTAAAAATATAAAAATCGTTGCTCTAAGAAGTTTGTCAAAATTAGAAATTTGATGAAATACTGGAATATTTCATAATCTTTCAAGATTATTCTCGACATTTGGAGGAGAAGTTTCTAATTCTAAAGTTTCCAGATAGAAAACTCTTGTAAGAACTGGAAAATTAAGAACAAATTTAAAGCAAATTTCTGAATTTTCTAATTCGTTCTCTTCGAACTTGCAAGAAAATTGCTTTCCAAATCATTTAAAATTATTCACTATTCTTACTTTTACATATCTAGGATTATCTTTAAAAGTTAGACAATTTTCCAATAGTTTCTCTTTTAGAGTTTTCAAAATCTAAAGAAAGTTTGTTAAAAAAACCTTTACTTTTTGGTTTTCCCACTAATCCCCACTGTATATATATTTGTTACCCACAAAACTTGATAATGAACACATAGTGTTCGAAATGTACATTTACAACCGTACTAATAGTCAGAGATTAATTCTCGGATTTTAGAATCCTAGATTCATTGTGAGATTTAGTAACTTTTTTAGTAACATTTGAAAATCACTGGTTTTACGTTGGTGTCACGGAACAGCTGACGTGATTGTCAGTAAAGAAGAACGTGAAATGTTTGTTTGCAAAGTTAGTTTGTGTGATAAGGGACAAGGAATAAGCATTGTTTTTATTTGATCAAGATTAAAGTAAGTACAGTCGATAATTATTTTCAATGAAAATTGTAGAATTATTTTCATTTAATGTTTTTGCAAACAAACTTTGCACATTCTCCTCAACTGACAATCACGGGTTATATTGACAATACAATCAGCTGTTCCGTGATACCAACATAAAACCAGTGATATTTAAATGTAACTAAAAAAATACGACAATTAATCTAGGAGCATAATTTAATAATAAAATATATAAGTCCTTTAGTTGTAGATAATTCACTAATAAATAGAAAAAACACGAAAATATATTCGTAAAATCTACAACAAATGAGTCTTATTAAGACTACTGTAGTCTTAATAAGATTCATTTATTGTAGATTTTACGAACATATTTTCGTGTTTTTTCTATTTATTAATTAATCTAGGATTCAAAAATCCGAGAATTAATCTCGATCTATTAGTACGGCTGTTAGTGATTAAATAAAATAGTGAAGTAAGAAATGTAACTGTGTTTATTTAATTATTAACTTAAGAAACATTATTATAAATTCCAATAATGTTTTTATTTTTAATTATGTCCTCCTGTACAAAAGTATTTTCAAAATCTGCAGTTGAGATTCCTTATTGATTAGTGTAAAATCTCCGCTGAGATACTGTGAATTTCATCCCGAATTCCCTGTTATGACTCATCCAGATTTTTTGGCTGGATCATGTACATTTCACTATTGATATAGCCTTACAAGAAAAAAACACAAACGGATAAATCTAGCGAGATCTAAGGGGGCAGATAATGTTACCATATTTTGGGATTCACACGGTTACCCAATAGTTTTGAGACTGGCTTGTAGTATGTAATGCTCCATCCTGTTAAAATGTAAAATAAGTATCCTTGAAATTGTTTAACTCAATTGCAATCAAAGATATGTAGTAATATCTTCACATTAAACGTGATTGCGATCCTCTGTTCATTAAAAAGAATAAGTTCAATTGATCTCATGTGATTAAACTGCATATTAGCGCAAAAGAGGCGCATATGAACTTCATGACGATTTGTGTATGTTCATTAATAGTAGCTTATTCGCGTAAACTGTGAAATAAAATTGAGCCTTATTTGACATCCACAACTTGCTTAAAAAATTCATGATCCATATTCGCCCAAATGGCAGAGTGTTTACTTCCTTAACGTCACTAACCTTCTAACTAATAATGGCTGTCACTACGCATATTAAAAATTCCCCTAATTCAGGGTGTCCCTTTATTATGTCTAATAATTGCGTTGATGACGGGCCATAATTTACCCAGCGAGGCTCTGGCTTCTTGTATCTAGTAGGCGATAGTTTTTGACCAGGAAAACTACTATATTTAATTTCGTCTTTTATTAATTAGTTCCCTAGCAAATGAGTATTGAGGGCAATCGATCTTTTGATAGTTTTTTGAGGAACGGTCTGCTGAAATGTATGGAAACACTCTTATCAGCATTAACCTCAAGTCACCGTTTGTTTACCCACTTGTACTAAGTGTCGAAAGCAGCTTGCATAGTTCTCTCAAGATGAACTGCGCTAATTACCAAATGTATAGATGTTGTAAAGTGTCGGGGACCATGCAGAGCCCTGGGGTACGACTCTACAAAACTTACGTGCACTTGATAGCGTGTTATTGATTTTGCAGCAAAACTTTCTGTTCAAAAATATTTGTGCAAGGCTCTGATCAAGTAATCAGGGAAGTTAGGATGTATCATTATATATTGAGTACATTGTGCCAAAATGACCTGAGAGTCAGGATTTATTATTTGGTCTAGGAAGACCGAAATACGACTAAGTAGAATTTTGTCCACAAGCTTACCTAAAACTTTTTTGATGAAAGAAGAAGTCCATTATTTTAACAGAGTAGTGTTGGACTCCTACTGACAATAATCACTTCTCCGCGTTGTGACTATTCCAAGGCCAAAGCGTCTTTTCTAGCCTGATGCTTAATTGATCGCTAAGATTTGGGGTATCCGGTCATCCAAGTGACGCTCTCCTCGAAAGGCTTTTAGTATCAATTAGAGTCTTACGTAGCCTTCGATGTTTGCTATTAGGCGTATCACTTCCGGTGGTTCCTTGTCTGCTGTAGGCCCTAGCCTCTGCAGAAGTTTGGTTGGCTTGTTGGCTTGGAGATGCCTGATGTGAATCCGCCAGGAAATTTGTTGAACGAGCAACTGTAACCCCTTCAACTAACTCCTACTTAAATTGAAGAAAAACACACCCCCCACCCACACTTCTGCAATCTGTATATAATGTAAATAAATGTTGTATTATATTTCTTCACCTGAAGAAGCTACAGTGTAGCGAAACAATTGTAGTGAGTAAAATAGTAAGTTGAAAATCATAAATAGTTTACTATTATTATTGTGATTATAATGAAGTTGTCGACTCTCTAGAGTATGGAAAAGTACCTACAGTGATACAAGAGCGGATTATTAGTGTATTGAATGTGATAAGATTAGTTAGGAGGTGTTTTAGGGTGCTAATTTTTTTGATGATTTTATCAGTGATGTAATACGTTCGGGTGTAATGTCGTCATTGTCAGAGGTGTGTAAAGATAATTTTTCAGGGGAAGAAGTTGGTAATTTTGAAGCGATAGAGAATTAGAAGAGGGAGTAGAAGCAAAGATAGGGACTGTTGATGGGTTTGCCCAGAGATTAAGGGCCAAAGTGATCAAAGATATCGTCCGTGACTAAAAAGTAGTCGACGAACGTTTTAAAATGTCGAGAAAACTTCCGCAGAGTCACGTTTTGTTGTAAAGCCCTAAGCGATAAATTCAGTTACTTTCGAGAGCTAATGAATAGTGAACAGGGCGGCCTGAAAACTGACCTTAGAGTCAGGATTGATTTTTCGTATTCGAGACTGAATTTTGTCGACAAGCTTGCCTAATACTTTTTTTCTTGATGAAAGGAGAGGACGTTCATCATTTTAACAGGGTAGTGTTGGACTGAACTAAAACCACTTCTCTGCGATCGCTGTTGGTAATTCTGGTGATTCCAGAACCAGTCTGATTTTTAATTTATTTTGGGTAATCCGGTTGTCGTAGAGACGCTGGCCGAGCGATTACGGTAGCTCAAGACTTGAAGGGGCTAATTGAGTAATTAAACGATAGTTAATTAAAAGAGGGAGCAAAAGCAAAGATGGGGAGTTTTGATGGGTGACTAAAATGTGGTCGACCATCGAGTGACCTCTGTAATTTATATAGGTGGAAAGAACGTTAGGATGGCGGATGAATGGGGAGATTAGGAGGAGGTTTTCAAGTTCGTGGCAGTGAGGACTGGTTATGGTATCCCCGAAAGAAGACGTTGTCGCGTTGAAGTCGCCTAGTGTGAATGCGCGGGGTTGGGAAGGGAGAAGATTAAGTATTATGGAGGGGAAAGGGAAGAGGGGGCAATGTTGATAGAGTGGATGGAGATTGATGGGAGTTTGGGGAGAGAATTGACAATAGATAATATGCAGATGTTGTTTGTAGGTGGGTTGAAAGGGAATTGAACGGTGCGGGATTATGTCGTATGTGGATGTTGAAGTCGGGGATGAAGAGGCGGAATAAAGGGGCAAGGAATGTTTCTTATAATCATTGGATGAAGAGGTTGAGGTCTGTTAGAATGGAGCGAATTGAAAGGATTTTGCTTCTCGTCCCTCTAATGTTGATTGTTACAAAATTTAAATTTAGGTGTGATCGGGAGGGTGACGAGGTGGACTTAGGAGGAAATTGGTTGGTTCGGAGTTTTGAGAGTATGGCGGCGATAATTTGTATGATTTTCTCTTCGAGGGTGGTAATCTGAATTTTGTGGGGACAGCTCTGTCTGTTGGGATTTTGTCTGTGTCCTGTCTCTTTAGACATTGGTTTTAGAAAGCGGAATGGTTGGCTTTGCATTGTGCGCATTTGGAGGAGGTAGAGGTGCATTTGTTCGAGGAGTGGCGGCCAGCGCAGATGCCGCAAGTGGTGGGTTTTGTACGGGGGCAGGAGGGTTTGTGTTGTGATATTTCATGCAGGTCAGGCACTGGTTGGAGGGAGAGGGTCTAAGAATCAGCCTAACAAACAAAACACAAGTAGAGTTTATAAACCTCCAGTTCTCTCCTAAAGATAGAGACATTACTACGGTGACATCTATTGTTCAAATGTTGCACTGGTTTCCCTAACTGAGTGAACAAATGACTGAAAAACTTGTAAACAGGGAAACAATAATTAATTGTTTAACTTTATTATTGTTGGCAATTCCCCAATTGACGGTGGTTTATCCATTTAATTAGAAATCAGTACAATATAAAAGTTTTGTAATTTATTATTTATTATTCAAATATGCAAAGCATTTTATTTAGACAATATAAGTGTTATGTTAAATTATAAATTATTATTATGATAGCCACATGACATTTTTTTTAATAACTATTATTTATTTTATATGTTGAGACATTACAACAAATGTTGAAGCCTCAACATAGAAAATAAATAATAATTGTAAAAAATCTAGATAATCAAGCAATCATATTATCTTCCTTGTGCTAAACTGCTTATTTTTGAATGGATCACATTGCTTATAATGTTTTTTTTTACGATTGGAAATTTATAAAAATAATAATTTTCGATGAAATGAGCTAACTTATATACTTAATTTTTTATATGAAGCGAACAACTGTTTACTTAGTGATCCTGTAATCATTTTCGCTAAAGTAAATGTTGTTTTATATCGATATTACATCGAGTTGGTACAAACGTTAAAAGTTCTATTTCCAATTCGTTTTTCACAAATGATAATAAAGAAAATGTATGTTGCGCCGTTCGTATAACGTTGCTGTGGAAATGGAAAACATAATTAGGACCTTTATGTTTCATATGTCGTACCTTTTCAGTCTTGTTTTGTTTCTCCTTTGTACGTGTTTTTTTTTTCTCTCAATTACTGGGGGCCTTACGAAACGAAACGCCTTTTTGTTGAAGTCATACTTGCATGTTATATATATATATATATATATATATATATATATATGTGTGTGTGTGTGTGTGTGTGTGTGTGTGTGTGTGTGTGTGTGTGTATGTGTGTGTATGTGGACTTAAAAATGTTAAATAGAATTCATTCCTTCGAGCTTGAATGCACCTTTCTTCTTCTCCTTGCTTTTTCCCTAGTCCTGTTTTGTCCACTGCTGAAGGTAGGCCTCTCCTAGTTCTTATTGTTTTTGCACCCTTATATTACAATTATTATTCAAAAAACTAACAGCTAATGATTAGAGCTAATAATTAAAACAACTGCACCTCATAATAAAGCAACGCCACTCATTCAATTACATAACTAATAGTTGTTATCATAAGTCTTAAATCACTTTAAGTATAAAGTAACGTATTTTGTTCTGTTATCGTTATTTAAATACATCACGAAATTATTACTCAATGAAAAACTGCAGACATGTGTTTCACTGTATTAAAGCTCATCAGTGAAGCTATACCATTATTACATGAGTGTTTTCACGTCCTTCCCATCCTGTATAAGTTAGTGACACATAATTTTTATTAATTTATTTGACTGTGTTTTGATATTGTAAACAATTTATTAAACCTCAATAATTACGCCAGTTTAGCAGAATTAATTGGCACTCATTACTTTTTCTTTGTTTAATATATTCGTGACTTAAAATTTGTATTTTTGTTTCAGGTATGTACGGTGATTCAATTCATCTTCAGATTATAATATAATTAACGTAAGTAAAACATTGCAAGGAGAGCCACTTTTATTATTCAATTATGTAAATGGTATTTTTAGCAATTAACAATTGTAAATCGTTAAGTTATTTGCCATTTATTTAAATGAATAATCTTAATGGTATTTATAATTTGTTGTAAAATGATGCAATGCAAGTGACATCATCAAAAATGCTTTCATAGTTACAAGGCAATGGTGATGCAGATAATTCCGAAAAAAACAATTATTTTAAATGATAATATGTACAAAAAATAAGTAGTTTCTAATATATAAGAATAATTTATACACTAATATAATGGATGTACAACACAATCTTAACTTAATTCTTAATAAATTCTTATAATATTTGCTGTAATTTATAAACCCTAAAAATATCCTCCATTTAACAGAATCAAACTACAATAACTATAAAATTATAATATAGTTTGCAGAAGATAAATAGTAACAAAGTAATGCATGTAAAGTTATGTACGCTTTAATTGAAAATTAATATTATATGTTGCCGCTGATATTTCGCAGAGTTTAATTTGCAAACAATAAATAACGAACGATCGAGCAAGAAATTTATATTGTAATAAATCTCTGTTTACCGACGCCGGCGAAATTAACATTTAACAACAATGGCACAGTATGAACAATTTTATTAATTTCCAACAAGGGTGAACGACCCCGGTTACCTTATTTTTAATTATATTTTAATATAATAACACATTTTTTTTTGTATAAGGTTGATAGACTTTATGTATTCGTTGTGTAAGATCAATAAAAATTATATTATATACTTTCAGCTTTTAATAATGATTACTAAAAATAATATTGAATTCTTAAAACTTTAGTAAAAGAATTCATTAACCATAAGCGTTGATTTCTGTTTGAATGAACAATGTCCTGTGAAGCCCTAGAAATTGCAAGAACGATGAGTTGGAGAAGATGCTTAATGTAAATTCGACACAGACGCAGAAAGAGGTTACAGAACAACTGGATGTGAGCCATCAATTGATACCTACATGAGATAGGAAAGATTCAGAAAGAAGGAAATAGAACAAACTCACTAAAACCAGTAAAAATCACCGAGTGGTAGCACTGCTCAGAAAGTCATAAGTAAATCTCGGCGAATCTTCACAATCGGTCACAAAATCCAATCGTTTTTTAAAGAAGGTTCTTCTCTGCATTTGGTAGAAATACACTACTGCTACCAACATCAAATAATCCAAATGAGTTAAGAAATGGAACGAAAAACCGATGACAATGTCAAGCCACACATTACTTCAAATACAAAAGACAACATAATAAATTTGCTTGAGATGTCTTGCAGCACCAAATATTGTTCCATCCGATTATCACATATTCAACTCTATGCAATACGTCTTCATCCTCATGCATTTCCAATCAGTGGATGAGATCCAAAAATGAATGCTTGAAATATGGCTTAAAATTATAAAAAGCACTTTGATCGAAAAATTTAATTTATTACCACCTTCTTCTTTTACACATTTCTTCACGAAATTTGATTTAAAAAAGCTAAAGAAATTGATTATTAAATGTTTAACATTTTAATGTACGTATTACTTATTAATGTTCCAGTGAACATCAAGATATTAATTTAATCCTACCACATCGTTATAATGAAGGCAGCACATCACAAATATCATTATATTATGTATTTTGTTGTGTCTCGTACTTGTATGTAAGGTTATTCACAGGTCATGAAAATAAATCGTTCAACGACCTTGCTGTGCAGAGTTTGCGTGTCAGGGCGTACCCCTCAATTATGTATTTATTAACGCAGAAATATTTGTTTATTGTTTCAAGCCGTGCTTCGGGATATTGTTACAATTAGAAATATTTGCGCACCCATCTAAGACTAATAACGTTCTTGCGACTACGTACGGCTGCCTGTTGCACAATATGTTTGTTGAAGGGGTGCGTGCATTAATTATGATTTCGTATAGAGGAACGCATGTAAATTTATGCACAAAATAATATTATTTTACAAGTTTTACATCTATACAGGGTGAGTTTTTTTCGATGTACTCTATGGGGATCTCGGAAACTATAAGAGATAGAGAAACGGTTAAATGGAGAAAGAAGTGTAGATTTACGAGACGAATAAAATTCCACTTTCAAAGTTTTTAAAAAAGTCGAGGGTAACTAGATATTTTGAAAAAAGTAAAAAGTGTCAATTTTTTCAAATCAATATATCTCGGTTATTATAACAGATAGAAAAAAAACTGTAAAAGACAAAGTTTTAGATAATTTTATGCAGATTAATAAAAAATAATCAGAAATTTTTTATCGCCATTATTTTCCAAAATATGACGCAAACTTACATTTTTTTAAATGGAAACCATAGTTGGCTGTGACCTCATTCAAAAGGTAATTTTTTTCTCTTTAATCTAATATGGCATACGACATAGTTATTTCTAAAAATGAGTGAGTTATAGTAATTTTAAATTTTATTATAAATAAAAAATGGATAGCCATGAAAAAGATGAAAGTTAAACAATTGCAGTTGTTTATAATATTAGCAATATTGTAATTATTAGTTTTACACAGATAAATCAAAATGAAACAACTCCATAAAGTAATTCTGTAATTATCAATATATCAATGGGAGAGAAATTTTAATATTAAAAAAATATGGTCAAAGAGTCCACTATTAATACTATTATGACATAAATTATATCTTTTTAAAATTGAATTTATCGCTTTTTGACTATTCTCATGTAAATTTAATTAAATGTTTCAATAACAACTAGTTTATGATCCTCCACAGATTGATATGATTTTTCATATACTTTGTTTTTTACATAACCCCACAGAAAAAATTCTAAAACGCGCAGATCGGGAGGTCTAGGTGGCCCTGGGATTGGTTTATTTCTTCCCACTTATGAGTTAGGAAAAGCATCATTTAAATAATTTGTAAAGGCAACAGGTTATTAGGTAGAGCACCGTCATATTGGAACCATTTTAATTTTGCTTGTAATGATAAATTTAAACAATCGAGCGTATCTTCAAATGTTTTCTGAAGAAAAAAAAAGTAATCAGTTTCACTTAGTGAGCTTTCAAAAATATATGGACCGAGAAATATTAATCCAAACACACCATGGATTAAACCCAAATTTAATTTGTAGTTTTCTCTGTGAAACTTCTCGTGGATTCTCTTAAGTTCATCTATGTTCATTGTGGCGATTAAAAATACTACAATTAGTGAATCGCGATTCATCTGTTCATAATATTTTTGTAAGAAACGTATTATCCTCTTGACAAATGGGTTTATACCACATACAGAAGGCCATTTGATAATTACAAAATTTTATTCTTATGCTGGTTTTTGATTTTTATTTAACTTTGTAGAACTAATAATTACAATATTGCTATTATTATAAACAACTGCAATTGTTTTACTTTTATCTTTTTCATGGCTACCCATTTTTATTTATAATAAAATTTAAAATGACTATAACTTACTTATTTTTAGAAATAACTATGTCGTATGTCATATTGGATTAAAGAGAAAAAAAATACCTTTTGAATGAGCCCATAGCCAACTATGGTTTCCATTTAAAAAATGTAAGTTTGCATCATATCTCGGAAAATAATGGCGATAAAAATTTTCAGATTATTTTTTATTAATCTACATAAAATTATCTAAAATTTTGTCTTTTACAGATTTTTTCTATCTGCTATAATAACCGAGATATATTGATTTGAAAAAATTGACACTTTTTACTTTTTTCAAAATATCTACTTACCCTTGACTTTTTTGAAAACTTTGAAATTGGAATTTTATTCATCTCGTTAATCTACACTTCTTTCCCCATTTAACCGTTTATCTATCTCTTATAGTTTCCGAGATCCCCATAGAGAACATCGAAAAAAACTCACCCTGTATATATGAAAAGCACATAAAAAAACATTACGTTTTATTTAAAAATTGCTTTAACTTTTTCAATAAGACATTAGGTAATTTTAGCCTCTATATTAAATTTAATAACGTCCTAACAAACTTGCAACAGACTCATTAAAGAAAGCCAAATCATTGAAGAAAACTAAAGTCTAGCATAGCAATATATGTGTTTTTTTAACAAAAAAAATGAAAAAAAGAGAAGTTTGTATGTTAAATTTTGTACAGATCGGCTTGTAATCAAATTGGTTTTCAGTAGAATACTGGTGTATGATCTATAGATTGAAGGGTGGGATAGTGGCCACCCACCCACCCTACATATTTATTAGTACTTTCATCACTGTAACTGTTTTAGTTCCTGAAAAAAAAACAGAAATTTTGTAGATGTTATTAATGGTCTTATAAGCACTGTATTAGATTAAGTTTTAATGTATATGTAGGGTGGGTGGGTGGCCACTATCCTATCTTCCAATTTAAAAAATTAATCGACACTTTTCTTAAAAAAACAATATTTAAAAAAGAGAAGTTTGCATGTTAAATTTTGTACAGATCGGCTTGTAATCAAATTGATTTTCAGTAAGTACTCGTCTATGATCTTTAGTTTGGAGGGTGGGATAGAGGCCACCCACCCACCCTACATATTTATTGGTACTTTCATCACTGTAACTGTTTTAGTTCCCGAAAATAAAAACAGAAATTATGTAGATGTTATTAATGGTCTTATAAGCACTGTATTAGATTAAGATTCATTGTATATGAAGGGTGGGTGGGTGGCGACTATCCTACCCTCCAATTTGAACAATTAAGCGACACTTTTTATATAAAAAAATATTAAAAACAAGAGGTTTCTATGTGAAATTTTGTACAAATCGGCTTGTAATCAAATTAATTTTCAGTAGAATACTGAATATACGATCTTTAGGTTGGAGGGTTGGATAGAGGCCACCCACCCACCCTACATATTTATTAATACTTTCATCACTGTAACTGTTTGAATTCCCGAAAATAAAAACAGAAATTATGTAGATGTTATGAATGGTCATACAAGCACTGTATTAGATTAAGTTTTATTGTATATGTAGGGTGGGTGGGTGGCCACTAACCTACTTTCCAATTTGAAAAATTAAGCGACGCTTTTCTTAAAAAACAATATTTAAAAAAGAGAAGTTTGCATGTTAAATTTTGAACAGATCAGCTTGTAATCAAATTGATTTTCAGTAGAATACTCGTCTATGATCTTAAGGTTGGGGGGTGGGATAATTAGTACTTTCATCACTGTAACTGTTTTAGTTCTCGAAAATAAAAACAGAAATTATGTAGATGTTATTAATGGTCTTAGAAGCACTGTATTAGATTATTTTTTATTGTATATGTAGGGTGGGTGGGTGGCCTCTATCTTACCATCCAATTTGAAAAATTAAGCGGCACTTTTCTTATAAAAAACTATTAAAAAAAGAAGTTTTATGTTAAAAATTTTGTACAGGTTGGCTTGTAATCCAATTGATTTTCTATAGAATGTTCGTGTCAGAAGAGACATACATATTAAACATACAACCCATCAAAACTACTGTAACACAAATACGCCACAAATCAGCTACGAAACAAACACATAATAATAAACACACAATCTCTTTAACCACTTCCGAAGTGTCCCGGAAATATGGTCCAAACATAAATTCTGGGAAATGCAACTAAAAATGGAATTATTATTAAAACAAATGAACACAGACATAAATTAGAACATAACTTATAAACAAGTCGAAAAAATGGTTCATTTGTTTCATAGATGGAACTCAGCACCACACACCTCCGCAACGGGCGCAGTTGCAGGAAATGCGCCCGAAATCACCGAAGAAAATATCAACGCTTGTTTGAATGAGCTCGCAATATTTTTTCTTTATATGAGGAGAAGAAAGTCTGCATGGACACCCTTATAGTAAGGTAGTGGCGGACTTCTACCATCAAAAACCACTCCTCCGCGATCGCAGTTGTTGCCACTAGTTCAAGACCAAAAGGTATTTTTTAGTCGGGACTCAAGCGATAGATCGCTAAGATTTGGAGGAGATCCGGCCGTCCTATGTGCCACTCTCCTCGAATGAAGTAGCGTCACCTGTCGGATTACGGCGACTCTAGGCTATGAGAAGTTAATTGAGTGTCAATTAATATCACACGTGGCCTTCGATTATTAGCAGTAACATCATATTTTGGAAATTTTATTCCAGCTGTAAAAGTTCACAACGAGCTCTTTGGAGCTCGGATTATCGCCTAGATTTAGTCGCAGAACCATAATCAAAACAATATAAGGACGCATATGATTCGCGTGATAAAACCATTTCAAGAATCATGTACCAAAACACTGCACAAAGAATTCAAATAAATGTGTAAACAATACTCAGTGAAAGCACCGATACCGATCCCCATCCTTCGCACGAAATAGCAGATTGCAAAGAATCGCCAAGTGCACTCACCCAACTATCACCAGTTGCTACACTACATTGCCAATCAAGCGCAAATCATGCGGGAAAACCACACACAGAGCTTGGTCCACTAGACCCTTTTAGCTCATAGAGGGAATCCACAACGTCAAAATTCAGAACGTAAACAAAAACTGGTGATTATCCACAACGATCTTACAAGAGACTCACGAATTCATACTCCCATCACCATTTACGGCTATATCATAAACGTACACACAATTAAAATTAATTCACCCTCTAGATTAGACCGACAAACGCTATTAAAAAAATAAAAATACGTTTTATCGACTTATTCGCACCAACACCCACATTTGGATTTGTTCGATGAGAGGACAAAGAGGTCCACTGTACGTAAGCCTCAGTGGGCCGTTTGTATTACCTCCCATCTGAGTGCTTATTCTTTGCTACGGCCGAGCCAACCCAAGGCAGTGTAGGTTTTCTTTGGACAGTCTTACACACAGTATCTATCAATTGCTATGAAGTATTTTGAGGACCTTCAGCCAGGTGTGTTGTCCCATCGCCCTTTGTGGCAGTAGGGTAAAGAATAATCAAATCTTGCAGGGAGGGCGGCAGGTAGAGATTCGGCCCGCATATCGTTCGCCCTGATGCCTTCCACGCCAAACCATCTGCTAATCTGTTACCTATGCTGTTGTTGTATCCTGTCACCCAACATAGGGTCACCTTATTGTCACGAGCTACCTTTTCCAGGGCTACACAACATTTTAGCGTTAATGCTGAGGTAATTATGTAATTATGTAAAATTATGTAATAATTTACAGCTGGTAATGGATAATATTGCTGCTCTGCTGTCCGTTATGATGTATATGTTTTTTCCTATAATCTTCTTGTCAGATATTACCTTTACTGCATTTGTATACCCACGAGTTCCACCGTTGTTGGTGTGCTCATTGTTTTACTTAGTGCAGTATATTTTGTCAGGGGCAGATTTTTGCAAAATTTTCTAACACTTGCACCTGTTTTCGTCGACGACCCAACAATGTATTTATGTATGTCTTTGTGTTTGCTTCCTACTTCTGAGACTTCGTACCTCATTTCTACTAGAAGCTTTCTAGTGAATATATATTTTCGGGGGATGTTATCCATTGCCGTCATAATCTTGGGATTTCTTTTCCTGAAATCCTCTAAGATTTTGTGGTGTTCACCACTACCATTGCTTACAAGCCATCCCTTTGTTGTTCGTAGCCTTATAGCCGACGCTGATGCCTGTTCTCTATTAAATATGTGCAAGGGTGGCAGGTGCAGCAAAGCTTCAATAGCAGCTATTGGTGTTGTTCTCATGGCTTATGTCGTGCTCAAGATAGTGATCTAGGAGCCTTACGGCTGTTTTTGTGATCGTTCATGGCCACCACATTACTAATGCATATGCCAATATTTGCCGTAGGATGGCCGTTGATAAAGTCCGTTATTTGTCAAAAAATTACTGATAAATTTCTTTAAAATACCAAGAATGATGATATTTGTATTAAACTGCAGAACATATTTTCAGTAAGTAAAAATTAAGTTAAGTTCTTTTCATTCATCAATTGATTCCTAGGTGAGTACAAGAACAATAGCAAAGATAGTGCAGGAAAAAAATCGAAAATTTAAGCACCTCATAATCTGGCAAAAGAGTCAAAACCGAAATATTTACCAATCATATGTTTAGAAAAGACCTGCAACAACTTATTTGGCAATATAACTCAAAAAATGTATATTTTACGTTAGATGATTTTGGCTAATTCGCGAGAAAGTTTAGAATTTAAAGGTGGGAGAACAACTTTATACAAAATTCTGAAATCGATCGGATACAAGTATAAAATGGTAAACGGTCGCAAAATTTTATGTGAACAAAAACACGTCGTTGTAGCTAAAATTACATTTTTCAGAAAATTTTTACAGTTTCAAAATTCTAGTGAAAATTTTACGTTTGTATATCTTGACGAAACGTGGATTTACTTTTCAGATTTGAAAAGTAATCCACGCAAAATTGAAAGTGAAGGGAAGGGAAAATTGGCTAAATAATCAGCTAATTCCTGCTATCATTCGGTGCAGCTGGACAAACCACCTACATTTTCATCTAAAAAAAGTCGAATGCAGGAATGGCTGATTAAGCACAACGTAGAAATCAGGGATAACTTTTCGAAAAAGCAACTATGTAATTTGATCAAACCTTTCAAAATTATTAGTAATCGGCGATATGTAACAGATGAGACATTGAGAGAACAAGGACATGAGGTTCTTAGATTACCCCCATACCATTGTCAATACAATCCAATTGAAATGGCATGGGCATTTTGTAAAACATTTTATAACAAGCACATAAATTCGCGGCCATCGTCTAAAGACAGAGCAGCGAATTTATTGCTTGAGTCTATTTCGAAATGCACTCCTGAAATGTGGAAAATTTTTTGTAGACATTGTGAACAACTTATTTCGGAAGATTGGGCGAAATTAATGGGAAATCTTTCATTTGATAACATTCCCCTTTTAATAATTACATTAGGAGAATCTGACTCGGACTCTGATTGGGATTTTGATACAAATAATGATTTAGAATTTTCGAATGAAATTATGGAATAGTTTTGTTCTTTTTTGTCAATGATAGGTGTGTAAAAATTTAGAATAAAAGTTCAAAAAAGTAGGGTAAAGTTATTAAAATAAGTAGGTACAAGATTTTTTATAAAATTTTGTTTTAGGAATATTTTGGTTAAAATCAGAAATGTACTGAGAATTGGGTGATCTGGCCGCACATAGACTATCTGCAGTCACCATTACGATTAAGTTCTTTTAGTCAAGAAAATTAGAAAATTGCCCATTTTAGAAGTAAACTTCTCAATATATTTTTTTCTTTACCTACTGAAATTCGAAAAATAATTAATTAATCAATAATATAATGAATTTAAAAGTAACATGGCTTGTGTTTAATTCTGACTATTTTTCTGCTGGAACCAAGTAAAACTGACAACAACGCACACAATGTTGACACTACTTGTAACCTCAAACTTATAGAAAAATATCACCTAATTTGGCAGACAGTTTTAGTGTTAACATAAATGCTAAATTTCCATGGCCTCTTATTATGCAAAAACAACGTGAATAGTGTACAGGGTACACCGAAATTGTAAGAAATGGCTAGTCTAAACTTTCACATTGCCAAAATTATCCCATCTTCTGCCTCATTATCTCTGTAATAATCCAAACTAATGGTAGAAGCTAAAACCCCAAAAGCTTTCTCCTTCACAATCATCAATGCAAATCCCGTCTTCCGTTCCCAATCAAAATATTCTTGGCGGTTCAATAATAGCAGTAAGATCAAAAATTAAACTTGGGAAATCCAACCTCCACAAAATTAATAATATAATGCTCTATTGAACTCCAATCCTTCACACTTCATATTTTCCTAGTTAATATTCATCATTCCTTCTCGATTGAAGATACAATCCTCTCGAAACTCTCCTTATATGACCACGTTGTTATAATCTGAGATTTCAATATTTTTTCATTTATTTATTAATATATTTGTACTCTTTTTTAACAAAATAAGA
Source organism: Ontholestes murinus (assembly GCA_963969525.1). Taxonomy (NCBI): domain Eukaryota; kingdom Metazoa; phylum Arthropoda; class Insecta; order Coleoptera; family Staphylinidae; genus Ontholestes; species Ontholestes murinus. Next base: position 6,527,345 of record OZ018392.1, read on the forward strand.
CAAGATTTATATTACAAAATATGAAATTGATGAATAATATACCATGCGTATCTCAAAATACAAACGTCATAATCTTACCAGCCGACTGTTTTTCCTCGCTTTGGATTGGGTTTGTCGCGTTCAGTCAACTCCTCTGATTGCCAATTGGACTCTGGAGTATGGTGATTAATCCATGTTTCACCCATTGTCTCATACCGACGCAAAAACTCCTGTTAATTTTGCTTAAACCGTGCTTTGAATCATCAACACGTTTTTGTTTTTGATCGTATGGGAGTTGACGCGGCACCCAATTTGCACAGAGCTTTCGCATGCCCAAATATTTATGCACGTTATGTCCAACACGTTCCTTTGATATCTTCTAAGTCTCAGCTACCTCGATCAACTTCACTTTACAGTCATTCAAAATTATTTTGTGGATTTTTTTATTTGTTTTCGGCTGTAACTCTTCTTATCATCTTCGATGCCCATATAGCCTGTACGGAATTTAGCAAACCACTTATGAATGGTTGCTTTCGCTTTAGCGCTAATCAAGCCAAGTTTTTGTTCCAGCACTATTTTTTGCTCACTAAAAAACAGTGTTTCAGCACACGAAATTACTTTTTATCCGTGTTTTTTTTCCAATAACAAAAGTTGCTTTACTCAAAATGCTATAACTCACGAACCAATTTTCCGATCGTTGTCAAATTTTGAAATGTGTCGTTTGAAGGTAGGTTCATACTGAAAATCATTTGGAAAAAGCTCTAGTGGCACCATCTCTTAGAAACGATTGGAACTTTTCAGCTTGACCGGGGACTAGGCCTGATTAAGTTTGAACAAGCTATCCATACAATTTTTAATTTTATAAGAACCTTCTATCCCAGAACCTCTAAAATTAGACGTTTCAAGCTATCGTCAAAATACCCTGCTACATAAACTATACTATATAAAACAAACTAATACTCCATATATCTTATCATATCCTATCCTTACCAATTTGATTTCCCAGATCATCGTTCCATTTTTTTACCTCTTTAAATCCTCAAACTACCAAACAGTACACCTCGAACACCAGAAATCCGCAGTAATCTCATTAAACATTCAAAAAACTTTTGACTCAGTCTGGCATCGTGGTTTGCTGTTTAAGTGCAATCCCTTAAAGATCCCACCCTATCTCCTTAACTTAATTGATAACTTTTTATCCAATAGACACCTACAAGATAAAATCCAAAATATCAAATGCTTTTGTTCCACAACAAGGTGTCACTCAAGGCTCTTCTCTATCTTGAATCCTTTACAATATTTATATACATGATTTTTTTATTATTCTGATCCACATTACCTTAATCCTTCAGCCTATTCGCTCCTTTACGCAGCTGATATAGCCTCGGAGGTAAGAGGTAGTGAGAGTTGATCAATGCCATACCATCATGGTTTGCTATAACCATCAATCCAAAAAACTCCTTCCATACCTAATCTATACATAATTCACCATTCAATCTCTATCTTTTAAATACCTTAGAATTACATTTGACCTAAAACTAACATTTAAAACCAATTTCCAAAACCTCGAAACGAGTGTCTAGAAGATAGCTTTGCATTTTAAAAGCTTCACTTATAAAAATCAAGGCATAACAACACAATCAACTGTATATATTTACAAAATCATTTGCCGAATCGGAATTAGTGACGACCTTCAATCTTTATCATTTAATCTTTAACATTTTTTACTTTCCCTATTTCCTAACCCTCCAGTCAGTAAAACATCATCACAAATTATTTGAAATATTTGTGTGAATACATCAATTAAAAAATGCAATTATTTTGTTTGTTAACATTTTATAACTTCTAACTGAAATCCTTGATTATGTTTTAGTGATTGGAGGATGGGATAGAGGCCCCCCACCCACCCTACATATATATTAAAGTTATCATATTGCTAATCGTTGATGATTTTGCTGCTGAAAACAATCAAACCCTTTATGTAAAAAGAAATAAAACAAAACCAAAATTTAAGTTTATATATAAATGACTTTCTATTGCTAATCTTAGTTAATTTAGATTTAAAATTTGCCCACCCATCATACATAAAAATTTTATTAATTTCCTCACTCGAAACTACATTTTGAAATTCTTTTTTATTCAAATAGTTTTATAATTAATTTTACTCTAAATGGCGAGGCGATTAGTAATTGAAATTTCTATGTATATGTGGGGTGGGTGGGTGGCCACTATCCCACCCTCCAATCAGTAAAATATCATCAAAAATTATTTGAAACATTTGTATGAATAAATTGCAATTATTTTATGTTTATTTACATTTTACAACTTTTAACTAAAACCGTCGCTTATGTTTTAGTGATTGGAGGGTGGAAAGAGGCCACCCACCCACCCTACATATACATGATAACTTGAATTGCTAATCGCTGATGATTTTGCTGCTCAAAACAATCAAATCCTTTATGTAATAAAAAATAAGACAAAATCAAAATTTAAGTTTAAATATGAATGACTTTCAATAGCTAATCTTTTCTAATTTAGATTTAAAGTCTGCGAACCATCATGCATTAAATTTTTACTAATTTACTCACTCAAAAATTATACCTTTTTAATTTCTTTTTTAATTCAAAAAGTTTTGTAATTAATTTGATTGGAAACTACGAGACGATAAGGGATCGAAGTTTATATGTATATGTAGGGTGGGTGGGGGGTCACTATTCTACCCTCCAATTAGTAAAACATCATCAAAAATTATATGAAACATTTTTTTGAATAAATCTGTTAAAATTTTCAATAATGTTTTATTTATTTTATAACAACTAGATGATTTACAATGTTTGAAGTTAGACAACCAAATGTGCGCGTTACAATTCTATTGTTTTTTATTTGGCGGTATATATCAGTCATACAGCTTAAAGCTTCCAGCTTCCTTATTTTATTCGGCGTACCATTTGTAAATAATACACTTGCGAAATAATTGAATGTGACAGTTGTTATTTGCCCGCATGCCTAAAAGCAAGGACCAGTGAGTAATACGGGCTCCGCGGACCCTCCTTTAATTCTGGCAGACGAGGATCGTCGTGCCAAAATAAAATGCGCGAAGTGCGTGTTGCATAAACCGCTCCCATAAATTTTTTGGCAAAGGCAAAGGCGGCAGCAGCATTTGAGCATTTGTGTGGTATCGCATTGCGTGACCTTGGGGGTATCGCGCGTGCACGGGGCGTCCTTAAACGCGGCTAATGCCCCCGCGGATAGCCCCCCTATGCCCCCGCCGGCAGTCACGGACATTTGCAAACCTGCAGCGCGCCCCCCCCCCGCCACCTCCTGCTCATGCCGCTGCCCGAATTGCGTCATCTCCTCCTGCGTTCTTCTCGCTCTACACGCGAAACTTTGCCAAATATCAACTGCTCAAAATCATAATGCTCCAACGAAAGTAAGATTTTTCTCAAAAATAGTTCCGTTGAATATTTTTCAAAAAAAAAAAATAATAAAAAGGGTACAATATAATATAACATATTTTTTGAAGTTCGTAATTGTGATAGTAACAGAAACAAAATTTTGAATTAAGTTAGGGTAAAGTTATTAAAGGTTTTGGAAGAATAAATATCTTGCAGACCATCAAGATTTTATAGATCTCATCCAATGAAAAAGCTTATAGCTTTACAAGTTGGATGTTTTAGGTACTGAAAAACTTTTATCAGACAATCCAGTCTATTTTAAATATGTTCAAAAAGATCTCTGGTGTAAATATGTTTATATAACAAAAGATATAGAAGATGAAAGGAAAACAAAAAACTTTACTGAAGTGGAAACTGTGGCTTCTTCAGGTGAAGAATACACATTTTTATCTCTTTATTTTTTTAATAACCAATGTATTAAGAAACGTTCACAATATTAAGTAAAGATTATCACAATTTATTATATTCACAGTATATTACTGCGTTAAACTCTATATATCTAATCAGAGTACACTCGGCAACAGAAGATAACCTACACCCGGGTCAACGTCCTGCGCACCCCCATGCATTATTGCAAGGACGAAATCCGTACATTGCTTACTAATCGATGCCAGCAGGATGGAGAAAGAAAGAGAGAAACTGGGGAAAGCAACGCGGATTTCCCTGTATGCCCTTTTCCCCAAAACAGATTAGAATTCCTTTCAGGTTCTTGACCCACGCAACTCATATTTTCCTGGATACATTTTTATTTCCGAATAAAAACAACACGACACCCTCCCTATAAACTCTCCGCATTCGAGGAAAGTATTAATAATTGCCTTACGTATTTGCGGAACAAGAATTTGTGTGTGTGTATTTAATATTAATCAATAAATTAACTGGTAAAGATAAATAGTAGTATCTTTGAATAACGCAATTAAATCTTTAGAGGACATTAATGTATTATTTATTAAAAGATATTGCAACACATCAACAATTAAACAGTGATGACCCTGTAGATACAAGGAACAATTTACAATTTGCAACACAACAATATTTTTAATCAAAATAGTCTAATTATAAACGAAACAGGATGATCCTAATTAAAATTTTCATTTCGTACACACATAATAGATAAGGCGAGGAAGTCTGGTTATGCGCCAAATAAAATATTGATTGCGATGAACTATCTAAACCGCGTTTATGCATAGGATGTGCTCAGCATAGAAACGCATCTATTTTTAATTTCAATTCATATCTGAAATTGAATTGAATATAGAGAGCACAATCTGAATTGTGCTATTGTAACAAAAACTGAAAAGATTAATAAAATTGCGATTACTACAGCGGATTTCTATCTGGGGATATAAATTAGGCACGCAGTGTTTAAACAATGGGGGAAATGCAATAATTCACTTTGATAATTCATCCTTAATTAGTACACGGGTTATCTAGTCTATTGTTTTAAACGTCTGCTTGAATTTTGTGAATGTGTGAACGTCCGAGTTTTGTCTGTATGTTTAACTTAATTTATATTATATAAACAATCTTTAAAATTCCAGACTGTATTTGATTACCCTATAAAATGTTTAAAATAAGAATACCTAAAACTGACTTCGCTATTAACTAATACCCCATGGTTTTCCACAGTTGTTAAAAATTGCAAGAGGTATATTAACCTTTATCCACATGAAATTAATGATACAAAGCTTCGATTCTTTCTGAATTACCAAAATTGGAGATGCACAAAAGACGTAATAATAAGTATCTATATCACTGATATTCAATAAATTTATTACTAGTTTATAAAACCTATAAAACAATCCATTTTTGATAACGGAAACTTTATGTTATATAAAATTCTATAGTTTTGAAGGTACAAAGTTTCGAAGACTACGTTTCTTTATTCATTCGTCGAAAGTAGTTGTCGAGATATTTCAAAAACTATACTAGAATATGGAGAATAAGGCAAGATCTCTCAGTCTAATTGGTTTAACGTTGTTGTCCAGGAGGAACTATTCCTTTCTATTGATTAATATTATTCAAAATTTTTAAATAACAGTTCAGCTGAAGTTCGTATCGTTTTTAAGAGAGGGCGCCACTAATTTTTTCCATATGATTTTCAGTATGCTCAAATCTTCAAACAATACGTGTCAAAATTTGATAGCCATCGAGCAATTGGTTCGTGAGTTATAGCATTTTGAGTAATGCAACTTTGGTAATTGGAAAAAGTGGATAAAAAGGAATTTCGTATGTTAATGAAGCTGTTTTATAACGGAAAAAATTGTGCTGGAATAAAAACTTAGCTTGATAAGTATTATCCGGAGTCTACTCCAGCGGAAGCAAGCATTCGTAAGTGGTTTTCTTAATTACGTTCAGGCAATAAGAGCATCGAAGATGATAAGCGTAATGGGTGTACAAAAAAAGGCTGTTACAGACGCAAACATCGAAAAGAAAAATGTTTCTTTAAAACAATACGAACATTTCAGTCGAAATAAATAAATAATAAACAATAACCAACTGTTAAACATTGGCCATAACTTGATTTTATTGTAATGTGGGCTTTGGAACATGGAGCTTCAGTTTGTTCCAACAGTCTTTTGCATATCGATTGCAAACCCTTCTGTTGAGACTGTTCTGTATTTAGTATTAATGCGAAATCTCTAAATCGTGAAAATTACATTTCTAATTTCTTCATATAGTTTCTTCTTGTTACGATTATATTTTCGAAATATAATAGACATGCTTTCTATCGTAATTCAATTAATATTGTCATCAAGGTCGTCTAAATAACTACATTCTTCAACATTTAAAATGCCTTTGACATTCTTCGTTTCAATGAAACCTTTTGTTTTTTCCTTTGGCAGAAGAGTTAGCAGTTTGTTGATATTGGAAAATCTTGCCACGTACCGTCAACAATATATAATCTACAAACCTTCGAAGTTATTGTAAATATTTGGGTAAATACAATTCCCATTGCGATGAAATCTTCAACACATCGACTACAACCCCTTCATGAGACTGTACTGTTTTGAAATATCATTGGTTTAAGCGATTTTTTATAGAAATAAATAATGTTATTTATAAATAAATTGTAAGTTATACAAAACAAGGTTACAAAGTGTTTTTATTTATACTTAACATGTATAACGAAGTAGACGCCACAAAAATCAATAATATTAATGTTATTCAGTTATGTATTTACCATTATTTCAATTCAATGACCTTTTGTCATCTTCTGAACTTCTGAACTTCACCAAAAAAGAAATTAAGCAAATGCTGTTTGAGACCAATGTCCGAATTGAATTGTTGACAGTGCAAGGTCTTGTAAGTATGGATGGTCCATCATATCCCATGTAAGTTCCAGCAACTTTTGACGGGTCTCTAAACTTGTATGTGGATCATTTTCATTGTTTTTCAAAAGCTTGTTGCAGCGTTTATACGCTTGGTTAAATTTGAATTTCTTTGAATTCCTGTGGAACTCATATTCAGTTCACCAACATGATCCAATTTGTGTAAATGTCTTTCCTTGATCGTTTGAGAAATGTTTAATATTTCTGCGACCTCTCCAGTCGTGTAACGGCGGTTTACTTCAATAAATTCCTTCATTTTATCGTGTTTGGGTAAACGTGGCGATTCTTTAATATTGAAATTACCAGAACGGAGTTTAGCAAATCAATTCTGGCATATGCTCTCCGTTAAGAAATCTTTACTATACACAACACATAGCTTTTTATAGGCTTGCGTTCCGATTTTCCCTTTTCTGAAGTAAACCAGTAAAACATAGCGATATTCCTCGTTTTGCTTTTTTATTTTTCGGCCCCTGCTTTCCTGAATCGATTCATGCTACTACAGTTTTTTGGCAAATTATAAAGGAAAATACTAATGAAAATAATAAACAGAATGAACTTTGCTTGAATCAAAATAGGCAAACCGTCATAGTCCTAAAAGAGGTTTGTAATATTCTAAATAACCATTTTACGAACTCTTTATCAATTTCAGGCCCAGATTGAAAATAACTAGAACTGCACATTTCCAAGATCAGAAAACCCGTCATAGACCCAGAAAAGGGTGGTAATATTCTAAATAATCATTTTACGAATTTTCTATCAATTTCTAACTAAAGCTGCACATTTCCAAGATCAAAAAATAGCTCATTTCTTAATGAAAATGAAATCATAGAGAAAATTAATAAGGCATCAACAAAAACCTCAACTGGTATAGACAATATGCCTTATTATCTAGTTAGAAATATTGGGCCCCTAATATCAAAACCTTTGGTAATAATAATCAATAATGCATTTGAAATTAGTATATTTCCCATTTATCTTAAACACGGATGAATTGTGCCAAAAGATAAATTTGATCCATCGAACTATAAGTCAGTTTCTGGTCTCTTGATTTTTTTCCAAAATTACAGAGTTGCATTCACAACAGAATGATGAGCTATATTAACAAATCTAAGTTTATCACCAAAACACAATTCGGTTTTATGCAGTACAGCTTCACTATAGATGGTGTTTATAGCTCGATATCTTCTGTCATGAATTCCCTGGATAACAAGAAGTCTACTTTGGGTATATTTTTTGATCTGTCTCGGTCTTTTAACGCTACAGATCACAACATATTATCAAAAAAAAAACCTTGAAACATATGACTGTCGATAAACTATTAAATTTATTAAAATCACAAGTTGTAGAAATTAAGAGCAAAATGGTTAAATTGAAAATTTTACTTACCGATCTGATAGCACTAATTCCTAATCCAAGGGACACCTAAGGGTCGGATTTTGCACACTTGCTTTTTATTATCTATGCCAATCAAAACGATGAATTGGGCTACGAATCACTTCCTCATCCACCGTATTTTCCAGATTTGGTCCCCAGCGACTATTTCCTCTTTACGGACTTCAAAAGAATGCTCGCTGGAAAGAAATTTAGCACCAATGAAGAAGTAATCGCCGAAACAGAGGCTGAAGACAAATCTTACTACAAAAATGGTATCGATAGTTGAAAGATCGCTTTAATCAGTGTATTGCTCTCGAAGGAATCTATTAAATAATAAAATTAAATTTTGACAACAAAAATTTCTTTAAAAAAAAGTACGAACTTTTCAGCCTATTCGTTATTTCATACATTTAATGACAATAAATAATAAACAATAACCAACTTCCAAACATTGGACGAAACGTTTTTTTATTGTAATACGGGCTTTGGAACATGGAGCTTCACTTTGGTCCAATAGGCCATTCTCATACCGTTGAAGTCTTTTGCACATCGACTGCAAACCCTTCAATTGAGACTATACTGTATCTAGTCCTAATTTCTTCATATATTTTTTCTTGTCACTGATATATCGTCCAAAAATATTAAACATGCTTCCTGGGATCTTCCTTTTCTTTTAATATTGTCTCTAGGATCGTCTAAATATGGCGGTCGGCTGTAAATAAAATCTTCAATATTTAAAATGCCTTTCTATAAACAACCCTTAATATTAAAAATGTTTCACCACGTGATAAACGAGAACCAAATTCAACAAATTTAAAATGCCTTTGACATTCTTTGTTCTATAAAACCTTTGTTATCCTTTTGTAGATGTGTTAGCAATTTATTGATGTTTCGCTACGTACCGTCGAAAATAGACTTATAGTCTACAAATCTACTGCAAATATTTGGGTACATACAATTACCATTCCTTTGAAATCCATGAGCCTGTTCTGTAGTTGGTTGAGTCTTAAGTCATTTGGTTTTTTACTGTAATTTTTTTATCGAAAGAAAAATTCTTATTCAGTTGTGTATTGAATATTTTTCGATGATCTTTGGGCTTACGTTGCGTTTTTTTCTTTTCACGACTACTGAATCGATTCACTTACCTTTTTTAAATGATCATTGAAGAAGATAGATTATTGAAAACACAAGTGTGGACACTTATTGGTAAGAACCGAAATGACTTACGACTCAACCCAATAATTTGAAACCTCTAAATCGTCGGAATATCTCTTCTAACTTTTTCATGCGATTCTCAGAGGATCGTAACATTGTCAAGATATGCCAGACAGATATTCTGGGATTTTCCTTTTAATATTATCTCCATGGTCGCCCAAATGTCGCAGTCATGTTATACAAACCAAATAAATTACTTGTTGAAACAACTACTTTTCTGGCTAATACCTCAACAGATATCGAATGATACAAAAATAATTTACATGTAACAAATAGTACAACTATAAAAGATTTGATAGTTGTACTATTTGATACTATTGTATCATTCAATATCTATCGAGGTACAAACCAAATAGTTTAATATCGGGTTTTTCAGAAGGAACTTTTTTTTCAATAGGTGCAAATCGGAACAAATTGACAGTTTTTACATTTAGTTTTTTGACATGTCAGTAGTAGAACCTTTGAAAATTATTACAATAAATTTCGCATTATAATAATAAAAATCCACTATAAAAATTTTGGATCTGTAAAAGTTACGTTGTGTAAAATTCGTGATATTTTCGGTCAAAATAATCATGCTTCTGAGTCCGCTATTAAGAATTTGGTCGATAAATTTGAGTAGACAGGCTTAGTACACACCAATGCGTGTTTAACAGGGCCGTTCAAGTGAAAACATTGCAGCCATGAGCAACTGTGTTGAAGAAGATCTGAATTTATCAATTCTTCTACGTTCTCAGCGAATTTTGAGCAAAGACTTGTCTTCAAAGCCTTTCAAGGTGCAATTGGTGCAAGAATTGAAGCCAGTGGACCATTCATATCGCCGTAGATTTGCTGAATTCATTCAAGAACATCCTGCTGGTTTTCGGAAAGAATCATTTTTAGGACGAAGCTCATTTTCATTTGACTGGATATGTTAACAAGCAAAATTGCCGCATTTGAGCTTCTGATAATCCAAGAACTGTATGGTGCACTATTAGTCCTGTGGGTAATGCTGATGTGGTCAATGGATTATGCTATCGAGAGATGTTAACAACTCAATTTTAGCATTTTATTGATGTTATGGATATCACTGACATGTGACAAAGTTAGCACGAATTAATTAATTTAAAGAAGTTAACTCCGCACATCGTTCTCTTGGCTAAAATTTCAAGTATAGTTTCACATTTTGTAATATAATTATTATGTTAGTTAATCCGTCCAAATTTACCTATTCGGATTGTTTAATTATTCCCACATTAAAAAATATATCTTAATTTATTTTGTAGAAACGTATATTTCATGCTTTATTCTATGAGAGATTTCTCCTTAATATTTCTAGAATTTTACATGAATTTTTGATGGCATTGTTTTTGCAATTGTTCTTCCAGATTTTTAAAACTTTCTAGTAGCTCTTGATCATTTAAAAAAATAAACTTCTTAAATTCTAGTAATTTCCAGTATTTTTTTCTTCTATTTTGCTAGAATGTATTTTTGTTTCTTTCAACTTACGTGCATTTTGTACTGTGTTTTATTTTCTATTAAATTTTCTAAGAATTCTCAAGAAAAAACTTTTCACACTGCAAGAATTGTCTTTAAAGAGTTCCTCTTCCAATTTTTAGGAATTTTACGAGAATTTTCTTCTATTTATCGAATATTTTCCAGAATGAAATAATTGATAAAATATTTCTGAGGTTAACAAACAAAAACATATTTGTTTTAATTTTTATAATTTAATCTTCATTAATGCTATACCGTTAGATTTAACATTACCCTGTGTGGTCCGTAGAATCTTCGTTGGCCTTCTCATGTTTATTAATTGAGTTGAAATAGAGGACATCTAATTTTAAAACTTCTTCTAATTAAAAATTATTCACTGTATCTTAGAAGTATGTTCTACTAATTGGAGAGTGGATAGAGGCCTCCCACCCACCCTACATATACACTTTTTACTCAAGTCACCTCTAATTTTTATGTTTCAAGAAAAACTCTAGAGTTTTCACAATTGATGTCCAAGAAAAAAACTGTAGTGTTTTGGGTTGAGGTTGAATGTATATGTAGGGTGGGTGGGTGGCCTCTAACCACCTTCTAATTCCTATAATATAAACGTAGAGCATTTTGTGGCAACAACGTACACGAGAGCTTATTCATGTAATAAATTAGGAGGAACAGTTTTATATTTATCAATTAATTTTAGAAGTATGTTTTATTAATTGGAGGGTGGATAGAGGCCACCCGCCTACCCTACATATGTTGTTTTATTTAAGTCACTGTCACTTTTTAAGTTTGCAGAAAAACTCCAGTCGTTTTACAGTTGATGTTTAGAAACAAAAGAGTAGAGTTTAAATTTAAATGCATATGTAGGGTGGGTGAATGGCCACTATCCCACCCTACAATTCTTATAATATTAACATATTGAATTGTGAATTGCGAACTGCAATTGAGTGTATTTAATTAATAAATGGTAAAGAAAACTTCTTCTAATTAAAAATTATTCACTGTATCTTAGAAGTATGTTTTACTGACTGGAGGAAGAGGCACCCTAGAAAAATTCTTCAAAAGTGTGATGGAAGTGAAAGAAAAGACCGTTACTATGTGGTAGTTCATTTCACCCTTTTGAAAATATGTATCGATGTTGGGCAAATATTTAAAATTTTTCTTGAATAATTTTCTCACTTATCTCTAATATTATCAATTATTTATTAATTATTTACCAAACTTTAAAATTATTTTATAAATTACATATTAAGTTCTGGTATTGGTATAAGCTTTTCTACGTTGATTGCATCGAATATTTCCTCAATTATAATTAACTAGTACATCATATTGACTTTTCCTTTAATTAACTAGATAACTTTTTTGAAACACTATAACTTCAAAATCATGCAATTTAGCTAAACATCAGAAAGAAAGTAATTAAATACAGCAAAGAATGTTAGTAGCTTACGAAGGATAAGATTTTTTTAATTATATGAGAAAATAACAAAAAATGCCAGAAAAACTGTATATATAATAAATATATGTCTCAAATACAAGTGAAAAAAATATTAAAATATATTTTTAAACATGTGAACAGTTTAATACATTCAAAACATTACAAAAACAATATTCTGCAAGCGAAAAATATTCGTCTAATAAACATCGTTTAGTATTACGTATTTAGCACATTATGACCTTTTCTAATTTTATGTGATATGTTTTTTATAAAGTTCAAGGTGTTCCGTTTATGAGTGCAGCTGGTAGGTCTACTGGTTATTGACACACGTGATTTGACGCATACTCGCTGATTAATACATCACCTGGCCTTTCTAATATCCTACTGCATTTAATTCAGATATTCCATATGGTTATATAAAACATCTACTATAAATTAAACAAAATTAAATAATCTATAAAATAAATATTTTTGCTGCAATAAGAAATTAATAACACTATTGTACATGTTGTACAATTCTTACCGAAACATTTTGTTAAAATTACTAAAAGAATTCAGCGAAAACAGTTGTCTGATGAAGATTAATCAACTCATTTACGGTTTAAAAAATGTATTGAAACCATTGGTCATCATATAAATAAATATCTGTTATACAAAACAAAGTGAAAAGTGTGTTTAATTTGTAAAGACTAATCAATTTGGTTGGAACGTTACGACCTATTATACACATATAATGTATTTTAGGAAAAGCTGACCTAAAGGTCACGAAATATATATAAAAAATAGGATGTCTCTGTTTTATATATAGGTAATTATTTCATTATTTTATTGACCCCTGATTCCTCCCTTATACCTTCCAATTAAGAAAAACCTGTTTTAGCAAATAAGCTTGGTATATATAGTAATAAAATTGACGTCTATATAGGTCAAAGGGGAGGATTAAATCAATGCTTCCAATAATATACTTGTCGTACAAGTATTTAGGATAACACTACTTCAGGATTACGTTACAATCTGTATGTATCCAAGTAAATACTAAAGAGGCAAATGCAAATTGTAGTTCTTCGGAGTATGAAAAATGAGGATATGTCAATTAAGCACCTTCAAATGATTCAACTATTAAAAAGATTATCAAAAATGTTTAACATAAAACTTTTAACATTTTTCTCAGAAAAATAACATATTAATGGAAACCAAATATTTTTTGAACTGATTGACGAGGCACTTATTTGAAAATACATATTGTTAAATTTTTATTTAACTCGCTACAATTGTTTCGCCACATTGTCGCCTCTTCATACTTTCTGCCTGAAGAAGCAAATGGCAAATTAATCAATTAGTTAAATGTTTTCCGATTTATTCAATTTTAATGACAAAAATATCAAAAAATTGCGATTATTCTCAGCACACAGAGAAATATCATATAAATATTTATAATAATATATCCCCTCTCTAATTAACTATTTTATAAATTTATTAAACCCATAAAATTATTTACTGGAACAGACTTGCGTTTTTCTAGCAACGTGCTTAAAATTTTCAATCCGATGAAATAAAAAAATATTTCATTTTTCATTTCCTATATTGTGTCTACTTATAATTAAACTTGTTGATTCAGCCTAGATGAAATTCAAAGAAATATATAGAGTGATGGAAATTTTGTCAACTGTCGTCTGTCAACTGGGAACCGTCAATTGGCAACTGTCTGTCATGTATTAACTGTAATCTGTCGATACTCATCTGTCTACTGGTTTAACAACAATCAACCGTTAATTGATAATTGTCATCTGTTATCTGTCATTTGTCATCTGTCATCTGTCAACTGTCATCTTTCAACTCTCATCTGTCAACTGTTAATTATCAATTCTTATCTGTCCTTTCTCATCTGTAATGTATCATATACTACTATTATTTTATATTTTTCTTTTGTCGTTTTGTACTTATTTTCATATTTGTTGCTTTATTTCTCTTATTTACTTGTAATTGGATATTTATCTGTTAGATCATAAACTCTTATCATTATTATTATTATCATGTATCATATTTTTAGTGACCTGTCCTCTGTGTCTTTAGTCTTCCATTATTATTTTTTTAGGTCTATTACATTATTTATTTGCAATCTGTCATGTTTCAAATGTAGTTTGTCTGTAAGCTTCTGCCCGTCTTCTCTTTTTTCTTTTAATATCTTATATATTTTGTAATCACTTTCTGTTTTCTATCTTTTACACTTAAATATTTTCTATCTTATATCTTCGTCTTCTGTCAACTGCCATCCGTCAACGCTCTGTCCTCTGTCACCTGTCATACGTCTTCTCTGTGTTGGTTACTGCCGTCTTTTCAGTCCTCTGTCAACTGTCAACCGTCAATTGACAACTATCATCTGTCTATTGGTCTATCAAAAGTCAACCGTCAATTGATAATTGTCAACTGTTATCTATCAACTGTCATCAGTTAGTTGTCATCTGTCAACTATTATCTGTCGTTTTCTTTATGTTGTTACTGCCGTTTTGCCCTCTGTCTTATCATCTGTCAACTGTCAACCGTCAATTGACAACTGTCATCTGTTTACTGATCTATCAACAGTCAATCGTCAATTGATAATTGTCAACTGTCATCTGTCATCCGCCAACTGTCAATACATATTTGTTGCTTATTTTGAATTTTTTATTTACCTGTCATTAGATATTTATCTTTTGGATAATAAAGTATTATCATTATTCTTAGCTTTTATCATATTTTATCTGTCGTCTGAATTTTATCTTTTTTCTTTCTTTTGTTATCTATTATCTCTTGTCTGCTCTGATATTTCTATTTTGTTGACTGATATTAACTGTCATCTGTCAACTGTCATCTGTCAATTTTCATTTATGAACTGTCATCTGTGAACCGTCATCTGTCAACTTTTCTCCGTCATACGTCTTCCTCATGTTGGTTACTGTCCTGCTTTCAGTCCTCTGTCTTGTCATCCGTCAACTGTCAACCGTTGACAACTGTCATCTGTCTACTAGTCTATCAACAGTCAACCGACAATTGATGATTTTCAACTGTTATCTGTCAACTGTCATCTGTTATCTATCAACTATCAATTATCAATTGTTATCTATCACTTTAACATGTATTATTTTTTATTTGTATTTTATCGTTTTGTACTTTTACGTATTTGTTGCTTGTTTTGAAATTTTTATTTACCTGTCATTAGATATTTATCTTTTAGGTAATAAAATATTATTATTATTATTATCATTTATCACATTTTATCTGTCATCTGAATTTTACCTTTTTTTCTTTCTTTTATTATCTATTATATCTTGATATTTCTATTCGGTTGCCTGATGTCAACTGTCAACAGTTCTCTATCAACTGTCAACTGTCATCAGTCAATTGTCATCTGTGAACCGTGAAACTGGCAACTGTCCTTCTTCATCCTTCGTCTTCTGTTTGTTGGTTACTGCCGTGTTTTCAGTCCTCTGTCTTCTATTATCTATTTTCTGACTTTATGTTTTGCTTTGTCCATTTTCTATTGTTTTAAGACTGTTGTCTTTTCAGATGATTTTGAGTTTTATTTTAGCATACTTTTTTGTTTTTTTTTTTGTTCTTTTTCGACTTTTATCTTTTTTATTTCATGTTTCTTCTGCTATCTGCCATCTGACATTTGTCAAATAAAATCCTACTATTTTTCATTACTAAGATTTTTGGGTTTAATTTTTCTAATAAATAAATAATTCATTTTTTAAAACTATTTATCTTCTGTCCCTATTTTTATTGTTTCTATTATGTTCTATACCTTCTATTTTCTGTTTTTTTTTTCGTTTTTCCTTTCATTTCCTAATTTATTCTTCTCTTTTCTACTTCTGTTTTCTGTATGTTAGGAATTTTATTAATTACGTCTTCATTTTTTTTCAGAAAGAAAAGTGCCCTCTGCTTTCTGTATTTTGAGAATTCTATTCTTTCGTGTCAATTTTCGGATTTTGTTTCTTCTGTCTTTTAGTTTTATATATTATCTTCTATTTTCTATGTTTATTTATTTATTATTATCTCTTGTTTCTATTATGTTATCTCTATTCTGCTGCCTGATATACGATATCTATTCACTTTAGTTTGGCATTTATCATCTGCAGCTGCCACCTGTCCTCTGTCATCTGTCATACGTCTTTTGTATGTTGGTTACTGCCGTGTCTTTACTCTTCCATTATCTTTTTTAGATCTATTACATTATTAATTTGCAATCTGTCATGTTTCATATGTTTTTGTCTTGCAGCTTCTGCCCATTTTCTATTTTTTCTCTGTTTTCTATCTTCTGCCATTAAACATTTTCTGTCTTCTATATTCATCACCTGACAACTGTCATCTATAAACTATATCTCTGTAATTTTTCTCTGCTTTCTACCTTCTGTCAATAAACATTTTCTATTTTCTGTCAACTATGATCTATAAACTGTCAACTGTCATCTGTCATCTATCATCTGTCAACTTTCATATGTGAACTGTCATCTATCAACTATCATCTGTCTACTGTCTTCTATCAACTGTAATCTGTTCTTCGTCATCTGTCATAGGTCTTATGTATATTGGTTACTGCCGTGTTTATCATGTCTCATGTCTTGTATTATCTATCTTTAAACATTTTCTGTCTTATATCTTCATCTTCTGTCAACTGCCATTGGTCAACTGTCGTCTGTCAACTATCATCTGTCAAGTGTCATATGTCAACTGCCATCTGTTAACTATCATCTGTCAACTGTCATCTGTTATATGTCAACTGTAATATATCCTCTGTCATATGACATAAGTCTTATGTAAGTTGGTTACTGCCGTGTCTTAAGTCTCCTGTTTTCTGTCTTCTATTATCTATTTTCTGACTGTATGGTTTGCTTTATTAATTTTCTCCTGTTTAAAGTCGTTTGTCTTTTTCGATAAATGTGAGTTTTCTTTTGGTTTTTTTAGCTTTTATTTCTTTCTTCATTTGTCTTTTCTCTTCCATATTTTACTTCTGCTAAATATCCTCTGACGTTTGTCATGTACAATCCGATTATTTCCCATTTTTAAAATTAGGGTTTAATTTTTAAATTAAATACATCATTCACATTTTAAACTATTTATCTTCTGTTTACTTTTTATATTTTCTATCTGTTGTCTGTTTTATTATGTTCTTTACCTTCAATTTTCTGTTTTTTTTTATTTTCCCTTTCATCTCATATATAATTCTTCTCTCTTCTCTTTTCTACTTCTGCCTTCTCTAGATTAGGAATTTTATTAATTACGTATTTATGTTTGAGAATTCTAGTTTTTTCTAACATTTTTGTGATTCTGTTTGCTGTGTCTGTTAGTTTTATCTTTTATCTTCTATCATCTATCTTCTATTTCATACGTTTATTTATTTATTTATTATTATCTCTTGTCTCATCTGATATCTCTATTCTGCTGCCTAATATATGCTATCTATTCACTTTTATTTGGCATCAATTGTCATATGTCAACTTTCATCTATTAACTTTTATCTGTCAACTGTCATCTGTCAGTTGTTATCTGTCTTATGTGTAGTTTCTGTCCGCCTTCAGTTTTCCTTTTTATGTCTTATATCTTCTGTAACCTTTATTCTGTATTATATTTTTAAGCAATTTCTGTCTTCTTCGTTTGTTTCATGTATCGTGTCATCTATCATTTTTAGGATTTAGAATTTGCAAATAAGTACTTTTGTTTTTACAGTTTTAATATTTTTTAAATCTTGATTTTCTTTATATTTCAATTAAAATTTTAATATGTTTTGGAAAGGAGGTGATTTTATAAAAATTGTTATCGTTTTTTCTTATCGTTTTCTTTATTTTTATTCTTTTCTTCTTTAAATGTATTTATTTTCTTCTGGTAGTTTTAGTTTTTCTGTTGTTTTCTTCTGCCTTTTTTAAATACTATTATTTTCTGTTCTCCTTTTTATGTCTTATATCTTCTGTAATTTGTCTCTATTTTCTATCTTCTGCCATTAAACATTTTCTGTCTTCTATCCTTATCCTTATCTATCTGTCAACGGTCATCTGTCAACTGCCATGTGTCAACTGCCATCTGTCAACGGTCAACTGTCTTCTGTCATCTGTCATACGTTTTATGTATGTTGGTTGCTGCCGTGTCTTCAATCTCCTGTCTTCTATTATCTATTCTCTGGTATTATGCTTTGCTTTGTTTATTTTCTCCTGTTTTAAGTATGTTGTCTTTTTAGATGATTTTGAGTTTTTTTTAGTTTTTCTTGTTCTTATTTCTTTTCTTATTCGTCTTTTCTCTTCTATATTTTTCTTCTGCTATCTGCCATCTGACATTTATCATATAAAATCCGATTCTTTTTCATTTTATTTATCTTCTATCTCTATATTCTATACCTTCTATTTTCTTTTTCCTTTCATCTTCTATTTGATTTTTCCCTTTTCTCTTTTCTAGTTCTGCTTTCTGTATGTTAGGAATTTTATTAATAATGTCTTCATATTTTTTTCTCTATTTTTCTGTCATCTGCTTTCTGTATTTTAAGAATTCCCGTCTTTCCTGTCATTTTTAGGATTTTGTTTCCTCTGTCTTTTAGTTGTATTTTGTATCATCTATCTTCCATATTCTATCTTTATTCATTTAATTTATTTTTCACTTTACAATTCCCTGTTTTAATTAAATATATATATATATATATATATATATAAATTTTAAATTATACATTAATAATTGCTTAAATTTAGATGACAGGACTTGCGGACGGAGTTCATTAAGTGTTCTTCCACTTTGGCCCCCTTTTCTCCTTCAGATGACAGAATTCTCTGTCACCGAAGTATTTTTGCCATGCAAGCAATATTTTGACCATTGCTGGCATATTTATGTCCATTTTACATGGAGCGATATATACAACATCTTTATTACAGTAACATATTTACAAAACTACATATATACATTATGATTAGTGTTAGTCCGTCACTGTCTGGGCTATCGATCGTAGGTCTTTCTGCCCTGTCTTAAAAGAAATTAAAAAATTTATAAAAATTGAAGCTAGTTGAATTTAACTGTCCGATCTAATGAATTGATGAATAGTGTTTGTGAAGTGTTTGAATTTTGAGGAGGTGTTAGAATTTTTGGGAATACAGTATTTATCAAGGAGGGTTAGGTTGGAAGGTTTATTAGCAAATTTTGTGCTGATGGCTAATGTACGTTGGATGATAGGAATTATTTGGGTGGATTCGTAGAGAAGGTCATATAAACTATCTTCTAGGTATGTTGAATTGTTGTGTTTGTCTTCTTTTTTCCTTTTTATTTCTTATATCTTATGTAATATCTTTTCTATTTTCTATCTTTTGGCCTTAAACACTTTCTATATTCTATCTTCATCTTCTGTTAACTGTTATCTGTCAACTCTCATTTATCACATATATAGTTTGTCTTTAAGCTATCTTAACTTGCTTCTTCTTTCTGTTTTTTTTTTGTCTTCTGTTTGTTTGGAATTTTGATGATTTTGGCTTTGACTACAGAATTGTGAGCTGTTTTTTGAAGTATTTTCTGCTTTTTTTAACGTTTATGATCTATTAGTTTTCTTCCATCTTTTACCTTCTATCTTGCCTCTTCTATTTTACATTTTCTGCTCTTTACCTTGTGCCTTTGTTTTTCTTTCTTTCTTGATTTCTGTTACTCGTTTTCTAAGCATTTTTGATTTCTTCTTTCAAAATTTTTAAATTATTTTTTAATCTTCTATTATCTCTTTGTATCTTATTATTATTTTCATATTGCAGATTCTACAGATTTTGAAAATAACTATGATTTTCTGACAAATTGTTTTTGTCTTATATCTTATGTTTAATGTCTTCTGTATTCTGTCTTATGTCTTCTTGCTTTAATCTTCTCTTTTCTGACTTCTGTTCCTTCTTATCAGTACAATTCATTAATGATATTCACACGAGAAAGAGAAGATTGTCTTCGGATGGTTGTTGGAATACGATAACTAGTAAAGCAGGAGGATTTATTATAAGGTCGTCATAATGGATTAAATGTACCTACTTTCATCGCAGAAGCGTTTAGCTTCAACATGAAATCCAAAACATTGGAAGCGAGAACTTTCAAGAATAATATTATAATAATTGGTTAAGATTAAGCAGCAATATGAATATACCATACACATAGTAACATTGACCTGATGTTGTTGTCAAAGGAGTGTATACGTAGCAATAAAACTTTTGGGGATGAATGTTGGTATTAGATGATATATTTTGACTGTCTTTCTGTAACAGAAGAGATATATGACATTGACAGCAAAAGATTTTAGGTAATGGTTTCGAAAAATTGATGATAGAAAATTGAGTTATGGAAATTTACATATTTAGAAGAACATAATATTAGTATTTCAATTAATAGAACTATGATAAATATTTATTATCATAAAGTAATGTATTCAAGCATCAAAAAAGGGACTCTCACTGTCTACCAGAAATAAGGGTTAAAGTAGAAGATCATCGCAACTGCATGAACTCCGCTCAGCTTCATCCATCCAAAAATAAAAATACAAAATTTTTTTAATAATATTTTTATATATTCACATGTATTTTGTTTTTGGAAAGGTAGCTTAAGTATAATTAACATAAACATAAATACACTATATTCACACATTTAAACATGTATTACATTGCAGATTCCTTTGTGACAAACAAACCTGAAAATTGGAATATTGTTTTATTGATAGATTTTGGATCTCGATGTACTTTAGGCGGTGAGTTATTATTTGCAACATACATACCTTACCAAAGAAACTAGAGGTAGATAAATTAGTCATTGGTGTAATGCTGTTTGGCCTTGCAGCGTGAGTGAATGGTTCCGGCAAACTAGGGGTCATGGTCAACGTTTATTACTGTCACGTATTGAATTGCACTGTCAAGAACACTACCTGATCTCAGGTTGTGCAATTAATGTTTCAATTTGATGAGATAGAAAATTTTAATTGTCTTAAGACTCTAGGAGGGTAGGTATAAGTAAGGTTAAGTTTGAATTTGTTCAGTTGTATATTGCAATACCTTTATGATCCAATATATAAATAATTGATAACAGCACATAATGTAAAAATACATAAATAACAACGTTTATTTATTTTATTTCCTATTTGAACATCGCCGAAAAATTTGATTTTAGACGATGAATTAAATTCTCAATTAACCCGTGGTGAAACATTTTTGTAACATGTTTGTAGTCATAGATATGAAATTAGTTAGGTACTATAAGACAACATTTACGTAATTTCATTTTGTATATTTTTGCCAATGACACTTTCAAATAAAGATTATTATTATTATTATCTTAATTAGAAGGTTAATTATTAAGCACTTGGTATAGTAATAATAGTGAAACAAAACCAAGTATTTAATTAACCTTCTAATCTGATTTTAGTATCAAACCATTTTGTGTCTGAAATGTACATCTGGTTACAACTAAAATAGTGAAGGAAGGTTTCTAATTGTTTCAATCTCTTTTGGATCGTGGAAAAATCTACACAATTCGTATGTGCCAGGTTCAATTTTAAATTACAGATCACAATGGTGTGGCCTCCCACCCATAAATACACTCACACGGCGTGCATTTTTGCTTCTAATGGCGACACAGGGGGTCTGTAAGGAACGTGTGCGCCATTTCCTGCATCGTTAAAAAGTATATAACAGGTTACGAGTTTTACGATGTTATAAAATTCCTCGCGAAATGCAGCGTCGATAAAATAAAACTTGGCTCCGCCGTAATTTAGAATAGGAATTTTAAAGGAAACTACGAAATTTAGTGCGTCATCAATATACATTTGATGTTACGCGGGTCTCTTGTAAGGAAACCAAGTCGTTTGTGTATATATATTCGAATTAAATTTATTTACTGGTTGGAAATACAAATTTGAAAATAAAATAACATTCGAATCTTAGAATTTTATTTTACAAGATCCTAGTATTTCTTTGGGCATAACATTATTACATCCTTCTTTTTAAGTAGATTTTATTATTATTAGATCCATATTTTGATTAACTACGACAACGTCAAGCGAAAACGGTCGTGGTCGAAACGCGGTGAGTTGGCGAAAACGCCTAAAGCTAGGATTGACGGCTAGGAAGATTTTGCTGTGTTTTAAGTGGGATTAGCAGAGAATTATCTACTATGAGCTTCTCCCCTATGGCAACACTCTTAACTAGGAACTGTATTGTCAACAGTTGGACCGTCGGAAGGAAGCAATCTCCAGAAATTGTGTCCCATTAAGACAATGCCAGTCGATACACATCGATAGTGACTCGCCAGAAGCTCTTGGAGCTTGGTTGGGAGGTTCTTATGCATCCACCTTATAGTCTGGACTTGGTACCAAGTGATTACCATCTGTTCCTGTCCATGGCGAACAATGTTGCTAATGAATAATTCGCTTTAAGGGAAGCTTGTGAAAATCTTCTGCCTCAATTTGTTGCCAATAGAAACGAGGGCTTCTATGAGAGAGGCATAATGAGGTTACCTTCAAAATGGTAACAAGTTATCGAAATACACCAAAATCGGATTATTCTAACTATGGCAATTAAAGCCTTCAATTTAATGCAAAAAGTTAGGATTTCTTTTTACTACACCTTTTATTTAATACATTTATTTTCAATTATAAATCAAACACACTATGTGTAACTCTGAAACAACTAGATGATAAATCTCTATAACGTGTGAGTGAAATACTGTACTGAACCAGTTTATAATAATTACCATTATTATCGATTACACAATGAAATTATAGTGCATGAAAAATACGGGCGTAGCCGAAATACTGTCAATTCATTCCAATCAATGCTAAATTGCATTTAAATATTCCTTTCTAATTACACAAAGAGCGAACGATTTGTCCTTAGTCCTTCTACAGCAGTATTGAGCCGAATCCGTATTGTTCGAACCGAGGGTTCGGCCCTGTTTTTATAAAATTTGCATGGCGCCCCGAGTTGAATTCAGCAGAATCCATAACTACAGTCTAATATTCATGTAATTTTACCTGAATCAATGTCGCGTCCAGTCTGAATTTCCACCTTTCTTTTTATGACGTAAACGTGCGTGTGACATTTACGTGAAATCCTAATATTTAAATTTTTAATTGCCCCCACAGTTTCCAAAACACATACACAGAGCTGAGACTTTCCGCATTGCACCGGATTACGTCGACGTTCATTTGAAGCTGAATTGATATTTGCCAACTGGATATTTTACAAGTTGCTAAGAGTTTTGAACTTAATATCTAATTTAGCTACTTCTAACTTCAATATTTGTGTAGGATAGGATTTCTAATTAAGGTTCTATTAGCGATTAAGCGTAATCCTTCGTAGTGTATGCGTGTGTATATTTAGTTTCTTGATATGATATTCTAACTGGTTTGTACAAAAAGAATAATCAATTAAATGCCTGTCTTTAGTTTCTTTCCATATATTAATATATTTACAAGTTATTTATAAAAAGATACATAAACGAGAAACCTCAGTTATTTTTATATATGTTCGCTTCAGATTCAGAGGAGGAAGAAGTGTACAAGATATTTATAAAAAGATAAACAAACGAGAAACTTCAGTTCGTTCCATATATCTTCTCTGTCGAATATTTTGTCTAAATCTATAAAAAGCATTTGTATTTCTTTGTTTTGAAGATTTAGAGAAAATATTCGACAGAGAAGATAAATGGAAAGAACTGGTTTCTCGTTTGTTTATCTTTTTATAAATATATATCCTCTTCTGAAGACAAGATATATGAAAAGAACTGAAGTTTCTCACTACTGTTGGTTTGAGTTTACGTGAAGTGTTTTGTAAATGAATGTAATTCGATAATGTTCACCTTGTGAACGAAATGTACATCCAAAATTTAAATAAACAAGTGAAGTAAGGAATAAACTGTGTGGTATTTTCATTTGAAGTTTCTCGTTTATGTATCTTTTTATAAATATCTTGTACGCTTCTTCCTCTTCTGAATTCACTTCGATTGCCCTCTATGGCTTCTTTTAATTATTTCTATTATTCTGCATGATAAACTTATTATTTTGATGCCTCTGTAATTTTCACAATTAATTATATTTGCAGTAATCATATAAAGATAATAATAAATAATAATAACCTTACATAAGAAATCGAAATTTTTAATCTGTTTACATTGTTAATTATTTCGATAAGCAGTGTCTATTTAATAACAGGGTACGTAATGAGTTTTTGTGCAAACATTAATAATTTATGACCTATGCATACTAAACACGGTACAGGTCAACATTCTGGATTTTTATGGTGTCATTATCCTTTCGCCAATTTATTTTATGCAAAGCTAAGTGGACGCCGAATGTACAAAATAGCAACAGCATTAATAAAACATGATCGGCAGTAAAAACTGCACTTTTATAGCCCGAGTTTAATTCGAACTACCGGCGAGCATAACTGTTACAAAAAAAATATATAAATATATACCATTAAACCCATTGAATTTTCAATGAACCGAAATAGCCTATAACCCGCTTAAAGGTCACCCGTACCATTTTACGTCGTAATATATGCTATTCGATTACAGTGGTAATAGAGAGATCGTAAAATTTTTAATCGTACTTTTCTGTTCCCACAAGAAATAAATTAGAATTAAAAAAGAAAAAATCCTTGCTAGAAAACATAATCAACAGCGTAATAACAAGGGTGGATTCAGAATTTTGAGCTAGTGCATACGCCCACACATTAATTTTTAGATTTGATGTTAAACACGACTAAACGCCAATCACCACTAACCACATATGTCTAATGGCTCAGTTGATAGAGCGCCAAACTAGAAAATCATAGGCCGTAGGTTCAAGTTCAGATCAGTTATTACATTTAATGCCAATAACATTAATTCCATTCAATATAATATGCACATTGGTAAAATAAAATTGTTATTTCGTCAATTACTGTAAAATTATATAGTAATAAATAACTGTACGTTATGATTTTTATTTATACTAATTACATAGAATTATATTAAAACCTGAGTACTGAAAATACTTGTGCATAATCTTAATACACATATAAAATATAAAAATCAATAAGATAAGTGCTTCAAGTGTTATTTCAAGGACCCTAAAACTGCAATCAAGAGGTTGATGGCCACGCTAATAGTATGAAAAGTTCAAGGTGGCATGAACCTCAGTTGTTAGCAGCTTGTTTCCAGTCAAATTGGTTGGTGTCACACCTCTAATAATTTTTCCGTCGCGTTACGAATTACTAAATACGCTTCGTTGTGTCATGGAATTAAAATTGAAGTCATGAATTAAGAATGTACTGTTGTAATGTAATTAAATGATTATACTTATAATCATAATTCAATTTTTAAAGAAGATAATTATTTATATAATCGTTATAGTGATTGAGACAGTTTTTTTCCGGGTTTTTACTAAAAATTTTCATTTAGTATTTATATGTACTAAAATAGAAAATTAAAAATTTTTTAAATATCTAAGAATATTTTACTACTATTACGATGTTTGTATGTATTTTTCCCAAATATTAAATTTACTGGCAACGAAATCTAATAAATATTGGGTAGAAAAAGTTGAGAAACGTTGAGGTTACAGTAAATTTTAAGCAAATATATTCTAAGCAATATTAATATTCTAGCTCAAATAAAAAACCACCATATTACTTGATTTGTTGGTATCAGAATAGCTTAGACGGTCATATTCGCTTAATTATCGACGAACATGTATTCCTTAGAGGTATAACGACTGTATAAAACATAATAACATCCCAAATATTTTTTCGTATGCGATAGGGAACGGATTGTAAGTTGATTTCATCTATATTGACTTCGCAATGTATAAGATAGGATGCAACAAAATATCTTTCTACACCAACAAAAATCCTACGTGGATTGAAATTGTTAATCAGAAGTAATTCAAAACATACATTGATAACAACAAACCAACAAATTAATTGCTTTAAAAACTCGACAATGGATTTGACTCTCACGAAAATGTTTTAAAATTCAATAAAAATAATTAGACGTACAGTGAAACACCATTTTCTATTTAGACACTTTTTGGGAACTATAATTGACAATTGGAATAAATAAATTCTTTGGAAAACTTGAAAACCAACCCTTAATGAATTATTAAACAAACAATGGATTTGACTCTGATAAATAATTTTCTAAAATTCAATAAAATGTAATTGAACCTCCAGTGGAACCCCATTTTCTATTTATACACTTTCTAGGAACTATAGTTGACAATTCAAATAAATAATTTCGTAGGAAACTTTAAAACCAACCCTTAGTGAAGTATTAAACACAACAGAGGATTTGACTCTAATGAAACTTTTATAAAATTCAACAAAAAATAATTAGACCTCCAGTGGAACCCCATTTTCTATTTTAACACTTTTCGGGAACTATAATTGATAATTCAAATAAAAAAAATCGTAGGAAAACTTTAAAACCAACCCTTTGTGAATTATTAAACACGACAGGGGATTTGACTCTAAAGAAATTTTTTAAATTCAATAAAAATTAATTAGACCTCCAGTGATAGCCAATTTTTTATTCACGCCCTTTATGAGAACTATAATTGACAATTCAAATAAATAATTTAATTGGAAAACTTGAAAACCAACCCTTAATGAATTATTAAACAAACAATGGATTTGACTCTGACGAAACTTTATCAAAATTCAATATAAAATAATTGGAACTCTACTGAAACCCAATTTTACATTTAGACACTTTCTAGGAACTTTAATTGATAATTCCAATAAATAATTTCGTAGGAAAACTTTAAAACCAACCCTTACTGAATTTTTAAGTAAACAATGGATTTGACTCTGACGAAACTGTTTTAAAATTCAATAAATACTAATTGGACCTCTAGTGAAACCCCATTTTACATTTAGACACCTTCTAGGGACTATAATTGATAATTTAAATAAATAATTTCTTAAGAAAACTTGGAAACCAACCCTTACTGAATGATTAAACAAACAAAGGATTTGACTCTGACGAAATTTTTATGAAATTTAATAAAAAATAATTGGACCTCCAGTGGAACCCCATTTTACATTTAGACACCTTCTAGGGACTATAATTGATAATTCAAATAAATAATTTATTAAGAAAACTTAAAACCAACCCTTACTGAATGATTAAACAAACAATGGATTTGACTCTGACGAAATTTTTCTGAAATTTAATAAAAAATAATTGAACCTCCAGTGGAACCCCATTTTACATTTAGACACCTTCTAGAGACTATAATTGATAATTTAAATAAATAATTTCTTAGGAAAAATTAAAAACCCACCCTCAGTGAATTATTAAACACAACAATTGATTTTTTTTTTTAATTCTATAAAAAATAATTGGACCTCCAGTGGAACCCCTTTTTCTATTTAGACACTTTCTGGGAACTATAATTGATAATTCAAATAAATAATTTCTTAGGAAAACTTGAAAACCAACCCTTAGTGAATTATTAAACACAATAGAGGATTTGACTCTTACGAAAATTTTTAAAAATTCAATATAAATAATGAGACCTCCAGTAGAACCCCATTTTCTATTTAGACACTTTCAGCGAACTATAATTGACAATTCAAATAAATAATTTCGTAATAGAACTTTAAAACCAACCCTCAGTGAATTATTAAACACAACAATGGATTTGACTCTTATGAAAATTTTTAAAATTAAAAAAAAAAATAATTAGACATCCAGTGATAGCCTATTTTTCATTCAAGCTCGTTACGAGAACTAAAATTGACAATTCAAATAAATAATTTCTTAGGAAAACTTTAAAATTAACCCTTAGTGAATTATTAAACCCTCGGCGAATTATTAAACACAACAATGGATTTGACTCTGACAAAATTTTTATAAAATTCAATAAAAAATAATTAGACCTTTAGTGAAACCTGATTTTACATTTAGACACTTTCTAGGAACTATAATTGACAATTCAAATAAATAATTTCATAGGAAAACTTTAAAACCAACCCTTAGTAAATGATTAAACACAACAAAGGATTTGACGATACTTTTAAAAAATTCAATAAAAAACAATTGGACTTCCAGTGGAATCCCATTTTCTATTTAGAAACTGTCTAGGAACAATAATTGTCAATTCAAATAAATCATTTTTGTGTAAAACTTTAAAACCAACCCTTAGTGAATTATTAAACACTATAATGGATTTGACTCTTTGAAAGAAATTTTATGAAAAATATGTTTTAACAAAACTTGTTCAGTTTCTTTTTTCCTTTAGCTTTTGTTTGAAAAGTTATGTAATATTTTTCAAATTTAGAAAAATATCGAGAAAAACTAAAACATCCACTTCCGATTTATGAATGTTCACCAAAAGCTTTTCAGTTTCAGTTTTTAACGATAAAAGTTTCATCTCAAAAGGATATTTCTGGTTTAAAAAAAACTTAAAAACAATACTTTCTCTAAATTCTATATAGGGAAAAGAAAAAAAAAAGTAGAATCCATCAATAATTAGTAATTAAAGTTACCACGTATGTGTAGTGTGTGTGGGTAGTCTCTATCCCACCCTCCAATCACTAAGACGTAAACGAGGGTTTTAATTAAAAGTTGTAAAACGTAAATAAACATAATATTATTACAAATTTTAATAGATTTATTCAAACAAAATTTTTAAAATAATGTTTTTTATGATGTTTGACTGGTTGGAGGGTGTGATAGAGGCCAACCACCCACCCTACATATACATATAAACTTTAATTCCTTATCGTCTCGCGGTTTCCAATAAAATTAATTACAAAACTTTTTGAATAAAAAAGAAATTGAAAAGGTAAAATTTTTAAGTGAGTAAATTAGTAAAAATTTGATGCATGTTGGGTGGGCAGGCTTTAAATCTAAATTAGATAAGATTCGCTATAGAAAGTAATTTATATTTAAACTTAGATTCTGATTTTGTTTTATTTTTTATTACATAAAGGGTTTGATTGTTTTTATCAGTAAAATCACCAACGAATAGCAATTAAAGTTATCATGTATATGTAGGGTGGGTGGGTGGCCTCTATCCCACCCTCCAATCAGTAAAACATAAGCGAGGGTTTTAGTTAAAAGTTGTAAAGTGTAAAGAAACAAAAAAAAAATGCTTTTTTTAATTGATGTATTCATACAAATATTTCAAATAATTTTTTATGATGTTTTATTGACTGGAGGGTGGGATAGAGGCCACCCACCCACTACAAAAGTACATTAATTATAAATTATTAAATAAATGAAAAATCAATGCTGGATTATAACAACGAAAAGATATCCCAAATGAGTATCATGACAGAGATACATAATATTAATTTCAATTAAAGAAATGCTTCATTAAAATTAAAATGGCTTTACACCAAGAGAAGCAAATCAACAATCACAAATTAAAACACTTTGTAATTTCCTTCCTTCACATTTATTTTTATATGTCAGATGTACATTTCGAGTACCATGTACTCATTATCAATGACTCATTGAGTCATTGAGTCATTGAGTCATTGATAATGAGTACATGGTACTCGAAATGTACATCTGACATATAAAAATAAATGTGAAGGAAGGAAATTACAAAGTGTTTTAATTTAATAGTGATAACTTCACACAACTCAAATCAAACCGTGAACAATCACAAAGATATACATTTAGATACTCCACCAAAGACACAGAAGCGCCTTTTCGGGATGTAAACCCGTACAGATTTGGATTATTATAAAGGACCCATTTTTCCTCTCCAATAATCAAACGATCCAAAAATGGTTCTGATGGTACCTTTAAACCAATAAGTTGTATGCGATGGTTTAGTTCTAACCAAACAATCAAGTAAAAGTTGGTGATTTTTAGAATTACACCAGGCAATTTTAAACGTCCTACTGATTAATTCGTAATACTTAAAGCAACCAAATCGAATACATTTCTGAGAAAAGATGAGTTCTTAAGAGTATTCATCATTGTTTATTGTTTATTGTGATGCTTTGGATTACCTGTTAACAAAATACATAATATACACATACATAAAATAATATGTTTTAATCAGTAGTAACTATGTCGAAATTAACAATAATATACAGGGTGTTAAAGATTATTTATTAGAGCGGTGCTAGTAGGTGAGGTTGTAAGGTCGTCCAGATGTGCGCAAGGAATCTGCTGATTTCCGGGGATGCAGCTGGTTTTATATGGTCCCAGATTATTGTCGTAGAACTGGTGGTAGTATAAACGAGGGTATCTTTAGGTGGTGATGGTACGAACGCGGTACGGCGCCTGAACTACCTGCTAAGGGTCGCGCGTTTTGACGTGTTTGTTACATCCTCCCCCTCTGGTGTCCCGAGCATTAATTCTTGCGTAGGCATCCTCTTTTGCGGATGGGGTGGATCGGTTGTAGGTCGTCAATGTCTGTGAATAATGTGCAGGCTGTGGCGTGGAAGATTCCGATTGGGGTCTTCGGATCCTCCGAGAAAGCGACTTCGAATGTAGCGACTCCTTCCGACTGCAGGATCTCTGCATAGTGGGAGCTTTGTTGGTTGGTTGGTGTGGCAGCACCTCTTCGTGCACCGCGAAGAGATGCACACTTAGGCCTAGATAGGCCCGTTGTGATACCAATGAGGGACATACACGAACATCCATGGATCCGGACGGAGAATTCTTCCTTAGAAAAATCCACCGCCCGGCTGGGATTTGAACCCACAACCGTGTGGCCCGTGAGCAGGCACTCTACCCACTAGGCCACCGCGGTCCCCACTAGGCCACCGCGGTCCCCTAGTGGGAGCTTTGCAATGTACTGGTTCTTTGCCTGACTTAGGAGGTGGATGTCAATCCAGACGTAGTCTCCTGGCAGGTAAACTGGGCTTGATCTGGCGTTGTCGGCGAAGATTTTCCTGTTGTCCTGTTTACTGTCGGCAATCTGGTGTGCTACTTTCAATGTGTCGGCCAGTTATAATAGGTGCGGTGTAATCTCAACCATGAAGTTTTCGGAATTAATAATGGTGTTTTGATCACGGCTAATATCCTCTGCGGCTCGTAACTCTCATCCGAAGGTAAGGAATTCGGCGCTGTATCCAGGGCTGCTGCAATTGTGTGTGTTCATTGCGAATCGCATAACGGGTAGCTAAGAGAGCTGATCGTGCATTTTTCCTACCCAGACAGAGAGTTGCGTCTTCAATTCCTTTTCACTGGATTGGACTGGGGGTGGTGTGACGGCATGAGATAATGTTGGATTCCGAAACTAAACCTCATCTGTTGCATAACTGCGCTCACGATCTGGGTTTCATTGTCCGAAATACAGCGGCGGGGCAATCCGTAGTGTAGAAATGCTTCGTTCAACATGTCGCTTTTCAGAGTGGTTGAATTTTCGCCCAGTTGCTGGCGAGGTCCTACACTATCAAAATTGTTGTATGTCCTTCGGGTGATGTTGGCAGTAGGCCGAAGAGATCAAATGAGACTGTTTCAAATATCTAATTCAGTGCTGTGGTCTGCAGTAAACCTCCAGGTTCCCTTTTCAGAAATATTTTTCTGACAATTGGTGGAGTGTTTCGTGATAACCGTAATGGCCCAACGTGGGACTGTTGTGAAATTGCTGCAACAGCGTTGTTACTTCCTGTTTCTGGATACGCTGGCGGTGTCTCGGTTGTATCTGCAGAGCACTCCTTGTTCCATCAAATATCCCTATTTTGCTCCAATACACGGCGTTTTCCGTTTTTGGTTCTGTTTCTAGTGCGTCTATAATTGTTTTGTGCTCCTCGTCTTGAAGTCTGAGCTCTGCGACTCTTCGTCGCGGATGGAGTTTATTTCAGTGCTTGGCCTCTCGTGCATTCTGGATAGGGCGTCGGCGATATAATACGTTTCTGGCACGTATTTGATGTTGATATCGAATGGGTGCAGCCAGCGGAGGGGCTGATGGTCCGTTACAATGATGACACTTAACCTAGGAATTTTCCAAATACCCAGATGATGGCCAGGGCTTCCCTTTCCGTTGTGGGGTAATTTCTTTCTGCCGGTGTAAGCAGTCGACTCGACAAGGTGTTCATCTGGTCCCTTCCTCTGGACCAAAACAGCTTTCAACGCGAAATCGCTTGCATCCGTACGGATCGTGAAGAGTTCCTCTGTAGTGGCGGCCTTGAGGATCAGAACGGAGGTCAGTAGGTCTTTCATCTATCTATCTATTGCGTTTACCTGGGGCTTCTTCCATTTTCATGTAGCGTTCTTCTTGAACATTTTAGTAGTTGGTAGGGCCTCTTCAGCTTCGGTTTAAATTGCCTATACCACGAACAGGTAGGTATGAAAGAAATTGCCTCCTTAGTATTTTTCGGTGTTATTCCATTCCTTGACTGCCTGAATTCTATCTGGGTTCATTGAGATCGCTTCATCGCTGATGACGTGGCCCAAAAATGGAATTTTCAGTGCAAAGAATGTCGTTTTTTATCCATTTCCCATTAGCGCGATTCAGGTTAATGTTTTCAGGACTTCCTCCAGGTCTCGTTTGTGTTGGTTGAAGTCTTCTGACATAATAATAATATCGTCCGGATATACAATTAGTTTAATGTGTGGCAATCGAACTCAAAGGCGATCCATTGCTCGCTGAAATGTGGCGGGTGCGTTTCGAAGTCCGAATGGCATCTGTTTAAATTCGAACAGTCCGAAGGAGCAAGTGAATGCCGTTTTTTGAATTTCTCCTTTTGCCAATCTGATCTGCCAATAACCACATCGAAGATCAATGAATTTTCCTATTGTTCTGGTGTTTTTTTTGAATTAACCGGTGCTCCTCCCTTTATCTTGACGTAATGTTTGCCATATTCTGAGGATCGTCCGGGGTCCGAGAAAGCAGCACTGTTTTCCTTTAATTACCACGTACGTATTGTCTCTTGATATCAAAGTCAGGGGAATGCAGCTTCGCATCGTGTTTGGTTTTCCGTATCCGTAGCATTGGAACGGGGCCGGATTTATCGTAGTATCCCTGTTTTTCTTACGACACCCTTCTGTCTTATGTCCTTGGTTTTTGAAATATCCATAGGGCGGTTTTTCTTGCCATGTTTCTTCTCCCTCTTTCTGCAGAAGAATTTCCTCCTCACGAACGTTGTTCAGCAATCCTTTTTCTTCTTCTTATGTCTAGGTGCAGCAATCCGTAAATTATATCTAATTGTAGGGTTTCTTCTATGGCCCTATCTAATCGAATTGTACCCTTTTCCTCAACACAAACTAATCCGTGTTTGTCTTTTTATCTTGCCTTTTTTCGAAGATTTCCAAAAATTCTTATATTTAGGGACAGCAGGTACGGAAGTGTTTCGCATTGCTTATTTTAGCTGCTCCCATGACCTTATGGAGGAATTCACGGGGTTCTTGTACTCGCTATACTTCTGTTTATTCATCTATTCTCTAGAGCCCACGTTGGGCTGCCAGTTTAAAGGCTCGTATTGACTCGAATCAATTTATTAAAAATAGACATGTATATACAAAGAGATATGTACAGAAGTTGGATTAGCTCAGGATGTCGTCAAGGCGGCGTGCTCTTGGGCGTGAAGGCGATTTGCTGGGGGTTCTGGTATCTGCTTAGCTTAAGCTTGGCTACTTGGGCTCCTGGTGGGCATAAGATAATTCGCGCTTATTTCATATAAAGAGTTGCTCTTTATGCAAGTTTAAAACCATACGTTTACTAAATAGTGACAATATTTACTTACATTAACCTTCGTTCTCTGGGCTATAATACAGCTTATAGAAGTAACCGATTGGTTGTTTCAACTTAGTGATAGTATTTGACTACAAGATTTGCAAATAACCTTGCTTCAATACGGTACAAAATTTACTCCATTGATACTAAAAAACAATGCAAAGCCATAAGAGCAAAGAGATCTCTTAAAACCTAAAAAAATTTAATTGAAAACTGAAAATTCTATATTTTAAACAATAGAAATATATCTATCAAATTTAAATGTAGAAAGTAAAAATTACTAAACCCACATTTCTTGAAAATGGTTGAAAATTTAATAAAAACAATAAGAGCAATCAGAAATATCTTCTAAACCCAATTAACTCTAATTGAAGACTAAAAAATGAATATTTTAAACAATAAAGATGTATTTAAGCATGTAAACTAAATATTACTGAAATTTTGAAGTTTTTGAAATTGTCACAATGATCTTTAACATAATTTACTTACTGCATTTTTATACATATTTTAGATACAAATTTATTTTATTATTAATAAATAAGTTCTTAATCGAGATATTTAAATTTATATTAACGAATTGAAATTTAATTTATTATAGTTTTCACATCCACTACCATACTATAATCAGCAAAAGAATAGTCATTGGTTTACTCATTTATTAATATAAAACTAAGTAATAGATCTAAATCGAAGCCCTGAGGAAAATTTGTATTAAGTTAAGTTTAGAGGATTTGATTGATTCGCAATTAATTATATTTGCTCCTCTAATAAAAGTGTTTTGAAGTAAATGTTTATCATTGGCAGTATTAATGTTATGGAATAATTAAAATAGATACCATAACATTAATACTGCCTCTATAATGAGGTACATAAAATTTTGCAAAGCAAATTATTTTCTCCTGGCATTTCAAACTAGTTGTCGCGCCATTGCCAATTTCCACACTAAATATTTGTTCAGCTGTCATTGAAGTATTCATCACAGAACTACACCTATTAATTAAGGATACAATTTTTTTTGTAGTCCACGTGTAAAGTATTAAATGCTAGATTTAAAAGTGAAAGGTAATTGAATCGTTAACCAGTTTTAACTTAATTAGGTATAATTAATTAGGTGTGTATATATAATAAATAGTATATATGAATTTATATTTAATATACTCCTAGTTTTTTGAGAGATCAATTGTAAACATAAACTAAACTATAGATTCACACTTATTAGAGGGCAATAACCATAGTTATAATATTTTTAATAAGCTATTTTGTAAAGAACTACTTAAATAAAACATTTACTATATTTACTATGTTTTTTTTTTTCATTAATGTATATAAATATAAGTATTATAAAGAACACGACTTAACTTAATATAATAATAATAGTAAACTATTGATGATTTTCGACTTTTTATTTTACTCACTACAATTGTTTCACTACACTGTAGCTTCTTCAGGTGAAGAAATATAATACGAAACAATTGTAGTAAGTAAAATAAAAAGTCGAAATTATCAATAGTTTACTATTATTATTATATTAAGTGATAATAGATTTTCAAAATATAAGTGCCTCAATAATCAACGAGATTAAAGACGACTTAAGTTTCAACTTTTGATGGTCATAGTAACTGTCACAACCATCATCATGATATTTTGGATAACGTTCGGAGTCTAATATAAATATATTATAACAAAATGGTTTATTTAAAATATTTATCAACCAATTATTACAATCATCACGTATTAGTAAATTAATTCAAACACATTAAATCCTTTTAGTAATAAACGTGTAATTGCTACACCTCGACTGCAATTTAGCAATTCTTAATTTATCGATTCAACATTACTCTCGGACGGTATTTTTACCTTCACGGAGGTGCGTGCAAGGTCTTTCTGCAAGTCACTTAAAAGCAGCCAAACATTATCATAAATTTCGATTGCAAGGTGACCCGCTTAATAATCTAGAAAAAAAGTTGATGCCTTTTCCCCGATTATTTTAGAAATTTACATTCCAATCATGTAAATAATAATCATAGAGTTGTAGGCCGTAGTTTATATTATTAAATTCTAATCGATTTTTTTTTGTAGCTCACAAATTTATTCTGTTTCAGGTAATTAATATGTTAATGGATAATATTCACGTAAAGGTAAATATTATTACCTCTAAAATCTTACTATATTCTAGTAGTTAAAAATCTTAAGAGTTATATTTATAATGATACTAAAAAAATAAAAGTATAATATCTAATTTATAATAATAACAAAACTGTTAGATTATCAAATTGGTTTTACTGTAAACACTACATATGTTTATTGTTTCGCCACACTGTGGCTTCTTTAGATGAAGAAAATTTTCTTGTAGTGTTTACAATAAAACCAATTTGAAAATCTAACAGTTTTGTTATTTAAATAGTAAATATGGATTTTCAACAATTAAGTGCCTTAACAATCAATCAATAATAATAATAATAATATTAATAATACTTATAATTAAATATAATATTATTACAACTTAGTATTTTAGATATTCTAATAGTGCGGAATATTTAATAATCAAATTATTAAATTAGATTAAGGACAACAGTAAACTATATTAATACAGTAACTATTAGAATATATCAGGACTACGCTAAGTTAATGTACAGAATATTAGGAAAAGTTAGCAGCTCGCTAGATTTAAATGGGAACTATTAGGATACGCCAAGGATGCGCTAGGTTAAGGTGTAAAAAGAACACTAGATTAAGGTACTGACTATTGGAAAAGGTGGAGAGTACACTAGATTCACATAGAAACTTTTAGGATAAGCGAAGAGTACATTAGTTTAAGAGTTAGGTCTAGAGTTCGCTAGGTTATAGTGTAGACTATTAAGAAAGGTGAAGAATACGCTAGGTTACAGAATAAACTATTGGGAAAGGTCAAGAGTACGCTAGGTTAATTCTTAGACTATTGGAAAATGTAACGATTACGCTAAATGAATGAATAAGCTATTAGAATAGATCAAGAGTACGCTAAATTAAGGTGTGGTCTATTAAAAAAAGTAGGAAAGTATGAAATAATAATGCTTAGATCAATAGAAAATGTAAAAGGTATGATGTAATGATTTTTAAACTATTAAAAAAATTGAGTACACCACGCTGCTCTATTTTCAGTAGTAGAACTTGCATTAATCTTCTTGATGAAGCCACTGGGTGTTAAAACATGCTACAGAGTGATCAACAATAAAAGAAAAACCTTCCAATTATAAATATGAAATTGTGGAGCCTTTGACTTTGTGATACATTTTTTAAATCATTGCAATAAATAACTTGATGGATATCACACTTATATTGTGTTGTTTTATTTCAATTTTATTCAGTAGTAGAACTTTTACATGATTATGACAAACAAACTTAGATTGTGGCATGTATTTTTTTTTTAGAAACTTTTTGTTCCTTATTATTATCTCATTTTGAACTTTTTTAAGTTTGATGAATTTTCTTGTTGTTCCTCCAAATTTCCCAGTAGTTCTTCTAAAATTGACAGAGCTTCATGCATGCAAGTGCGATTTGTGTAATAATATTTGAATGAAACATATTGAAAAAGAAATGAATAAGCATAATTGAATGATTTGACTCATTTTAACCACACTTAAAAAACCATAAGAAATAATATGTTTTAATATGCAAGTTTAGAAGGAATGAAAAAATAATATCGTGTTTTGAACTATTTAGAATAATATTAAACAAAACTACAGTAATAAAAGGGAAAAAACAAATATGAGAAATTACTTAATCCGAAAAAAAAATTCTAAATATTTGGAAGAAAGTTGCTTTATTTTATCTCGATAAAATGAAGCAAGAAATGGTAGAAAAATTAAGAATCCCCAGAATATAGTATGGCCACTTGGAAGAGAATATGTACAACAAATTCTAAAAAACTGCAAAACGAAAATAAAGAAAATTTTGAAATTCTGGAAGAAAAGTTGTTGATTAAGATATGGAAGAGAATTTACTGAAAAAATACTAAAGAAAATTTCCTGGAAAACTAATACAAAATAAAAAATATTGATGAACATTGTTTATGAAAACTAAATTTTTGGTATACAGTATAAATCGTGTACGTATTTTCTAGAAATTCAACACGAAAAAAATAATTGAAAGAAAATTGATTGGAAAATAAAAGAAATTCAAAACAAAAGTTATAGAATAATTCTATTTTCGTAATATAAAAGTAAATTTCCTGAAAAAAATTAATTAATAAAATAAGAATTTCTACAAAATTCAGATACAAGAAATATTATAAACTTGTAGAAATATATTTCTCAAGTTACGTGAAGATTATTATAATAGTAAATTGTATTGAAAACATTAACACTTTCATTTACGAAAATTTACCAAAGTGATTAACACTTTCTTCAAAAAAACAAATTGTGAAGAAAGTGTTAATGTTTTCAATACAATTTTCTAGTATAAACTTCTTAGCAAAAAATTGGAAAAGTAATTTATAAAAACTCCGTGAACATAACGAAGAAATTGCTGCTAGGTTTCGCTTAAAGAAATCCGAAATAAAATTATCTCGAAATTTTTAGAAGAAAGAAAATTTTCAAAATTTGACTTTATAGTTCTGATAAATAAAAGAATTGTTGCAACATTCATGTATTATCAAATGGCACAGATGTTACTAAAAATAACGCAAATAGAAAATTCTAGTGGAGAAATTACTGGTTCCAAAATAAGATGAAACAAGAAATGGTGGAATTTTATTTTAATTTCTAGAAGAAGGAAAATTCTCAAAATTTGACATGAAAATTCTGATTAATAAAACTAGACAATCAGGTATTATCAAATAGCAGGAAAGTTACTTGAAAAGGCGCAAATAAAAAATTCTAAAATTCTTGAGGAGAAATTGCTGAAAGGTTTTATAATAAGTTCAAACAAAGAATGATGGAATATTTTTTAAAAATAGTAGAAGTATGGCTGGAACATTTTAGAACCCGGGTCGAAAATTTCCGCAACTTGGAAGATCATATATTACAGATGAAACACTAAAAACATATTTCTTAAAATTTTAAACTTTCTTAATCCACGATTAGATAACAGATAATAATTATTGGTAGATGAAAACAGACCAACGGCAGATGACACATTAAAGTATAATTTCTGAGATTCTTTCAGATAAATGATAATTGATATATGACGGATAACAGATGATAAAAAGTCAAATGTCAGATGACAGATAACAGATGAACAAATAAACAGATTACAGATGATAGATAAACCGATGACGTATGACAGATGAGAGATAAACAAATGAACATGTAATACATGACAGAGGACAGGTGATATAGGGCAGACGACAAATGGCAGAAGACAGCTGACAGATAACAGATGAGAGATGTCAGATGATAGTTATAAAAGTCAGTTGGAAAAGACAGTGATAAGGCAAATGACAGATACATTGGTGACATATGACAGGTGGCAGTATCGAAAACAAGTCGATATTGAATATGTTTTTTTCTCTTATGTCTCCCTCTTCAAGTCTACATTATTTTTATCCTGTGCTTTTACATATCAGCATTCATCTGCATACCATTCTGAAAATGTATAATGTATTTGTCTTGGTTATAGTACTAGTAATTATTTAATTGCCAAATTATTGTCTGATATTATTTGTTCTGTTGTTTCTTTCTACATTCTGTTTAGAAATGTAACTTAACTTTTTGCTTTACTTTACTTTATGAAATATTTTAAATATACCTCAGCTGAAACTTTTATATCATGCACTAGTAGAAAGCTATTTATATTATGGTATAATCGGATGAAGAGGTGTAAATCTTCTATAAATTCAACAAAATAAAAATATCATTATGGTATAATAAAGTAACTAAGTTCCTCACTGAATAATTGTTATTTATCATTTGATAAAGTTCCTGAATAATTTTTTGCTGAATCAAAATTATTCGACATTAGGCAGGTTTCAAGTCCATTTTGCGATCGAAATTAAGTTTTAAAAAGTCTTTACTACAAATAGATGATTTTTACGTATCACATAAGTGTCAATACTAATATCATGTTGTTAAACTATCAAGGGTGCAGGACATAGCATAAATATAATTTTAAATATTGGATTTAAAACATCTTTCCTAATATAAAGTATTCAGTATATTTTCTTCTTTAAAAAATTAGAAGTTATGGATTGATATAACAATACGGAAAATATGCGCCATTTAAGGTTCTCAAAATATTTCATTAAAATGATTTTCCTAGCTTTCGACACAGTACTCCAATCCTTTTCAAAATTTTGAATGCATTTTCTTAACATTTTCTATTTTTTTCCAGTTCCCGCGTATTTATTCTTTGGGATTGCTTCTTATAGAAATTTTGCTTTGTGAGAATCATTATTTAACAACCGTACTAAAGTAGATCATTTAGAATCATTAGGCATGTTTCAATATTTCGAAACATAATTAAATATTTACTAATCATATTATTTAGTTTAGTGTTAGAAACATTATTCATCTCTAAAATTATCATTACAAATTCTTAGTAGACTTCTCTTTGTGCTTGCTATTTCCAATGTGTAAGTGTCATGAGAATGTAATTAACTATTTTTGAAAATCACAGTCACAACCTGCGGACCGGCAGTGCATTGGCACCGAAACGTTTTTGATAAATGGTGACACTTTCTGGACTCCAATTTTCTCTACTATTTTTACAAGCTAATCTTAGCATCGCGAAACTATTTCGAATCCGATTCGCGTGTGTATATACAAAGAATGTGTATTTTATCGAGCCACTAGGAAGTTCTAAAGCCGGCCCACTTTTTTTTATATAGCCGTGCAATTACTCTCGCAAGTAAATCAAATTGTTTACCAGTTAGGTTAGACGCCGCGAAATCACAATTAATCGTGCTGTTACTTGAATCCGTTTTGTCTCGCTTTAAAAAATGAAATGGTTCAAGTTCAACACATGTGTGTTTTCTAGCACAGTTTTATACGTCGTGTATTTGTCGTTTAAGAAATGATACATTTAGGATTAATTAAATTACGTGAGGATGATGATCTATTGATAATGGCCACTTAGTGTCCGAAATTGTCTTCTGGTTACAAATAAAATAGTGAAGAAACGTTTCTAAGGGTTTTAATCAAGTTTTACATTAATTGCAACACTATTAAATGGTATGTGAAGTTAGGGTTCTCCAGATTTTTTTTGTGGAAAATTAGCCCAGTCAATTTTAGATTAGCACGGTGTAAATATTTTGATTATTCGAGGCTATTATTGTAATAATGTAAGCTGGATTATTTTTGGACGTATTCATACTTTTACTTTTGCATATACACTGTATGAAAACGCAGTTTATTTTATTATAAGCGATGTTGTAACATTTACTAAAGTATAAAGAAATTTATTACATGAGTAACATATTTATGCTTCTTTGTGATGATGTTTAATAGTTTTGATGTTTCTTATAAGTATAAGTCCGGTAGAGCAGTTAGTCAAACCTACTGCTCTACCGGACTTATACTTATAAGAAACATCAAAACTATTAAACATCATCACAAAGAAGCATAAATATGTTACTCATGTAATAAATGTTGTAACATTTACTAGAGTATTAAGTGATTTATTACATAAGTAACATATTTATATAAGGAATTTATGCTTCTTTGTGATGATGTTTAATTGTTTTGAAGTTTCTTGTAAAAGTCTTTTATAATAAATAGAGCAGTACGTTTGACTATTTAAAATTAATGTTAATTATTAATATATTATCAATAGAGTGTTTTTCTTCATTATATTTTTGAATTCTTAAATAAACCAACATTCTCGTCCTTTTGTAATATAGTGTTTCTCAATTTTCAGTGAAGTCACATTTACCATCTTCAAAAGTCAAGTCGGCAAGAACAGGTAAAGATTGAAGATATTGCTGTGCACGAAATATGTCGTGTAAATGAAGTAAATGTTTTGAAAATGGAACATTATGTAAAGAGTGTTTTTTGTTTTTTATTTTAAATATGGAGTTTCGATAGTGACCTTCAAATCTCAGAAATCAAAATGAAAGAATTGTAAAAATCGTAAATATTGGGCAGGCTTATTAATAACTTTGACATAACTTATAATTACTAATAATATTAACCAAAATACATCTACTAAATCTAATAAATAAATTATTAAAGAGTAACAATATTTCATGTAAATGGCTTGCTTTAAATTACCAGAGAGTTAGAGTAACAGTTTGTGGATTTTAACGATAAGGAGAGTGGCTGTGTGGGAAATGAAACTGTGGAAATTAAATGAGATGAATTTGGTGAAGAAGGTATGAAGGGATACAGACATGGGTAGATGGAGAGATGAAAGGAGATTAATGTATGATATATTGAGTTTGTCAGAGGTGAAAGAGTGGTTGAAGCAAGGGGCGAATGTGACGGGATGGTAGCATGAAGCAGGTGGAGAAGCAAGAGAAACAAGGGTGTATGGAGCAGAGTAAGTATAATGAGGGCTACAAGAAGTTGCAGGTACATAGAAGAGAGAGTGACATTGGCAGGGGCAAGATGCGGGACGGGGGAAAGAAGGAGAAAGAAATTAATGGACAAGGGATACAAAAAATGCGTGCTGTGTAATGATGGGAAGAATACGTGGAGTCATTTGGCAGAGGAATAGAGAAGCGTAAGAAAGGGGATGAGAAAAGATGAGCCAGGTTAAAAAAACTGACAAGATTAGGGCGGGAAAGAGAAAGGAGAAATGATGAAAATGAGAGAAATAGCAGAGTTTTTAATCATATATTGCAATAAAGGAAAATTCCAAATAAAGGTTTTGTAGATATACCAAAAAAAACCTGTTAATAAGCTATGTGTGAAGAAAAAGCTACTTACGTTTCGAATGTTCGTTTAAAAAATTGATACTCCATTACAGTTTATAGCCTTTAATTTTTGAACAGCAGGATTGAAGCTCCCCCAGAAAAATATCCTCAATTATTGGCAATTTTGAAACTATTTATTGCATTTTTGTTAGTGTATAACAATTTCAAATCAAGCGAAATAAACAATTTTATCATATATAGCAACCACATAAATTAAGAAACATTATTCACAGAAATAACTTCAAATTATGTAATTTAATGAAGAATAAAAGTTAAATTGATAATGGAAAGCAAAACTATAATAATTTGGATGATGTATCAAAATTATTATTATTCCCTAAATATTACAATTTTCTATATAAGATGTGGAAAACTTCCGAAACTTCATTTTCACATCAGAATCTATCGGAGAGGGGCACCCAGACAAGTTGTGTGATTCAATATGCAACATTTGCACATCTGCAACCAAATCCAAATGCAAAGTTGCTTGTAAAACTTCCACAAAGACTAATATGATCTTTTCGTGAGTGGAAATTATTTCAAAAGCAGTAATTGATTATCGAAAGGTGGTCAGAGAAACAGTCCACCATATTGCATATGATGATTGATGATATTATATTGCACATACTAAAAATACTTAAAAAAAGATAATAAAACAAATGGCATCGAATTATAATCTTGGAAATGTAATAAAAATTAATTCCTTTTAACGACAGAATAAAATTGTAACATATTTCTACATAAGATTTTGAAATAATCACCTAAAAACCGAACTTATCCTTCGCGAATTCCACATTTTAAGCAAACTCGAAGAAAAAAATAGTAAAACAAACGCTATCTACTTCTAATTTTGCAAATAGAATCAAAATTCGAACCTTTCGATAATGTAGTAAAATCATAAAACATGATTTCATCAAGTTTTAAAGTATAAAATTAAAAATTAAAAAGTAAGTGTAATTTATACCAAAATGATATTTTATGTTTTACAAATATTTTTACTAAATCTTGGGAGATGTTTTACTAATTGAAGGATGGGATAGAGGCCACCCACCCACCCTACATATTATTTTCAACTATAATCAAAACCATGTTGATAATTTATTCAACTATAATAACATATTATTTTGAGTTTTGTTGGAAATCAATAATCGGTGAAATGCTGTAATTTCCTGATATATATAGGGTAGGAGGTTGGCCTCTATCCCACCCTCCAATCAAATAATCATATGCTAGAGATTTCAATTTTTAAAATTAACAATTTATTGCAAATTTTATCAGAATGATATTTTATTTGTTACAAATATTTTCAATAAATTATGGGAAATGTTCCGGTGGGAGGATGTGACAGAGACCACCCACCCACTCTATATATATCAGGAAACTTTAGCACCTGACTGATTTTTGATTTCCTTCAAAACTCAAAATAATATTTGATTGTAGTTTAATAAATTATCAACATAGTTTTAGTTTAAGTTGAAAAATATATGTAGGGTGTGTGGGTGGCACCTATCCGATCTTTCAATCAGTAAAACATCTCCCAAGATTTATTAAAACTATTTGTAACCAATCAAGTATCATTTTGATAAAATTTACTTACAAAATTTAAAAAAATATATACAAAATATTTAATTTCAAAATTAACTTTCAACTGTTACTAAATTGTTAGTTTTATATTTTAAAGCTCAACGAAATTTTTTTAAATGATTTTACTACAGTATAGAAAGGTTTGAATTTTAATTTTATTAGCAAAATTACAAATAGATAGCATTTATTTTACTATATTTGCTGAAAATGTTGAATTCGCGAAGGGTAAGTTAGATTTTTAGCTGATTATTTCAAAACCTGGTGTAGAAATATTTTATAATTTTATTCTGTCGTTAAGAGGAATTAATTTTGATTATATTTGGAAAATTGTGAGTCGATGTCATTTGTTTCATTATGTTTTTCTTCAAGTTTTCCTAGAATGTGCAAGTTCGACTTTTAGGTGATTATTTTATAATCTGATGGAAGAAATATTTTATAGTTTAACTGTATCATTAAGAGAAGTTATTCTTGATTATATCTTCAAAATTACAAATCGATAGCATTTCTTTTACTATTTATTTTCTC
This sequence comes from Ontholestes murinus, assembly GCA_963969525.1. Taxonomy (NCBI): domain Eukaryota; kingdom Metazoa; phylum Arthropoda; class Insecta; order Coleoptera; family Staphylinidae; genus Ontholestes; species Ontholestes murinus. The sequence goes on from OZ018392.1 coordinate 6,572,205, forward strand.
AAGTTTTTCATCAAATGTGCAATCCTCGAACGACACGTTTGATTTTTAGGTGATTATATCCAAATTTGATGATGTAATTTTTTATAATTTTATTGTATCATTAAGGTTAATTAATTTTGTATATATTTGAAAAATTAAATGTCGATAGCATTTGCTTTGCTATTTTTTTCTTCTAGTTTTCTTAAAACGTATAATTTCTGAATGATAATTTCGAGTTTTAGGTAATTATTTTAAATTCCGATGAATAAATGTTTAATAATTTTAAAGGGGTAATAAATAAAACTACTTTTAACGTTTTTATCCCACTAAAAATAGTGCTATAAAAACGTCAAATGTATTTTCATTTACCCTTTTAAAATGAACTATGACATAGTAACGGTCGCTACCATCATTTTCATTTAATAATTTTATTCCATCAGGAATTAATTTTGATTATATCAGTGAAATTACAAGTCGGTGGTATTTGTTTATCACTTGTTTTTCTACGAGTTTTCTAAAACGTGCAATTTCTGAAGGACAAGTCCGAATTCAGGTGATTATTTAAATCTAGATGAAGAAATGTTTTATATTTTTATTACGTTATCAAAAGAAGTCAATTTTTATTATTTTTGTAAAATTGTAAGTGGATAGGCAGAAAGACCTCTGGTCGATAGCCTTTTGACAAATTAATACATTAACGCCTCATTCATTATTAATTATTCCAATGTAAATATGTACAAAATTTGTCAATAAATATATGTTACTACTACTGGTAAGTGGATAGCATTTGTTTTGCTCTTGTTTTTGTCTTTCAAGTTGTCTTTAAATATGCAAATCCCAAACAATAAGTTCAATTCTCAGATGTATTTTATCAAAATGATATTTTATTTTTCAGAAATATTTTCACTAAATCTTGGGAGATATTTTACTAATTGAAGGTTGGATAGAGGCCACATATTCTTTTTTAACTTTAATAAAAGTGGAAGATTTAATGATATGGTTCATATGCAACTGAATAGTACATGCCGCTGATAGTTGTTCTGGTGATTTTTGGTGGGCTAGGCTTAATTCCAAAACACGAGTAACTTGCAATTACAAATACTACATGGTGCTTGCATACTACAAGGAGTGTCTATGCAACATAGATTAGAATAACTAAGGCATGAAGTACAATCCAAAGTTATTTATCGAAAAAGTAATCGCGATGAAATATATTGATGAACATACAGTTGTTTACATCAAGCTACTGGAAGAAAGATCATTGTAGACTTATATGGTGATTGGGGAGCACATAGTGGTGGTGCTTACTAGAGAAATAATTGCACAAAAGTAGATAAGTTGGCAGTGTTTGTGACCAGAGAGTTCCACCAACTTAATGATTCCATAAAAATTCTGAGTGTAGTTATATATTTGCGCTACCGTGCTCGAGGCTACGTGAATCAGAGTTTTACCTGAACCACTTCGTACTCCCTAGAGTCTAGGTGTATGTACTTTATAACTAACCAACGACGTTATAAGTGTTTACGCGACTATATCTAAGCGTTTTATGTTTTTTCCAATTTTACATGCTCCAATGCCAATTCCCTTTTAGGGAAACACACAATCGCATCCTCTCACAGAATTGTACTCAGTTGCACGAGATGCAAACACAAGAGTATATGCTGCTCGTTTGATGACTACGTCTTTAGTTACAGCTGGCCTATGCAGGATTTGCCTAGTGCAAGTAGCATATGCCATTGGTGTTTCTGAGCTACTATCTATCACAGTTTTCAACTATAGCACTTCAAAACTCTTTCAAACAGAACTTCTAAACATTGTCAAGAAGAACTTTTCTCTGAGACCAGGAAACATTGTAAATGATTTGAAGCTAGGCCAATCAATTTACTAAAACACAAGCACACATGGACACTTTAACAAGAATAACTCCAAAAGGAATTGTTTCTAAATTGATAATATGATATTAACCCTTTGACCTACTTTGTCTCGTCCGCTTGCGTACGCCAGTCGCCACGCAAGTGCAAAGATGCAATTTGCTTGCGGCACGAGTCGCACTCGTGATTTTAGGTGAAGGGTAAACCTCTTCATTAAAAATGCCTTTACTTCAATAACCAATATTTATAGTTCCTTCTATGTCATTCGCTTTGAACCGCGTACATACTGCATGGATGTAGTCTCATTGTGGTCGTTCCCTTTTGAAATATCCTGAAGCACACAAGATTCAAATGAAAAAGCCTCAGTTTTTCAGTTTATTTTTGAAATTCACTGGGACTTTCTAAAATTCTGGCTTCGGCAATGTTGTCAAGTACAAAGATCGGTTCCCGTTTAATAGTTTTCACTCCACTCTTTGTGTTGTGTTCCCGAAAAATAATCTCTTTAGAGAAGAGGATTTTTGAAATCACTCCGTTCTGTGTATAAGAGGAAATTATTTATGAGTTTTACAAAGGTCCCTATTTCATTTGATGTAATGATGATCTAGGCACATTTAAAGCACATGCGCGCTTCCGAATTAACTAGTTTGGAAAATCACGAACAGACTGGTTACCACTATCCAGGTTATCTGCCGTTCTTGATGATCTTAGTCAAGTTTGGATTTCCCAATTTTGTACCGATCTCTTCATCTTCTTCATCTATTTTCAAATAGGAGGTATGCTTAGCGGCTTATTTAAGTGGCGAAATTCTGGAATATTGCAGAATATCCTACGCAATCTGTAGAATAGATTTTACAATTTTTGTAAAACTCTCTCGAGAAACACTTCACAGCGACCAAATTATCTATCATCAGATGGCTTAAAATTATAAAAAAACAACATCGAATACTTCGATTTAATAATTTAATTTACTTTCTTTTGAAATAGACCTTGAATCAAGCTCAAAATAATCACTCATAATGCAGCACGCCGTTCATATCTTACCAAATTTAAAAAACATTCTTTCCAAAACGATTGAATGATTCGCTGAGATTTACCCATTTATCCATTTCTTATGAACATAAAGTTTTTTTTTACAAACGAAGACTTTCGACGCTGTTTATTGAGCAAAGAAGAATTATTTTTTGTTAGTTTCAGTGGATTTATCAGGAACCCACCCATTTGCCTTCATTCTAGATCTTTTCCATCTTATGTAGGCGTTTAGAAATCAGTTTAATCTTATTAAGCTACTCTCTTGATGAAACCAGATAGGTAATTTTGGCGAAGAAAAACATTTGTTATGAAACACGTAAAAGTAACAATATGGAACATAACAAATGTTTTTCTTCGCCAAAAAAGTTTGGAAATTAATTGCTTTGTTACTCCCAGCTGTTCTGCAAGTTCTTTTTGCGTTTGTACCGAAACATTACACATACAGAAAATTATTGATTATTTTGTAATTTTCTTTTTTGATGATCTTCTTCAACAGCCTTGCCCAACAGAATTCAGTCAATATCTCCTTGTTCCACTTTCCACTAAAACCATTCACCATTTGAGCTAAATTTTGAGGGAAACTTTCGCAGATTCATCTAAAATTGCTTTAAAATTTAATGAAAGAAATTTAAATAGGATCGATACTTGTTCTGCTACTCTCTGATGAAACCAAATTGTCAAATTCATTATGGATCATTTTCAAAGTTAAAACATGATAATTATCCGTATAGACCGAAACCCGTGCCCTTTATCTGAAAATGAATAAATGGAACATAGCAAGAGTTTTACTTCTCCTAATTTGAATCTAAATAGGAGTGATTCATAGCAATTCTTTAAATTTCTTTTTTCTATTTTCGATTTCATCTAATTTTTTTGGCTTTTGAATGTTTTGTTTTTCACTTTGGTTGTAAAAATATCTTACTACTGCACCCATCATCATTAGAGCTAATTATCGATGGAAACTATTTTAAATACATCTAATCGAAAGGGAAAAAGTCCAAATAGAAGTGATTTCCATGATTTTTAAATGATATATTGTAATTTATTGAAATATATAAGGGTGGGTGAGTGCCCTGTATCCAGTCAGTAAAACATCAAAAATTATTTGAAATATTTGTATGAATAAATCTCTAGAAATTGCCATTATTTTATGTTTATTTATATTTTACAGCTTGTAATTAAAACCCTCGCTTATGTTTTACTGATTGGAGGGTGGAATAGAGGCCACCCACCCACCCTACATATACACGATAACTTTAATTGCTAATTGTTGATGATTTTGCTGCTAAAAACAAAAAAACCCTTTATGTAATAAAAAATAAAACCAAATCAAAATTTAAGTTTAAATATAAATGAAAGTCTGCCCACCCAACATGCATTAAATTTTTACTAATTTACGCACTCAAAATTTTACTTTATTAATTTCTTTTTGATTCAAAACGATTTGCAATTAATTTATTGGAATACGCGAGAGGGTAAGGAATTAGAGTTTATATGTATATGTAGGGTGGGTGGGTGGCCTCTATCCCACTATCCAATCAGTAAAACACCATCAAAAATTATTTGAAAACTTTGTTTGAATAAATCTATTAAAATTTGCAATAACTTTTAATTAAACGCCTCGCCCATTGCGAGAGGTGTTTAACATAAATCAACACCTCTTTGTTCCTCTTATCAATGCATCCTCTTGCCATTCTGATTACTCTTTTCTTGATGAAAACTTTCCCGCATTCACCTGAAATTGCTTTAAGAAAAAAGTCCAAAAAGGAATTAATTCTAAATGATGTACTGCAATCCGTTGAAATATATAAAACAATTCTTCTCTTTTGTTCTATTTTCTATTTCATCCAAATTTTCTTTACTTTTTCAAGATTTGCGTACCTAATCCCTTCACCTTAGATGAAAAATATCAAGGTATTCACAGTTTTTTTCTCTTAATGAAGTATCCACAAGATCAATTCACAAATACTTTTGAGTATTTGGGTAAAATTTTGATGGAAATTCTTGCAGCATCAACTGCTCTCAGATTGGAATAAAATAAAATAACAATTATATATTGGTGCTCATCACATGTGTGTTACAGAGGTTAAAGCATGTAGGTGATCCGAAATAATATTGATTTAAATAAATTATAATGTTATTGTAATCCATGGAAATATACGAAGAAATTCTTCTATTTTTTCTCATAATATCTTAACCGAACGCTAATTTCCATTTTATTTAAGTTTTCTTTACTTTTAAAAGATTTGAGTTTTAGGTTCAAAAATGCTGTTTGTTGTTCAGACAGAAACCATCCCTTTTTAAGACGCTTAATCCTCAAAGTGCGCCGAAGGTCACACGATGAGGCCAAATTCAACCACCCTTATCTCATTACTCCTAAAATTAAGCAATATTGACATTGACATACATGTCATAAAATAACTCCACGTAAATTAGGAAAAAATAGCCACTAGCAATGGCAAAAATATTGCCTCAATGGTAATTATAACTTGTTGATCATCATCGGCTATAGGAAATAATGTTTTCAGTGGAAGAACACTGCCATGTAAACTCCGCCTTCAAGTCCTGCGATCTAAATTTCAATGTTATTGTAAATGTATGTTATTTTGTATATTTTTTTGCGAGACTTGTAAAGTCAATGAACTAAACTAAACTAAAAGTTATGAGAAAATTATAAGCAATGATATAAGGAGCAGTACCCTAGAGACAAATCCGCTCCATAGGTAGTACTTTCCTTACCAACCTGACAAATCCACTATGGATGCACTTTATAACCTCACAACAAGCGTAGGAGCTTCAATACAGCACTAGGAGATTGAATTAGGTATTTTTGTAGATATTAAAGGTGCGTTTATAACAAAAGCTGCAAAATCCCCCCTTCCATAGCAATGGAAGCTTTACTACACCTTCTTCCCCTTCATAAGCAAATCAGAAATGACGGTCTAATGAGTACGATGAGATTGGGCTGACACGGTAGAAATTCGATTAGATTATATTGTAATAATACATAAAAAGAAATAAGAACCTGAAAATTTTTTATTTTGTAGTGTAGGTTTTAGAATTATTTTGCTCTGCGTATAGTTGGAAACCCTAATCGGTGCCAGCAGTTTGACCACAAAATATGCAAAAAAACATATCGATAAGCTACAATTACCGCATGCGATTATTCAATTCGGCAACCGCAAGGCAAGTAGGGACAATGGCGTATATAATTTTTTTTTTTTTGCGAACCGGCCGCTGCGCAAGTGTATGTTTGCATAGGAAACAACCGAGTGTGATGTCCTTGCTAGGCCATGCACCGCAGCAAGGCTTACGTAATGGGGCCAACACATGCAGCCCCCCCTCGCCCCGCGTACAACCCGCGCGGGCCCCACCATCAATTTTGGCAACTCGCGAATTCGCCGGCATTTTTCCTGGTTCATCCGAAATAGCGCTTGCTAAAAATTGCAGTTGAACGTTTGATATTGCGTTAGACAGATCGGACTTCGAAATTTTTTTATTTTTTGAGTTAAAACAATAAACATTTATATTGCTCTGTTATAATTGCGCGATCGATTGTTTTGCCAGACATGTATTGAAAAATACATAAGCATCGATTTTTCGCTCCTAAATTATGGAAATGAGAGGTAGGTTGGCCATTTATTATTTTTCCCATTTATCATCATTCGGAAACGAAAACAAAAATTAAGTACCATTTCCGGCACGTATTGCGCATTTCGTATTGACGCAATGTCAAGGCTGCGGTTTTGCAATACTCGAAAATCTTTACTGCACTGTGTTTTTAATTGGCAAACACTATATTTATGTATTCGTATCAACTATATTTAACATTTATTTAAATTAATATTTCACTTGTTTAATTTCAAAATTGCATTTTTACGTTCGAATGCAAATATGCAATTGCATTTAAATGCAATGATGCATGTGCACAAGTGCATCGAAATGCAGTTAATGCATTTGTGCATCAGTTGCATTTGCATGTTTTAAATTTTAAATCAAAATTATTGCTTTAGTACGAGGAGTAGTTGTTTTAACGGTTAGTTGGTTTTTATAGTTTTTACATTTTAATAATGTAAAAAGTTTTACATTTTAATAATGTAAAAACTACGGTGCAGAAACCTCAGAAGAATTATCTAATTATTATTAATATCCTAATATTCAATTCTATAATAATTGAATTTATATAAAGAAAAACGAAAATTATAAATAGGGTAAGGAAGTTACTTGTATTTTCCTAATTTTATTTATTTAACTTAATGATTGTAGTGTTAATACACTTTATTATTTAAATTTTTTATACACAATATAAAATATTAAAATTTAAATAAATACAATTTAGACTTGAAGAAGATGAATAAACACAATAATTATTATAATTATGTATTGTAATACTACCTACAATAAAGATGTTTTTTTCTCTATAATTCAGTTGAGGGGCATCAAAATATCTTGCTTTTAAGAAAGGCATTGATTATTATACCTTATGAGTAATAAATCCCTAAAATATAATATGTTAATGAGTATAAATATATAGAGAGTGAATATCTTTATTGAAAATAATATTTACAATATACAGGGTGACTGACGAAAAACCTTTGGTGCTATATCTCGCTTATTTTTGATCCGATTTGAATAAATAAAACATCAAATTAAATGATTTTTAAAAGACTTTAATATGAACTGTACTGATATTTTTTCTTGCATCCAGTTTTTGACAAAAGACGATCAACTTTTTTTTTTCAAATTGCACTGTATATATATTTTGTACTGATCCGCAAGGAGATTTTTTTCTGAATCTAAATTTGTAAACGATTTTATCCATTCATCAAAAAAAGTCGAGAAATTGAGGATTAAAAAAAAATCAAAAATCAAATACCCATAGTAAACAATATACAGAGCCTATTCCAAATGTCAAAAGTGACAGTGTCAGTCATTAGTACAATACTGCAATGATTTTTAATAATTTCATAATAAAAATGTTGCAAGATTTCAAAAACTGAAAAACGATTTCTGTAGAAGCACAAAATTCTAGTACAGTGTTTGAAATATTGCAACATTTTAATTATGAAATAATTAAAAATCGTTGCAGTATTGTATCAATGGCTGTCACTGTCACTTTTGACATTTAAAATAGGGTCTGTATATTGTTTACAATGGATACTTGACTTTTTATTTATTTTTTTAATCCTCAATTTCTCGACTTAAGTTTGATGTATGGATAAATTTGTCTACAATTTTATATTCAGAAAAAAAATCTCCTTGCGAATCAATAAAAATATATATACAGTGCAATTTAAAAAAAAATGTTGATCGTATTTTGTCAAAAACTGAGTGCGAGAAAAAATAACAGTTCAGATTCTATTAAAGTCTTTTAAAAATGGTTTAATTTGATGTTTTATTTATTAAAATCGGATAAAAAATAAGCGAGATACAGCACCAAAGGTTTTTCGTCAGTCACCCTGTATAATTATAACAATAATTCGTCGTCTTCTTGGCTTATCAACCGTAATAAATATATTTTTCTACTTTTATTATTCTATTTTTACCGTAGTTGATCATTCAAATCTCTTTGATTAATAATAACTCATAATATAAAGAATATTATGAGTTATATTACAGCTATATTTTTTATTATAATATTTTCTAGTTGTGTGGTAAATGAAATCCTTACGGTATAGAAAACGAAAATCATAAATCGTTGCCAAGTAAAATTGTTTTCTTTTTCAATGTCATAAACCTTCGTGGCGGAAGCAATTTGGCAGTGTTTTTGTGTGCGGGCGTTTAAAATCTAAATCAAGTTACATATTTTATAAAACTTTTACTTTTCAATCATGTTATGATGATTTTCTAGTTGAAAAATATATTAATAATTAGAACACGAAAACATTTCGTAAACCTACAAACAATTAAACAAATTTACAAAACAAATCACTTATTGAAACAACGACTTCTCTGGCTAATTCCTAGACAGACATTCAATGATACAAAAGTAATTTGCTTGTCACAAATAGCAAGGATATCAAAGCAATAGTAGTTTGAACATATTTATTTCTGCGAAATAATTAAATGTAGGTTAAAGAGTTTGTGAGTAATTATGGTATGACAAATTATCTAAAAAAATACTGCTTGCGCAATATATCCAATACAAAAACATTTTCCCCTGCGCAAGCAGTATTTGGAGAAAATTTAAGTCAATATATATTGTTACCCACAAACATCTACAACTGCGCGAGCAGTATTTTTACTTTCCCTAAAAATTTCATCAAAAATTCTACTTTGTAAATTTTTCTTTATTCAAATTTTGTAATTAAAATTATTGCAAACGGCAAGGCGATCAGTAATTAAAGTTAATGTGGATATGTAGGGTGGGCCAGTGGCCTCTATTTCACCCTTCAGTCAGTAAAACATCATCAAAAATTATTTAAAATGTTTGTATGAATACATCAATTCAAAAATGTTTGTTTATATTTTACAACTTCTAACTAAAACCCTCGCTTATGTTTTACTAATTGGAGGGTGGGATAGAGGCCACCCACCCACCCTACATATTCATGATAACTATAATTGCTAATCGTTGATGATTTTGCTGGTAAAAATGGCCAAAACCTTTATTTAATAAAAATAAAACAAAATCAAAATTTTATTTTAAATATAATTGACTAATTTAGATTTAAAGTCTTCCCACCCATCATCCATTAAATTTTTACTAATTAATTTCATTGGATATAGCGAGACGATAGGGAATTATAGTTCATGTGTATATGTAGGGAGAGTGGGTAGCCTCTATCCCACCCTCTAATTAGTAAAACATCATCAAAAATTATTTGAAATATTTGTGTGAATACATCAATTAAAAAATGCAATTATTTTGTGTTTACATTTTACAACTTCTAACTGAAACCCTCGCTTATGTTTTACTGATTGGAGGGTGGGATAGAGGCCACCCACCCACCCTATATATACATGTTAACTATAATCACTAATCGTTGATTATTTTGCTGGTAAAAACAATCAAACCCTTTATTTAATAAAAAAACAAAACATAATCATTACTTAAGTTTAAATATAAATGACTTTCTATAGCTAATCTTATCTAATTTAGATTTAAAGTCTGCCCACCCATCGTGCATCAAATTTTTACTAATTTACTCTCTCAAAAACTTTACCTTTTTAATTCTTTTTTTATACAAAAATTTTGTAATACATTTCATTGGATACAGCGAGACGATAAGGAATTATAGTTCATGTGTATATGTAGGGTGGGTGGGTGGTCTCTATTTCACCCTCCAATCAGTAGAACATCATCAAAAATTATTTGAAAAATTTGTTTGAATAAATCTATTAAATTTTGCAATAATCTTATGTTTATTTACCTTTTACAATTTTTAATTAAAACCCTCGCTTATGTTTTACTGATTGGAGGGTGGGATAGAGGCCACCCGCCCACCCTACATATACATGATAACTATAATTGCTAATCGTTGATTATTTTGCTGGTAAAAATAATCAAATCCTTTATTTAATAAAAAAGAAAACAAAATCAAAATTTAAGTTTAAAAATAAATGACTTTCTATAGCTAATCTGATCTAATTTAGATTTAAAGTCTGCCCACCCATTATGCATTAATTTTTTACTAATTTACTCTCTGAAAAATTTTACCTTTTTAATTCTTTTTTTATACAAAAAGTTTGTAAATAATTTCATTGGATACAGCGAGACGATAGGGAATTGTAGCTCATGTGTATATGTAGGGTGGGTGGGTGGCCTCTATTCCACCCTCCAATCAGTAAAACATCATCAAAAATTATTTGAAAAATTTGTTTGAATAAATCTATTAAATTTTGCAATAATGTTGTTTATTTACGTTTTACAATTTTAATTAAAACCCTCGCTTATGTTTTACTGATTGGATGGTGGGATAGAGGCCACCCACCCACCCTACATATACATAATAACTACAATTGCTAATCGTTGATGATTTTGCTGGTAAAAACGGCCAAAACCTTTATTTAATAAATATTTAAAAAAATCAAAATTTAAGTTTAAATATAAATGACTTTCTATAGGTAAGCTTATCTAATTAAGATTTAAAGTCTGCCCACCCATCATGCATCAAATTTTTACCAATTTACTCTCTCAAAAATTTTACCTTTTGAATCCCTTTTTTATTCAAAAAGTTTGTAATTAATTTCATTGGATACAGCGAGACGATAAGGAAGTATATTTCATGTGTATATGTAGGGTGGGTGGGTGTCCTCTATCCCATCCTCCAGTCAGTAAAACATCATCAAAAATTATTTGAAATATTTGTATGAATACATCAATTCAAAAAATGCAACAATTTTGTGTTTACATTTTACAACTTCTAACTGAAACTCTCGCTTATGTTTTACTGATTGGAGGGTAGGATAGAAGCCATCCACCCACCCTACATATACATGATAACTATAATTGCTAATCGTTGATGATTTTTATGGTAAAAACAGACAAACCCTTTATCTAATAAAAATAAAACAAAATCAAAATTTAAGCTTAAATAAAAATGAGTTTTTATAGATAGTATTATCTAATTTAGATTTATAGTCTGCCCACCCATCATGCATCAAATTTTTACTAATTTAATTTCTCAAAATTTTTACCTTTTTAATTCTTTTTTTATACAAAAAGTTTTGTAATTAATTTCATTGGATACAGCCAGACGATAAGGAATTATAGTTCATGTGTATATGTAGGGTGGGTGGGTGGCCTCTATCCCACCCTCCAATCAGTAAAACATCATTAAAAATTATTTGAAAAATTTGTTTGAATAAATCTATTAAATTTTGCAATAATGTTGTTTATTTACGTTTTACAATTTTAATTAAAACCCTCGCTTATGTTTTACTGATTGGAGGGTAGGATAGAGGCCACCCACCCACCCTACATATACATGGTAACTATAATTGCTAATCGTTGATGATTTTGCTGCTAAAAACGGCCAACACCTTTATTTAATAAAAATAAAACAAAATCAAAATTTAAGTTTAAATATAAATGACTTTCTATAGCTAATCTAATATATTTTAGATTTAAAGTCTGCTCACCCATCATGCATCAAATTTTTACTAATTTACTCTCTCAAAAATTTTACCTTTTGAATCCCTTTTTCATTCAAAAAGTTTTATAATTAATTTCATTGAATACAGCGAGACGATAAGGAATTATAGTTCATGTGTATATGTAGGGTGGGTGGGTGGCCTCTATCCCACCCTCCAATCAGTAAAACATCATCAAAAATTATTTGAAATATTTGTATGAATACATCAAGTAAAAAATGCAATTATTTTGTGTTTATTTACATTTTACAACTAAAACCGTCGCTTATGTTTTACTATTTGGAAGGTGGGATAGAGGCCACCCACCCACCCTACATATACATGATAACTACAATTGCTAATCGATGATGATTTTGCTGCTAAAAAATGGCCAAACCCTTTATTTAATAAAAATAAAACCAAATCAAAATTTAAGTCTAAATAAAAATGAGTTTTTATAGATAATATTATCTAATTTAAACAAATCATGCATACAATTTTTACTAATTTAATCTCACAATTGTAGTTGGTCTGAACGCTTGCAGGAACAAAGGAAAAATAAAAACCTTGAATATGGGAAAGTACAAACGTTAAAGAAAATGATAAAGGACTTAGATAATTATGAAATAATTCCTCATGCAATACTAGCAGCAAGTAGAAGAAAAACCTAGAGGAAGAACGAAAGTTAACGTAAGCAGTATTTTGTAAGAAGATTTTAAAACATAGAATTTCTTATATCTTCATACATTTACCTTGTGACAGTTTTCTTTTGCTTACTTCATTTTATTCCCATGGAAAATCAAATATTACTAATTATGGTAGTACTAGCAGCAAAATAGAATGAATGTCTAAATTTTGAGCAATATAAGCGATGAAAAAAAAAACTTGGCAAACACCCAAGCAGCATTAATTAGAGTTCATTGTCATTTAAAGGCGGTTTTACGATGCCTTTAAAAAAATGCCCGCATAAACATTTCCATGAAATTTAATAACCGAAATTTTAAATAACCCACCGGCTCCACTTGCATAATTGCGGGAAGGTGTAAAATAAATTTTCATTTAATGCAAAGCTGAAGCTATTTAGCGTCACTTAACGTTACTTCGCCGCAGTTGCCTAATAAAGAATAATGCAGCCAAGATGCTCTCCATTATTGATTCGTATTAATACACCGGTGTAAATATTAAAATAAACATGGCTGGTCAATTAATTCTAATTGATCTAAATATATATTAGGAGAAGTATTTCACCATTAACAACTTCAATATATATACTAATGCAAAATAGTTCAATTAAATTCTTATTTTATAAAGTAGCACCAAATTATTTTATTAAAAATAACATACAACATAAACAATATTTACAAACTCGTTTTTATTTATTCCGGCACAAGTTTTATTCGAAATAAATAAATTTCCTCTTATCCAGACTGGTTAACCTCCGTTAAACATTCAAATATGTAATTTAAGTTTAATAATTTCTCTCGTGTTTTAAATGTGTGCCAAGTATAAGAACACAAGATCCATTTGCTTCCGTGCATTGTTCGCAAGTTTCGCAAATTTTCGCGAAACAGGTTCACTAATTGGCACCGGACAATTAGTTATGGCGAATGCTCTTGGTTTGCAAATGGCCGAACTTTATGTTGTTAATGTTCCTCAGGGGCGACATAATTTAACCGCTGTTTTGAGTAGTTTGCGTGTAAATGTATTGGGGTGTATTGTGCAAATTGCATTCGCGCCACCGCTGCGAATTATCGTCTTAATGAATTATACGTGGGTGGTGACCAACATGATTGCGTAATAGCACTTATTCTGAATAAGCTTATAGAAAATATTGCTTGCGCAGTTGTAAATATCATATCCACAAACATCATTATTATGTTAATCATATAGAAAATACTGCTTGCGCAGTCTTTCAGTGCATGTAAAACAGCTATCCCATTTTCTACAATTTATTAACAATTTGCACCCAAAAATTAAATTCACAATTGAATCAGAACCAAATAATAATATTAACTTTTTAGATCTTTCTATTTCAAGAACTGATGACATTTTTTCATACGAGATTGTTTAACTGTAAATCCTAAGCTTTTAAAGAAAATTCCTCGTATGGTTAATTTTCTACAATCATTCAAAGCTCCGAATGTATTTTTCTTCTACTAGGTTATGTTTGGAGCGTCGCCATTTTGTTTCTGCTTAAGGGATAGCGATTGTTTTTGTTTATAATTACAAAAGCATTGTTTAATTGTACATCTCAAGCTTTTAAAGCAAATTCCTCGTATGGTTAATTTTTTACAAACATTCAAAGCTCCGAATGTATTTTTCTTCTTCTTGTTTGGAGCGTCGCTATTTTGTTTCTGCTTAAGCGATGGCGATTGTTTTCATTTATAATTACAAAAGCATTGTTTAACTGTAAATCCTAAGCTTTTAAAGCAATTTCCTCGTATGGTTAATTTTGTACACACATTCAAAGCTTAGAAAATATTTTTCTTCTTCCAATTTATGTTTGGAGCGTCGCCATTTTGTTTCTGCTTAAGTGATGGCGATTGTTTTTGTTTATAATTACAAAAGCATTGTTTAATTGTAAATCCTAAGCGTTTAAAGCAAATTCTTCGTATGGTTAATGTTGTACAAACATTCAAAGCTTAGAAAATATTTTTCTTCTTCCAATTTATGTTTGGAGCGTCGCCATTTTGTTTCTGCTTAAGCGATGGCAATTGTTTTTGTTTATAATTACAAAAACATTGTTTAACTGTAAATCCTAAGCTTTTAAAGCAAATTCCTCGTATGGTTAATTTTGTACAAACATTCAAATCTTAGAAAATATTTCTCTTCTTCCAATTTATGTTTGGAGCGTCGCTATTTTGTTTCTGCTTAAGCGATGGCAATTGTTTTATTTTTATAATTACAAAAGCATTGTTTAATTGTAAATCCTAAGCTTTTAAAGCAAATTCCTCGTATGGTTAATTTTGTACACACATTCAAAGCTTAGAAAATATTTTTCTTCTTCCAATTTATGATTGGAGCGTCGCCATTTTGTTTCTGCTTAAGCGATGGCAATTGTTTTTATTTATAATTACAAAAGCATTGTTTAGTTGTAAATCCTAAGCTTTTAAAGCAAATTCCTCGTATGGTTAATTTTGTACAATCATTTAAAACTCAGAATGTATTTTTCCTCTTCCAATTTATGTTTGGAGCGTCGCCATTTTGTTTCTGCTTAAGCGATGGCAATTTTTTTTATTTATAATTACAAAAGCATTGTTTAATTGTAAATCCTAAGCTTTTAAAGCAAATTCCTCGTATGGTTAATTTTGTACAAACATTCAAAGCTTAGAAAATATTTTTCTTCTTCCAATTTATGTTTCGAACGTCGCCATTTTGTTTCTGCTTAAGCGATGGCAATTTTTTTTATTTATAATTACAAAAGCATTGTTTAATTGTAAATCCTAAGCTTTTAAAGCAAATTCCTCGTATGGTTAATTTTGTATACACATTCAAAGCTTAGAAAATATTTTTCTTCTTCCTATTTATGTTTGGAGCGTCGCCATTTTGTTTCTGCTTAAGCGATGGCGATTGTTTTTGTTTATAATTACAAAAACATTATTTAACTGTAAATCCTAAGCTGTTAAAGTAAATTCCTCGTATGGTTAATTTTGTACAAACATTCAAAGCTTAGAAAATATTTTTCTTCTTCCCATTTATGTTTGGAGCGTCGCCATTTTTTTTCTGCTTAAGCGATGGCAATTGTTTTTATTTATAATTACAAAAGCATTGTTTAATTGTAAATCCTAAGCTTTTAAAGCAAATTGCTCGTATCGGTAATTTTGTACACACATTCAAAGCTTAGAAAATATTTTTCTTCTTCAAATTTATGTTTGGAGCGTCGCCATTTTGTTTCTGCTTAAGCGATGGCGATTGTTTTTGTTTATAATTGCAAAAACTTGCGATGGCGATTGTTTTTGTTTATAATTACAAAAGCATTGTTTAGTTGTAAATCCTAAGCTTTTAAAGCAAATTTCTCGTATGGTTAATTTTGTACAAACATTCAAAGCTCCGAATGTATTTTTCTTCTACTAGGTTATGTTTAGAGTGTCGCCATTTTGTTTCTGCTTAAGGGATAGCGATTGTTTTTGTTTATAATTACAAAAGCATTGTTTTGTTGTAAATCCCAAGCTTTTAAAGCAAATTCCTCGTATGGTTAATTTTGTACAAACATTCAAAGCTCCGAATGTATTTTTCTTCTTCCAATTAATGTTTGGAGCGTCGCCATTTTGTTTCTGCTTAAGCGATACCGATTGTTTTTGTTTATAATTACAAAAGCATTATTTAGCTATAAATCCTAAGCTTTTATAGCAAATTCCTCTTATGGTTAATTTTGTACAATCATTCAAAGCTCCGAATATATTTATCTTCTTCTAGGTTATGTTTGGAGCGTCGCCATTTTGTTTCTGCTTAAGCGATGGCGATTGTTTTTATTTATAATTACAAAAGCATTGTAATTGTAAATGGTCACAATTTTTTTTTATTGGGGCGCAATTAAATATAACAATTTATAATCATAAAATTACTATTTGTGTGAAGCCGTACTTACAATAACAAGCAACTATATTCTTAAACCTGGTAATTTATACGTGTCACACATAAGGTATGATTAATACCGACTTGATAAAGTGTTCGAACACACCGAAAACATTACAACTTGGTTAATAAGAAAGAAAAAAAAACTTTCCCGTACGGAATGATTAATGCAGAATTAATATAGTTAAGTATCCCACGGTACACGCGGATATTTTAAATCACTCATTAAAGTGTTTATGTGATAAACAGCGAAATCGCATGTCGGCGTTTTATTGGGGTGTGCGTGAGTGTACACGCAACTGATGGGGTTTTTCCTGATGGTGAGAAGGGGTTCCTGCGGCCAGCGCCAGAGTACGCAGGAGTGTATTTTTAGCAGAATGCGAGTTAGAAGGTTAGAAGGGGGAGCGGAGACGTGGACAAAGCAATAATCCTGCAAGGCCAAATCGGGTCAACAGCGCCTGCATTATGCTGACCAGCAGTGAACGCTAACACAAAAAAAACCAACGCGCAAAATGTCTTACACAAAGAATTTCGCATGCCGGAATGAAACGTTCATTACCTTGAGACAGTTTTTTTTTGTAACCATTGCACCGACGTAGAAATTAGAAATTGGAATATTATTGGGCTACAGAATATTATGTAAATGTTGTGAATTTCACTATTAAATAGGACAAAATTGATTACATCTAATTCGTCAAAAAGTTTCTTGAAATAATCAATGTGCATATTCTTTAATTATTACCATAAACTACTCGCCCATTAAGACTATCAATTCCTTGAGATTATATCACGTCATTGTGGGCAACTCCAAGTACAGACTTAACTGCCGCTGATGAACGTATTAAGTTCCCTGGCAGGAATTAAAAAAAAGTTAGGCGCGGCAATAAAGCTTTCACAATCTATCCAGCAGTACTTCCCGAACAGCCCATAAAGATTCCACCAATTATAAACAGATAGCATTACAAACACTTTTACGGCAGCTTTAATGCTTAGAAACAGTTAACTGAAGCTTCATTAAAAGTAAACGCCGGTTTAATTCCAAACAAGTAGAGATATGCTTTAACTGATTGCTTTTTAAGATCATAACACAAAAAAATATGAATTAAATCTTAATAACTATACTTATGATTTAGGGAAGATGTAACAACACCATAAGCTTATTAATACTTGAGGCTTCTACTTATACTATACATTTTGGAATATAATATAAAACGAATAGCGTTAATAATAATATTATTTGAAATAAAACAACACAGTTGGAAGGTTTTCATATTTATTGATAAACACTGCAACATGTTTCGCCACACAGTGTCTTCATCATGCAGATGAATGCAATAAATGTGAGATCCTTCCAACTGTCTAGTTTTATTATGTGTTATCGTCAATTCAATATAATATTATTTAATATTTATTACGGAAGAGATGATTAAAAACGCAAAAAGATTAATGCAACGCGACCTTGATTTGAATGCAACGCCATCGAGTGTTATCTACGAGTACGTCTGGGTCAGTGCATGTGATTTTGATTTTCGATGCAATTCAACGATTACAAAATAAAACATTTCAGACGACACTGGCCTTGGCCGAATGCATAAGCCATGACAATGCCAATGAATCTTCACCAAGTTTGTAATGCAGTGTAGCCGGCGTTCGTCACGGTTTTTGCCCATTGTTGACTGGTTGCACTTTTAGAGGATGTTTACTCTTGCGCTTTAATTAAAGCGCTATTAGTGCGCAGAGCATTCATTTGAAAGATACGGTGTTTTGATGCAAATAATAATTATTTAGAAAATAAATACGGTTTATAATTAACTATATTAACTCTTCGCATCATTTGGGCATGCGCTCGAAGAATGCTGAATTTCGAGGATGTTAGAAAATAGCTCGACGATTGATGTGCCTCACAAGACAAGAAGTTTTTTTATAAGTTACCTGAAAGATGGCCGAAATGTGTAGAAGCCAACGAACTATATTTGGAATATGTTGAAGGAAATCCATTTTTTAATTGGTTATATAAATAATCCCCATACAATTTATTTATATTTGGAATATTTCAAAAATTAATTTCCCTTGAAAATATTACGTGTATTTTTGTACCAAAAAAACCAGAAAAAAAACGCATTAATCATAACAGTAACATCATGTAGTATATTATTGGAATTAGTATCAATAACACGTATAGATTTTTTTAGAATCATACGAAAAGCCTCTGAAGTATGCAAAATATTAATTAACTTATTAAGTTATTTTAAGGAAAGTTAATTTAAGGAAAAAATACTTCAAGAGCATGCGAATTGATTTGTTCCTTTCTGGACAAAGGTGTTGTATTTTATAATGTGTGCACATTTTGGTTTAAGCTGCTTAAAAGCGGTAATTCTTGTTTGAACAAAATAAACTCCCTAGAGGCCCTAGAGATTGCGAGAACGTTGAGTTAGAAAAGATGCTTGGTGAAAATTCGCAGAAGATTGCGAGAACATTGAGTTAGAAAAGATGCTTGGTGAAAATTCGCAAAAAAAGATTGCAGACCAACTGGGAGTAACCCTTCATGAGATGGTAAGGATTCAGAATGAAAGAAAATGGGTTCCGTACAAACTCACTAAAACCAACAAAAGTCAACGAGTGTCAGCGTTTTTTTCTCTGCTGAATAAACATCGTCGAAAGACTTTCTTGTGGAAAATCATTATGAAAGATGCTATATGGATACTCTATGACAATCCAAAACGCAGAATGTCTGAAAAACCTAAAAAGCTCCTTCCTGCTTTAATATGAGTTGTTGCAAGCGGATGACACAGTTACTGACTGCTACCAACGTCAATTATACCACTTGAGTCAAAAATTGAAACGAAAACGGCCGTATATTGGCAAAGGAGAACGTCCAGTGAAATTGTCTCATGACAACGCCAGGCTACACATTGCTTCCACTACCAAAGACATCATCTTGACTGGGTCGTCTTGAACACTTGGCATAATAAACAGACATTTCAATATCCGATTACCATTTATTTTGATTGATGAATTTCCAGTCAGTGGATGTGATCCGAAAATGGCTTGACGACTTTATCATGTCCACAGGCGTAACATTTTTATTATAGTGAATAAAATTTTTGCTCTGTCTGAGTAACGTTGGTGAGTAATATAAATTCCCAAACTCTACGTAATTCCCTAACTTGAACAAGCCATTGGGTTTTATATTCCAAAATTATTTTCTAAGAATATTAATATCTGTTGATATACGACATTATTATTTGTACAATTATTGGTAATAAGTATGGTATTAATATTAATTATCGAGTTACGTGAAGATGAACAGTAATAATAAAGGCACTTGTAATCATTTTCTCTACAGTTTATAAACTGTTTTCTTAACTTTTAAAAACATCTGCAATAAAACTGGTGCGTTTTTTTTGGTAACTAAAAGTGTGGTATCCACTAGCACACCCTCCAATCTGTAAAACGCAATTGTATTTTTTTAACAATAAGGCGTAGGAGTTTAATAATTGGGGGTTAGGATAGTGGACACCCTTATATAAATAAGAAAATTAAATCAAAACACAACATTTTAATTTCTGAAAACATCAGCGATAAAAGAGGCGAGTTTTTTATCAACTGAAAGTGTGTCAGGAATGTTAATGCAAATATATTTATAGGGTGGATGGGTGGCTTCTAACCCACCCTCCAATCAGTATAATCTAAGCGTAGGATGTATACATTTTATATTTAATAATCTTAAAGCTCATACATGATTTATTTTCTATTTTATGGAAATTTCTTCCAAAATTTTAATGCGTAAGTCGTAAAAAATGTAGGTTAGGATAGTATCCACCCACGTACCCTAAAAAATATAGAAATTTAATTTAGATAGTAGCCACCCACCCACCCTACATATGCAAAATACTTCTAACAAAAATACTTTTTAGTTTTCTGCAATTACATCCAAAAAAAGAGAGTTGGTAAAAAACAACAAAACGCTATCCTGTGCTTGAATATTTTTATATAAATAGGGTAGGTGGGTATCTACTATACCACCATCCAACTTGTTAATAATAAACGAGTATTTTGCTTATAAAATCATGAACAACAAACCAAATTTTGTTTAATATACAATCAAATAAACCGTTTAATTACAAACTGTTTTAACGAAAAGAGTTGTTTATAATTAATTAATTGGAGGATGGGATAGTGGCCAACCACCCACCCTACATAGGCAAAAAAATTCTAGCAAAAGATACTTTTTAGTTTCTTGCAATTAAATCCATTAAAGTGGAGGGTTGGTAAAAAAATACTAAACACTATCCCCTGATGAAATATTTTGATATATGTAGGGTGGGTGGGTGGCCTCTATTCCACCCTCCAATCTGTTAAACATAAACAAATTTTTTAGTTATAAAACCATCGAAAACAAAATGTTTTTTTGTTTAAAATACAATAAAATAATCAATTTTGTTGCAAATTATTTTAAAGAACACATTTGTTTATTATTAATTAATTAGAGGGTAGGATAGTGGCCACCCACCCACCCTTCATATGCAATAGACTTCTAGCAAACGACACTGTTTAGTTTTTTGTAATTACATCCAATAAAGTGCAGAGTTGGTAAAGACACTGAAAACTATCCTCTGATGAAATTTTGAGATATGTAGCGTGGGTGGGTGGCCACTTTCTCACCCTCTAACCCGTTAAACGTAAACTAGAGTTTTACTTATTAATTCATTGAAAACAAAACAATTTTTGTTTAATATCCAATAAAATAATTAGTTTAATTGCAAACTATTTTAACAAGAACAGTTACTTATAATTAATTAATTGGAGGGTAGGATAGTGGCCACCCATCCACCCTACATGTGAAATAAACTTCTAGCAAAAGCTAATTTTTAGTTTCTTGCGATTATATCCACTAAAGTGGAGAGTTGGTAAAAAAATACTAAACACTATCCTCTGATGAAATATTGTGATAAATCTAAGGTGGGTAGGTAGCCTCTATTTCACCCTCCAACCCGTTAAACATAATCTAGTGCTTTACTTATAAATTCATAGACAATAAACCAAATTTTGTTTAATATAAAATAAAATAATCCGTTTAGTTAGAAACTATTTTAACGAAAACAATTGTATATATAATTAATTAATTGAAGGGTGGGATAGTGGCCACCCACCCACCCTACATATGCAAAAAACTTCGAACAAAAGATACTTTTTAGATTCTTGCAATTACATCCAATCAAATGGACAATTGTTAAAAATATACGGAACACTTTCCTCTGATGAAATACTTTGCTATATGTAGGGTGGGTGGGTGGCCACTATCCCACCCTTCAACCCATTTAACATTAACGAGTGTTTTACTTATAAATTCATAGACAATAAACCATATTTTGTTTAATATACAATAAAATAATCCGTTTAATTGCAAAATATTTTAACGAAAACAGTTGCTTATAATTAATTAATTTAAGGGTGGGATAGTGGCCACTTACCCACCCTGCATATTCAAAATACTTCTACCAAGAAATAATTTTTATTCTTCTGCAATTAGATCCAAAAACAGAGAGTTAGTAAAATACAACAAAATACTATCCTGTGCTTAAATATTTTTATATATGTAGGGTGGGTGGGTGGCCTCTTTTCCACCCTCTAACTCGTTATACGTAAACTAGAGTTTTACTTATTAATTCATCGAAAACAAAACAATTTTTGTTTAATATACAATAAAATAATTAGTTTAATTAAAAACTGTTTAAAAAAAACATTCCACCCTCCAATCCGTTAAACATAATCTAGTGTTTTACTTATAAATTCATAGACAACAAAACACATTTTGTTAAATATACAATAAAGTAATCCATTTCATTGCAAATTATTTTAAAGAAAACATTTGTTTATAATTAATTAATTGGAGGGTGGGATAGTGGCCACCAGCCCACCCTATACAAAAACTTCTAACAAAAGATACTTCTTAGTTTTCTGCATAAACATCCAAAAAATTTGGGAGTTAATAAAAACAACAAAGTACTATCCTGTGCTTAAAGATTGTTATAGATGTGAGGTGGGTGGGTGGTCACTATCCCACCCTCCAATTAATTAATTATAAACAAATGTTTTCTTTAAAATAATTTGCAATGAAATGGATTACTTTATTGTAGAGTGTCCCAAAATTAGAACATCATATAGTAAATGTGATAAGCAGTGCGAACCACATCCAACGATGCTCTTCTTGCCAAATTCAACACAGCCATACTAATACACAGAGATCAATTGTCGGATTCTAGAATCCTAGATTAATCGCTATTTATTGCATTATCTAAAAATTTTTGTAGAATTCATCTGGTATTACACCAACTATTTATAGGATACAGTAGTAAGAAAACTTATAGTTATCCAGTCGACCATGTCGAAAATAAGATATTAAGGTATTTCAAACGAAGATTTTCGCTTAACATAAATGTCTCATCAAGAAAAGTTAATTGAACGGAAGAAATGGAGATAAAAAATAAATGCTGTCCCACAAGAAAAGTCCTCGTCTTTCTCAACAAAAGGAAGCAGTAAAAGTAACAGTACTGTTGTTACCAAAGCTCCAAGAGAAAACGCCATTCAACTTTAACACATTCTCCAATGATCCAAGTCAATTTTCGAAGTATTTTTATGTATGGATTGCATTAGTTTAAAGCAGATAATTAATTATCGTAATAGCATAAAAACATACAGACCCTAGTATTTATCATCTAAAATGATCGTCCCTTCTGTTCCGACGCCTTTATACGGGCGGGCCCCAACCTGTACTCCGGTGATAAATATTAGATTCCCATGTAGAATGGGAAGATGATTATCAATTACTATCGATCAATTGCAGAACTGTCACGCTTGTAAATTATAGCCGGGGCAATCGATCAATTACAGTTAGACTCCTGGGTGGAAACTCAATATTAATATTGGAACTTCAACGTACGCCGGATTTAGAGTGTAGAATATATTTAGAAACGTACGCAACTGAAATAAATAGGCATACAATACAATTAGTATTGGATTAAAAATTAATCAAGTTCGTAAAGTATATAAAAATCGTTTTATTAATAAAAAAAAATTGTTCAATCAACACATTTTAATTAAATAATTGAAACATTTTATATTAATTAATCTTCTAATCTAGGATGAACTCTGACCAATTCTCAGTCTCACTCTAAATTATGTATGAATACTATTTATATTATTTTTGTATGCATATGTCTTTCTTTATTGGCACAGAATTTAAATAATGATTATTAATTAGAATTTTTTTGTAGTTAATAAGAAAAAAATTTTTAATTAAAGGAAAACTTTGCGAATTCTGTTTAATAAGGTAATAAGTTTTAAAGATTGAAAGTATCAAATACTTTTATATAATGCATCTTTAAAACAACAACAGCAAACTGCCAAAACTGAATTGTATTCTACGCGAAATAGTGAAATTCAATTATAATTATTACACTCTTATCTGTCATCCGTTATATTCGGCATTCAATTGATAAGTAGAAAAAAACGGCGAGGTGTTTATCATGCGTGTTAAAAATATCGAACCGAACAAAATACAAAGTTTATTTATACAGTAACTGATAACGGCGCAGATAGTGGACAAAGTATAGCTCTGCACACGCACGCGAAATTTTTACATAATAAAAAAATGCAAGCAACAATTTACGCTGTAGCCTTGACAAGTGCATTACACCAAATATTACGTTTTAAGATTAAGAAAGTTGTAAAAATTAAATAATAATTTGTATACTAATGAGCATGTTTGTTACGTTTTTTTAAACAATTAAACTAAAGTAATTAATTATAAGGAAAAAAAAACTTGAATTATTGTTTGTGAATAAGAATGTATATTGAATCATAATGATGGTTGCGACCGTTACTATGTGGTAATTCATAATGAACACTGAATAAAACACTTACTATGTTTTTAACCACTATAATTATAGTGGTTAAAAACATAGTGAATGTATATTGACTTAAATTTTCTCAAAATACTGCTTGTGCGGGGGGGGGGGATCAACTGTTTGTTAACCAATAATGTTGATTTCAGTTAACCAAATGTCTAAAATACTGCTTGCGCAGTTATGGATGTTTATGCATAAGAATATCTATTGATTTTATAGTCATCTAAATCTAAAAAATACTGCTTGCGCAGTTGTAGATGTTTATGGATAAGCATATATATTGACTTAAATTTTCTCCAAATACTGCTTGCGCAAGGGAAAATGTTTGTATATTGAACAGAAGGCGCAACCAGTACCTTCTAGATGATTTACATTAATATGATGTTTGTCTAGGATCGTTATATACTTTTTTCCTAAAATCAAAATTTTCTGTCCTGGTTTGTTTGTTGAACATCCACAAAATACTATGCTACTTACAAAATTTTCCTAACTGAATAAGCTTATAAATATAATTCTTATAATCGTATTGAAGATAAATTAACTACAAAATACTGCTTGCGCAGTGGTAAATTTCTATGCCACAAACATCTTTATAATGTAAATCGTCCAATCATCTGGAAAATACTGCTTGCGCAGTATGTCTAATACACAAACCACTGCACAAACATAATTTTAATGTAAGTCATTAAATTATCTACAAAATACTGCTTGCGCAGTACATCTGTAAACAAACCACTGCGCAAGCAGTATTTTATAAATTTTTAGATTTACAGGAGAAGGTAGAGTGTGTGTGGGAAGGTACGGTTCTTTGTAGAGTCTACAAAATACTGCTTGCGCAGTGTTGTATGTTTTTGTATAAGATGTACCTGTTAAGTGTATTTCGAAGGACCAATGTTAATTCGCGGTTTCACTGGTTATAAATATAACGTTCTGATATTCATTTGATTTAATTTGAAGTATAAGTTTTGATTTGTGTTTAACTGTTTCTTTGTGTATAAAATAAAAATAGATGTTTACACGCTGACTGTTCGATTTATTCTGCTTAAATATTTACAAATTTGATATTTATAAAAGTGGGGAGGACACATCTTATTGGCTAGACTTAACACATAAAATAAATTCCTAGAAATGCGTCTGGTAACGGACACGTGCATGCCTACACATAAATTTGTCACATTGGGGTTTATGAGTTTACAGCACTACCCCCTGGCGCTGAATGACGTCGTGCAGATTTACAGGTTTTGACGGTCAAATTACAACACGATTTAACCGTTCTAGGAACGACCCCTTAACAGTACCAGAAACTACTCTATTCCGCCATTACCACTCACACCTACAGAGGTTACTCTGACGACAACCTTAGCCCCACTGCCAACCCCCAAACAAGTGCTTACCTCTAAGTACCTGGGCATAATATTTAAAAAAAAGAATACACTAAGCCACATTCTACACAATTCAATTCTCTTCTCCTCAGTAACAAAAGAACCGTTACTTCCCACACACACTCTACCTTCTCCTGTAAATCTAATAATCTATAAAATACTGCTTGCGCAGTGGTTTGTGTATAGGTATACTGCGCAAGCAGTATATTCTAGAGGATTTGATGATGTACATTATAATGATGTTTGTCCAGTGATTTCTGTATTAGATATACTGCACAAGCAGTATTTTCCAAATGATTTGACAATTTACATTATAACGACGTTTGTGGCTTAGATACTTACCACTGCGCAAGCAGTATTTTGTAGTTAATTTATCTTCAGTACGATTATAAAAATTATATTTATAAGCTACTTCAGTTAGGAAAATTTTGTAAGTAGCATAGTATTTGGTCGATGTACAACAAACAAGCCAGGACAGAAAATGTTGATTTTAGGAAAAAGGTAAATAACGATTCTAGACAAGACAAACATCATATTAATGAAAATCATCTAGAAAATACTGCTTTCGCAGTTTATCCAATATAAAAGCATTTGTCCCTGCGCAAGTAGTATTTGGAAATAGTGTATGTTTTTATATATTCATATCCACAAACATCTACAACTGAACAAGCATTATTTTTTAGATTTAAATGACTAAAATAAACAACATCACCTTAAGTTGTTAAAAATTTAGTTTCACCATCAAAACGACTTGTAGCCTTAAGTTTTTAATTCAGTAAGTATTTAGGCAATCGAAGTTTCAACAAATTTTTTCTATAGATAGTACATTTTTCTTCACAGATGATCGTTTAAATATGAATTGTTGGGATGTTCTTTTTTTCCATTTAATGACGTCTCACATTAAACTTACCTGTTCTTGTTTTTGGGTTGGACTTCCATGCAATGCTATACAACCTACAAAGGATTTTTAACTGAATATACATATGAATTTAACATCTTATGTACAAAAATTCATCACTGCGCAAGCAGTATTCTTTAGATAATTTAGACCATATTCTTATCCATAAACATCGATAACTGCGCAAGCAGTATTTTTAGATTACGTTGACTGAAAACAACATTATTGGTTAACTTATTGTATCTTCTCAAATAATTCAAAATTCACATTTACCATCATAACGACTTGTAATTTCAAGTTTAAAAATCAGCAAGTATCTAAGCAATCATTCTATATAGACACTACGGGTTTTTCTATAGATGTCTATGAGAAGTAGTATTTTCTAAATGATGATTGTGGATCATAAAAACGTAAGCTTATTTAGTTAGGAAAATTATTAAAATGGCAACAATTGTGTGGATGTCCAACCTAAAAACAAGGAGAGAAAAGCTTGATATAAGGAGCTATTAAACTCAGCAAAAGAAGCTAGTAGGAATATATACAAATAATCATGGACATCTGTAGAAGAAACTGAAGTGTCTATAAACGAGAATTGTCGATTTAGAAACTTAACGCTACAAGTCGTTCTGATTGTGAAACTCAATTTATCTTAATTTATTGAGGATATAAAATAAGTTAACCCATGAAGATTATTTCAATCGTCTAAATCTATAAAATACTGGTTGCGCAGTTGTTAATGTCTAATGATCAAAATATATTGATTTAAATTATCAACAAAATACTGCTTGCGCAGTATCGTATGTTTCTGTATAAGAAACTCCTACTTGCTGAGGTTCGCTTTTTGCTTTAGGAGGAAGGTTGGCAGTGGGGTAAAGCGAGCCTTTGCCTCTAGTTAACTAGATTTATTATTTAAAAGAAAAAATACAATAAGCCACATTCTGCACAATTCAATCCTTTTCTCCACAATACAAGAAAAGAACCGTTATTCCCCCCACACACTCTATCTTCCTCTGTAAATCTGATAATCTATAAAATACTGCTTGCTCAGTGGTTTGTGTATAAGATCTACTGCGCAAGCAGTATTTTATAAATGATTAGTTGATTTACATTATAATGATATTTGGGTATTAGATTTCTACAACTGCGCAAGCAGTATTTTGTAGTTAAATTATCTTCAATGCGATTATAAAAATTATATTTATAAGCTTTTTCAGTTAGGAAAATTTTGTAGATAGCATAGTATTTTGTGGATGTTTAACAAACAAATCAGGACAGGAAAATTTCATGTTAGAAAAAAAAGCACATAACTCTCATAGACATTTCTAGAAAAATACCGTAGTGTCTATAAAGAAGGATTGCTTAGATACATATTGATTTATAAACTTAAAGCTACAAGTCATTATAATGATGAAACTAAATTTTCAATTACTTGAAAAGATACAGTAAGTTTACCAATGTTTATTTCAGTCTGCTAAATCTATAAAATACTACTTGGGCAGTCATAGAGTTTATGGGTAAGAATATATATTGATCTAAATTATCTACAAAATACTGCTTGCGCAGTAATGAATTTTTGTACATAATATATTAAATTCATAAGGTTAGAAGGATTTTGTAGATACCATAGTATTGTGTGGATGTCTAACCCCTTAAACACAAGAACAGGAAAATTTAATACAAGGCGGTATTAAGCAAAAAATAATAATAAGTTCGCAAGAATAAACATATAAACGATCATCGGTATCTATGGAAGAAAGTGTAGTATCTATAAGAACGTTTGTTGAAACTTAGATTGCCTAAATACTTTCTGAATTAAAAACTTAAGGTTATAAGTCGTTCTGATGGCGAAACTAATTTTTTAACAACTTAGGGAGATACAGTAAAGTAAATAATGATATTTATTTTTATCATCTTAATCTAAAAAATACTTATTGCGCAGTTGTAGATGATTGTGGATAAGAATATATATTAATTTAAATTTTTCCCAAATACTGCTTGCGCAGGGACAAATGTTGGATAAACTTCGCAAGTAGTATTTTCTAGATGATTGTAAGCAGTACTTTACTGATGGCTAAGCGTCAATACGAATTTAAGAATTATATTCGTAAGCTTATTAAGTTAGGTAAATGTTCAAGATAGCTGCTGTGTCTATACAAGAGAATTGTTTAATTAGAATTTTAATTTACTATAGAGATAAAATAAGTTAACCCATGAAGATTATTTAAATCGTCTAAATCTATAAAATACTGCTTGCGCAGTTGTTAATGTCTAATGATAAAAATATATTGACTTATTTGTCTACAAAATACTGTTTGCGCAGTGTTGTATGTTTTTGTATAAGATGTACTAGAAACTTCTCTATTCCGCCATTACCACTCGCACCTATAGAGGTTACTCTGAGGACAACCTTTGCCCCACTGCCAACTCCCAAACAACGAGAATTACCTGGGCATAATATTTAAAAAAAAGAATACACTAAGCCACATTCTACACAATTCAATCCACTTCTCCTCAATAAAAGAAAGGAACAGTTACTTCCCACACACACTCTACCTTCTCCTGTAAATCTCAAAATCTATAAAATACTGCTTGCGCAGTGGTTTGTGTATAGATACACTGCGCAAGCAGTATTTTCTAGATAATTTAATGAGTTACATTAAAATGATGTTTGTGCAGTGATTTGTGTGTTAGATATACTGCGTAAGCAGTATTTTCCAGATGATTTGGCCATTTACATTATAAAAATGTTTGTGGCTTAGATATTTACCACTGCGCAAGCAGTATTTTGTAGTAATTTATCTCCAATACGATTATAAAAATTATATTTATAATCTTATTCAGTTAGGAAAATTTTGTAAGTAGTATAGTATTATGTGGATGTTCAATAACAATCCAAGACGGAAATTTTGATTTTAGGAAAAAAGTATATAACGCTCCTAGACAAGCATCATATTAACGTAAATCATCTAGAAAATACTGCTTGCGCAGTGTCTCCAATAAAAGACCATTTGTCCCTGCGCAAGCAGTATTCGGAGATAATTTAAGTCAATATATATTCTTATCCACAAACATCTACAACTGCGCAAGCAGTATTTTTTAGATTTAGATGACTAAAATAAACATTACTGGTTACCTTACTGTATCTTCTTAAGTTGTTAAGTTGTTAAAAAGACTTATAGCCTTAATTTTTAATTCAGTAACTATTTAAGCAATCTAAGTTTCAATAAACGTTTTGATAGACACTACACTTTCTTCCACAGATGTCGATGATCGTTTATATATTTATTGTTGCGAACTTCTTATTTTAGTTTAATACCGCTTTATATTAAATTTTCCGGTACTTGTTTCTGGGTTGGTCATCCACACAATACTATAGTATCTATAAAATCCTTCAAACTGAACAATCTTATGAATTTAATTTTTTATGTACAAAAATTAATCACTGCGCAAGCAGTATTTTGTAGATAATTTAGATCAATATATAGTTTCATCCATAAATATCTACGACTGCGCAAGCAGTATTTTATAGAGTTTAGTTAACTGAAATCAACATTATTGATTAACTTACTCTATCTTTTCAAGTAATTGAAAATTCAGATTAATCATCATAACGAGTTTTAGCTTCAAGATTATAAATCAGCAAGAATCTAAGCAATCCTTCTTAATAGACACTACGGTTTTTTTTTCTTCCGATGTGTTTTTTTCTAATATGAAAATTTTCTGACCTGGTTTGTTTCTTGAATCCATAAAATATTATGCTACCTACAAAATGTTCCTAACTTAATAAGCTTATAAATATAACTTTTATAATCGTATTGCAGAAAAATTAACTACAAAATACCGCGTGCGCAGTTGTAAATATCTAATCCTCAAACATCATTATAATGTAAATCAACTAATCATCTAGAAAATACTGCTTGCGCACTATATCTAATACACAAACAACTGCGCAAGCAGTATTTTATAGATTTGAAGATTTACCGGAGAAGGTAGAGTTTGTCTGGGAAGTAACGGTTATTGAATGTGACTAATTGTATTGTTGTTTTTTTAATATTATGCACAGGTAACTGGAGGTAAGAGCTCGCTTTTTGCCTCAGGAGGAAGGTTAGCTGTGAGGGCGAGGTTTTCTTCAGAGTAACCTCTGCAGGTATGAGTGGTAATGGCAGAATAGAGGGGTTTCTGATACAACTTAAACAAAAACATCCGACACTGCGCGAGCAGTATTTTGAAGATAATTTAAGTCAATGTATTTTGACACCCACCCACCCTACATATATAATAGCATGTCAATCATTGTCATACGTTTTGTTACCCAGAAATAATTACAGTAAAAGTGTTGATGTGGTTACAAAATTTTAAAGCAGCTTTTTAGTTTGAATTTTTATGCATATGTAGTGTTGGTGGGTGGCCACTATCCCACTCTCCAATTATTTGAACATAAACGACGATTTAAATTAATTACGCAAGAGAAAATATTTTCTTCATAAAAATGTCTTGAAAATATAGTTAAAATAAAATCGCTTGAAAGTATGCGCAACTAATAGCCCACCCTTTATTTTTAATAACATAAACAATAGTTTTTTTTTATTTCAGAATAAATTATGTAAAGGAAAATATTGTTGTAATAAATAATCCAACAACTTTTGCATGAATAAAAATTAAATTATTGAAATTTACACGAATGTTGTACTGATTAGAGGGTGGGATAGTCGCCATCCGCCCACCCTACATATAATACTGCATATCAATCACTGTCAGTTGTTTTGTTTCCAAGTAATAATAATAGTATTATTTTTGACGTTATTTCGAAAACTAAATTAAAATTTGTGTATTTTTATCATTAGATATTAACAACTGCGCAAGCAGTATTTTATAGATTTAGACGATTAAAATAATCTTCATTGAATAAATCTCCTCAATAAATTAAAATAAATTGAGTTTCATCATTAGAACGACTTATAGCGTCAAGTTTCTAAATAAACAATTCTCTTTTTTAGACACAACAGTTTCTTCAAACTTCATATTAATGTAAATCATCTAGAAAATACTGCTTGCGCAGTGCATTTAATATACAAACATTCGTCCCTGCGCAAGCAGTATTTTAAAAAAATGTAAGTCAATATATATATTCTCATCCATAATCATCTACAACTGCGCAAGCACTATTTTCTACCTGATTTACATTAATATGATGTTTGTGGATTAGATATTCTTAAACGCATAAGCAGTACTTTGTTGATGGCTTAGTGTCAATACGACTATTAAATTACATTCGTAAGCTTATTTAGTTAAGAAGATTTTCAAGATTGCATAGTATTGTTTAGATGTCTAACCTAAGAACAAGGAGAGAAAAGCTTGATGTAAGGAGATATTAAACTTAAATATATACAAATGATCATCGACACCTGTAGAAGAAACTGTTAGAAGAAACTGTTGTGTCTATAAAAGAGAATTGTTGATTTCAAAACTTGATGTTACAATTTGTTCTAGAGTTGAAACTCAATTCTAAATTTCCTGATGTAATAAAATAATTTAACCAATAACGATTATATCAATCGTCCAAATCTATAAAATACTGCTTGAGCAGTTGTTAATTTCTAATGATTCAAATATATTGACCTAAATTATCTACAAAATACTGCTTGCGCAGTGTTGGATTCCTCCTGAAGCAAAAAAGGAAGCCTTTACCTCTAGTTACCTGGAAAGAAAGAATAAAATAAGCCACATTCTACACAATTCAATCCTCTTCTCCACAATACAAGAAAAGAACCGTTACTCCTCACGCACACTATCTGACTTCCTCTGTAAATTTGATAATCTATAAAATACTGCTTGCCCAGTGGTAAGTGTGTTAGATGTGCTGCGCAAGCAGTATTTTCTAGATAATTTGATGATTTACATTATGATGATGTTTGTGGTTTAGATTTTCACAACTGCACAAGCAATATTTTGTAGTTAATTTATCTTCAATACAATTATAAAAATTATATTTATAAGCTTATTCAGTTAGGAAAATTTTGTAGATAGCATAGTATTTTGTGTATGTTTAACAAACAAATCAGGACAGAATAATTTCATGTTAGAAAAAGAGCACATAACTATCATAGATAAAAAACGTAGTGTCTATAAAGAAGGATTGCTTAGATACTCATTGATTTATAAACCTGAAGCTACAAGTCTTTATGATGGTAAAACTGAATTTTCAATTTCTTGAAAAGATACAGTAAGTTAACCAATGATGTTGATTTTAGCCTACTAAATCTATAAAATACTGCTTGCGCAGTCATAGATGTTTATGGATAAGGATGCATATTGATCTAAATTATCTGCAAAATACTGCTTGCGCAGTGATTAATTTTTGTAGGTAAAATATTAAATTAAAAGATTAGAAGGATTTTGTAGATACCATAGAATTGTGTGGATGCCTAACCGAAACACAAAGACATGAATATTTAATACAAGGCGGTATTAAGCTAAAAAAAAGAAGTTCGCAAGAATTAATATATAAACGATCATCCACATTTGTGGAAGAAAGTGTAAAGTCTATAAAAAGTTTGTTGAAACTTAGATTAACATACTTTCTGAATTAAAAACTAAAGGTTCTGATGGCAAAACTAAATTTTTAACAACTCAGGGAGATACAGTAAGGTAAATGATATTTATTTTTGTCATCTTAATCTAAAAAATACTGCTTGCGCAGCTGTAGATGATTGTGGATAGGGATATATATTAACTTAATTTTTTCCCAAATACTGCTTGCGCAGGGACAAATGTTTGTATATTGGATAAACTGCGCAAGCAGTATTTTCTAGATGATTGTAAGCAGTACTTTACTGATGCCTTAGCGTCAATACGATTATAAGAATTATATTCGTAAGCTAATTTAGTTACGTAAATGTTCAAGATAGTTGCTGTGTCTATAAAAGAGAATTGTTGAATTAGAATTTTAATTTACTATAGAGATAAAATAAGTTAACCCATGAAGATTATTTCAATCTTCTAAATCTATAAAATACTGCTTGCGCAGTTGTTAATGTCTAATGATAAAAATATATTGACTTATTTGTCTACAAAATACTGCTTGCGCAGTGTTGTATGTTTTTGTATAAGATGTACTAGAAACTTCTCTATTCCGCCATTACCACTCGCACCTATAGAGGTTACTCTGAGGACAACCTTTGCCCCACTGCCAACCCCCAAACAACGAGCCCTTACCTCTAATTACCTGGGAATAATTTAAAAAAAAAAATACACTAACCCACATTCTACACAATTCAATCCTCTTCTCAAAAATAAAAGAAAAGAACCGTTACTTCCCACAAACACTCTACCTTCTCCTGTAAATCTAAAAATCTATAAAATACTGCTTGCGCAGTGGTTTGTGTATACATATACTGCGCAAGCAGTATTTTGTAGATAATTTAATGACTTACATTAAAGTTATGTTTGTGCAGTGGTTTGTGTATTAGATATACACAATATATAGATGATTTGCCGACTTACATTATAAAGATGTTTGTGGATTACATATTTACCACTGCGCAAGCAGTATTTTGTAGTTAATTTATCTTCAGTACGATTATAAAAATTATATTTATAAGCTTATTCAGTTAGGAAAATTTTGTAAGTAGCATAGTATTTTGTGGATGTTCAACAAACAAACGGAACAGAAAATTTTGATTTTAGGAAAAAAGTACATAACGATTCTAAACAAACATCATATTAATGTAAATCATCTAGAAAATACTGCTTGCGCAGTGTATCCAATATAAAAACACTTGCTACTGCGCAAGTAGTTTGTGGGAAAATTTTAAGTCAATATATATTCCTATCCACAAACATCTACAACTGCGCAAGCAGTATTTTTTAGATTTAGATTATTAAAATAAATATCACTGGTTACTTACTGTATCCTTAAGCTGTTAAAAATTTTGTTTCACCATCAGAACGACCTGTAACCTTAAGTTTTTAATTCAGTAAGTATTTAGGCAATCTAAGTTTCAACAAACTTTTTCTATAGACACTAAACACTAACACTCCAGAGATGATCGTTTAAATATTTATTGCTGCGATCTCCTTTTTCCGTTTAATACCGCCCTGCATTCAACTTCCCTGTTCTTGTTTTTAGGTTGGACTTCCACACAATACTATGCTACCTACAAAGGATTTTTAACTGAATTAACATATGAATTTAACATCTTATGTACAAAAATTCATCACTGCGCAAGCAGTATTGTGTAGATAATTTAGATCAATATATAGTCTTATCTATAAACATTTATGACTGCGCAAGCAGTATTTTATAGAGTTTAGTTAACTGAAATCAACATCATTGGTTAACTTACTGTAATTCAGTTGCACCATCATAACGACTAGGGAACTCAAATTTATGAATCAGCAAGTTTCTAAGCATTCCTTCTGCAAAGACACTATGATTTCTTCTACAGATGTCTATGATAGTTATTCCCTTTTCTTCTAACATAAAATTTTCCTGTCCTGGTTTGTTTGTTGAACATCCACAAAAACTATGCTAACTACAAAATGTTCCTAATTAAATAAGCTTATGAATATAATTTTTATAATCGTATTGAAGATAAATTAACTACAAAATACTGCTTGCGCAGTTGTAAATATCTGATCCACAAACATCAATATAATGTAAATCAATAAATCATCTAGAAAATACTGCTTGCGCAGTATAACTGATACACAAGCCACTGCGCAAGCAGTATTTTATAGAATTTCAGAATTACAGAAGAATATAGAGTGTGTGTGGGGAATAACGGTTCTTTTCTTTATTGTGGAGAAAATGATTGAATTGTGTATAATGTGGCTTATTGTATTCTTTCTTTTAAATAATACAGGGTGCGGCAAAACAGACAGTTTTGAAGGGCTATTAATAAAAACGGCGCAATTTAAAGAAATGGGGTTTATTCTATCTTAATCGGTACATCATGCCGTTTTATGATGACAGATGATGACCCCCAGCAGCGATACATTGATGAAGGCGATTTCTGAAATTTTCGGCCGCATTTTGGCACATCTCAATGCTTATAGCCGCGATTTCCTCCCGAATTCGATCCCTGAGTTCTTCCAAGGTGCGAGGTCGATACCTAAAAACCCTAGCCCCTACTGAAAAAAGTTGACCTCGCATGGATCCGGTTCAACATTTCTTGGGAGCGATTCATGCGGTTTTCATAATCAGGGGGCATTAACTTATGAACAAGCATCATCTTGTAGGTGTGGAATGAGTCTTCATGCAATATCCGTCTTAGAGAGCGATCAACAATGGCCAATGCAGTTGCATGCTTCCAGACCGTTCTATAGCTTCTCTTACTCTTGCTACATTTTCGAGTGTTCATACCGTTCTGGTTCTTCTTAAACCATCAACAAAATACAGCTTACGCGTTTATGAATATCTAATCCACAAACTTCATATTAATGTAAATTATCTCTAAAATACTGCTTGCGCAGTGTATCTGAAACAAAAACATTCGCCTCTGCGCAAGCAGTATTTGGAGATAATTTAAGTCAAAATACATATATTATTATCCACAAACATATGAAACTGCGCAAGCAGTATTTAGAAGTAAATAATTGCAAAAGGAACAACTACAATTAATCATTAGTCTTTACATAAATTACTAATAGGACACGTTCGAAATTTAAAAATCGCATCGTGCGCAAGAGCTTTGCTTAGGTAATTATTTCCTTATATTAATTATTAATCATTCGAACGTCTAAAAATAACTTATGTCATCACTTGGTTCAATGTACACTTGACAAAATCACTACCGCGGGCCAGCATTATCATCATCATCATCATTTCATTCAATGTCACTTAACGCATCAAGCCGGCATCATTATTTAAAGTAGTATGCGAAATCATGGTTTATTAAATAATGACGTATGGGGATGGATGTAAAAATGCGAACGAACTGCACCGTCGTATGTAAGTGTAATTATCGTCGTTTGTTTTCGTGCCGACATTAAAAGCTCATTAACGAAAACTGTTGTTTACAATCATATACGAAACAACTCTGTTTCTTCTGCTTTTCCTGTTAATATGATAAAGTATTATCATCGATCAGTAATAGTCTTAAATTCTGTAATTAAGAAAAATGATTTCAATGATTGTGTTTATATTAATATAATTGTATTTAATATAAACGTATGCGAATTAAAGATTTTTGACTAAATGCTTATTATTTTTTGTGTACTGTTTAACGAATTGATTGATTATTTATTAATACAAATTTAATATATTGTAATATATTTTTCCGATGGAATTCCTTATACATTATTTATTTATATACTTACTTATATGATAACACTGTGCTGCAAACATTAAATGATTGCCAATAGATGGCACCAATATGGTAATATAAACTCTTTGTGGAAGACTTCGGATTTGTTTATCTAATTCCTTTAAGAACGGAAAGAAATGCCAATATGCAAAAAGCTTCTAAAGGCGACAAAAATTATACTTAAGATTGGATTTATATTCAAGAAACTACTATAAATCGATTTTTGTTTATGTGAGGATTTTGATTCAGAATTGTATAACTGTTATAAAGGAAATCAAAACATTTTAAGTTTTCTTTAACTAATATAAATTACTAATTAGTGTTTCTTTTCTGTTTCAGGTAAATATATTAGAGGACAAATTTATAAAAATTACATTTGCATAGAAGTAAGTAGATTATTTATTTACACTAGATTTCGTATGAAATGCACCACCCAGAAAGAATAATATAATTGGTAAAAATAATTGTTTATTCGTTGGTACAAAATGATAAAATTATCTAAAGAAAAGAAACTTTAATTTAACTGAAAAATAATAACAATGACTTACATCGCTTTGCAAAGCAATGCAAGAATTTACCCTTCTAGGCATACTTAGAATCAAATGGTCTATATCTGCTTGAGGCATCTCATTCCAAGCAACATCTCAAAGTCTCATATCATCTAATTTGTCAGGAAGTTTGGGCATGTTGCGAACTCTTTTACCCATTATGTCCCAGACATGCTTGATAGGATTGATTTAAGTCGGAAGAGTTTGTTGGTCAAGGCAATATTTGCAAATCCGCTTCTTCCAAGAACACCCTTGTAATGTTTGCCGTGTGGTATCTAGCGTAATCTTGCTGGAAAGTCACATTAGGTAGAGTTTGCATAAATGGCACCACGACGGAATCCAAGACATTATCAATGTATCGAAGAGTGTTTAATGTACCTGGAATGATCACCAAAAAGAATTGTCGCTGTATACCTTTATTTCCTAAATTTAAATTAACTACAAAATACTGCTTGCGCAGTTGGAAATATCTAATCCACAAACATCATTATTGCGTAAATCATCAAAACATCTAAAAAATACTGCTTGCGCAGTATATCTCATACACAAATCACTGCGCAAGCAGTATTTTATAGATTTTCAAATTAACAGGAGACGGTAAGGTCTTTCAGTCGGACGATGCCGCTGTATAACTTTATTTCCTAAATTTAAATTAACTACAAAATACTGCTTGCGCAGTTGGTAATATCTAATCCACAAACATTATTGCGTAAATTATCAAAACAACTAGAAAATACTACTTGCGCAGTATATCTCATACACAAATCACTGCGCAAGCAGTATTTTATAGATTTTCAAATTAACAGGAGGCGGTAAAGTGTGTGGGGGGAGTAACAGTTCATCATTCCTTCCATAAACAAAAGCTGAACTCATCGCTAAACGCGATGTTGTTCTATTTTTTAACCCAACCCTGTCACCAAGCCAGGCGGGCAGCTTTTTGAGATGGGGTTAGTGGAAGACGTCTAAAATGGACGGCAAGAATAGAGACCAAAGGACGCAATTCGTCGATAAATGGTCGCCATTGAAATCTGGAGATCTACAGCTCTTACACAATCTATGGCAGCAGACCTAATTGTTTAAAATCGGTTCTCTGTGGCCATTCGACTTAGATACCGATCTTTACGGATAGTAGTAGTCGTGGAGGTCTTTCAGTCGGACGATGTCGCTGTATAGTTTTATTTCCTAAATTTAATTAAATTAACTACAAAATACTGCTTGCGCAGTTGGAAAAATCTAATCCACAAACATCATTATTGCGTAAATCATCAAAAACATCTAAAAAATACTGCTTGCGCAGTATATCTAATACACAAATCACTGCGCAAGCAGTATTTTATATATTTTCAAATTAACAGGAGACGGTAAAGTGTGTGGCGGGAGTAACGGTCCATCATTCTTCCATAAACAAAAGCTGAACAACACATCTCTAAACGCGATGCTGTTCCATTTTTCAACTCAACCCTGTCACCAAGCCAGGCGGGCAGCTTTTTGAGGTAGGGTTAGTGGAAGACGTCTAAAATGGACGGTAAGAATGGAGACCAAAGGAGGCAATTCGTCGATAAATGATCGCCATTGAAATCTAGCGATTTACATCTCTTACCAAATCTATGACAATAGACCTAGTTGTTTGAAATCGGTTCTCTCTGGCCATTCGACTTAGATACCGATCTTCGCGGGTAGTAGTAGTCGTGGAGGTCTTTAAGTCGGACGATGTCGCTGTACAACTTTAATTCCTAAATTTAAATTAACTACAAAATACTGCTTGCGCAGTTGGAAATATCTAATCCACACACATCATTATTGCGTAAATCATCAGAACATCTAAAAAATACTGCTTGCGCAGTATTAATACACAAATCACTGCGCAAGCAGTATTTTATAGATTTTCAAATTAACAGGAGACTGTAAAGTGTGTGGGGGGAGTAACGGTCCATCATTCCTTCCATAAACAAAAGCTGAACTCATCGCTAAACGCGATGTTGTTCTATTTTTCAACCCAACCCTGTCACCAAGCCAGGCGAACAGCTTTTTGAGGTGGGGTTAGTGGATGACTTCTAAAATGAAGGGTAAGAATGAAGGCCAAAGGACGCGATTCGTCGATAAATGGTCGCCATTGAAATCTGGCGATTTACAGCTCTTGCCCAATCTATGGCAACAGACCTAGTTGTTTGAAATCGGTTCTGTGTGGCCATTCGTCTCTGATACCGATCTTCACGGGTAGTAGTAGTCGTGGAGGTCTTTCAGCCGGATGATGTCGCTGTATACCTTTATTTCCTAAATTTAAATTAACTACAAAATACTGCTTGCGCAGTTGAAAATATCTAATCCACACACATCATTATTGCGTAAATCATCAGAACATCTAAAAAATACTGCTTGCGCAGTATATTTAATACACAAATCACTGCGCAAGCAGTATTTTATAGATTTTCAAATTAACAGGAGACGGTAAAGTGTGTGGGGGGAGTAACGGTCCATCATTCCTTCCATAAACACAAGCTGAACTCATCGCTAAACGCGATGTTGCTCCATTTTTCAACCCAACCCTGTCACCAAGCCAGGCGGGCAGCTTTTTGAGGTGGGGTTAGTGGAAGACGTCTAAAATGGACGGTAAGAATGGAGACCAAAGGATGAAATTCGTCGATAAATGGTCGCCATTGAAATCTGGCGATTTACAGCTCCTACCCAATCTATGACAACAGACCTAGTTGTTTAAAATCGGTTCTTTGTGGCAATTCGTTTCAGATACCAATCTTCACGGGCGTTACTACGTCAGAGGAGTCTTTTAGCCGGATGATGTCGCTGTACACCTTTATTTCCTAAATTTAAATTAACTACAAAATACTGCTTGCGCAGTTGGTAATATCTAATCCACAAACATCATTATTGCGTAAATCATCAAAATATCTAAAAAATACTGCTTGCGCAGTATGTCATACACAAATCACTGCGCAAGCAGTATTTTATAGATTTTCAAATTAACAGAAGACGGTAAAGTGTATGGGGAGAGTAATGGTCCATCATTCTTCCATAAACAAAAGCTGAACTCATCGCTAAACGCGATGTTGTTCTATTTTTCAACCCAACCCTGTCACCAAGCCAGGCGAGCAGTTTTTTGAGGTGGGATTAGTGGAAGACGTCTAAAATGGACGGTAAGAATGGAGAACAAAGGACGCAATTCGTCGATAAAAATGGTCACCATTGAAATCTAGCGAGTTACAGCTCTTACCCAAACTATGGCAACAGACCTAGTTGTTTGAAATCGGTTCTCTGTGGCCATTCGACTTAGATACCGATCTTCACGGGTAGTAGTAGTCGTGGAGGTCTTGCAGCCGGATGATGTCGCTGTATAACTTTATTTCCTAAATTTAAATTAACTACAAAATACTGCTTGCGCAGTTGGAAATATCTAATCCACAAACATCATTATTGCGTAAATCATCAAAAACATCTAAAAATACTGCTTGCGCAGTGTATCTAATACACAAATCACTGCGCAAGCAGTATTTTATAGATTTTCAAATTAACAGGAGACGGTAAAGTGTGTGGGGGGAAGTAACGGTCCATCATTCTTCCATAAACAAAAGCTGAACTCATCGCTAAACGCGATGTTGTTCTATTTTTCAACCCAACCCTGTCACCAAGCCAAACGGGCAGCTTTTTGAGGTAGGGTTAGTGGAAGACGTCTAAACTGGACGGTAAGAATGGAGACCAAAGAACGCAATTCGTCGATAAATGATCGCCATTGAAATCTGGCGAGTTACAGCTCTTACCAAATCTATGGCAACAGACCTAGTTGTTTGAAATCGGTTCTCTGTGGCCATTCGACTTAGATACCGATCTTCACGGGTAGTAGTAGTCATGGAGGTCTTTCAGTCGGACGATGTCGCTTTGTAGCTTTATTTCCTAAATTTAAATTAACTACAAAATACTGCTTGCGCAGTTGGAAATACCTAATCCACAAACATCATTATTGCGTAAATCATCAAAACAACTAAAAAATACTGCTTGCGCAGTATATCTAATACACAAATCACTGCGCAAGCAGTATTTTATAGATTTTCAAATTAATAGGAGAAGGTACAATGTGTGGGGGGATTAATGGTCCATCATTCTTCCATAAACAAAAGCTGAATTCATCGCTAAACGCGATGTTGTTCCATTTTTCAACTCAACCCTGTCACCAAGCCAGGCGGGCAGCTTTTTGAGGTAGGGTTAGTGGAAGACGTCTAAAATGGACGGTAAGAATGGAGACCAAAGGAGGCAATTCGTCGATAAATGATCGCCATTGAAATCTAGCGATTTACATCTCTTACCAAATCTATGACAATAGACCTAGTTGTTTGAAATCGGTTCTCTCTGGCCATTCGACTTAGATACCGATCTTCGCGGGTAGTAGTAGTCGTGGAGGTCTTTAAGTCGGACGATGTCGCTGTACAACTTTAATTCCTAAATTTAAATTAACTACAAAATACTGCTTGCGCAGTTGGAAATATCTAATCCACACACATCATTATTGCGTAAATCATCAGAACATCTAAAAAATACTGCTTGCGCAGTATTAATACACAAATCACTGCGCAAGCAGTATTTTATAGATTTTCAAATTAACAGGAGACTGTAAAGTGTGTGGGGGGAGTAACGGTCCATCATTCCTTCCATAAACAAAAGCTGAACTCATCGCTAAACGCGATGTTGTTCTATTTTTCAACCCAACCCTGTCACCAAGCCAGGCGAACAGCTTTTTGAGGTGGGGTTAGTGGATGACTTCTAAAATGAAGGGTAAGAATGAAGGCCAAAGGACGCGATTCGTCGATAAATGGTCGCCATTGAAATCTGGCGATTTACAGCTCTTGCCCAATCTATGGCAACAGACCTAGTTGTTTGAAATCGGTTCTGTGTGGCCATTCGTCTCTGATACCGATCTTCACGGGTAGTAGTAGTCGTGGAGGTCTTTCAGCCGGATGATGTCGCTGTATACCTTTATTTCCTAAATTTAAATTAACTACAAAATACTGCTTGCGCAGTTGAAAATATCTAATCCACACACATCATTATTGCGTAAATCATCAGAACATCTAAAAAATACTGCTTGCGCAGTATATTTAATACACAAATCACTGCGCAAGCAGTATTTTATAGATTTTCAAATTAACAGGAGACGGTAAAGTGTGTGGGGGGAGTAACGGTCCATCATTCCTTCCATAAACACAAGCTGAACTCATCGCTAAACGCGATGTTGCTCCATTTTTCAACCCAACCCTGTCACCAAGCCAGGCGGGCAGCTTTTTGAGGTGGGGTTAGTGGAAGACGTCTAAAATGGACGGTAAGAATGGAGACCAAAGGATGAAATTCGTCGATAAATGGTCGCCATTGAAATCTGGCGATTTACAGCTCCTACCCAATCTATGACAACAGACCTAGTTGTTTAAAATCGGTTCTTTGTGGCAATTCGTTTCAGATACCAATCTTCACGGGCGTTACTACGTCAGAGGAGTCTTTTAGCCGGATGATGTCGCTGTACACCTTTATTTCCTAAATTTAAATTAACTACAAAATACTGCTTGCGCAGTTGGTAATATCTAATCCACAAACATCATTATTGCGTAAATCATCAAAATATCTAAAAAATACTGCTTGCGCAGTATGTCATACACAAATCACTGCGCAAGCAGTATTTTATAGATTTTCAAATTAACAGAAGACGGTAAAGTGTATGGGGAGAGTAATGGTCCATCATTCTTCCATAAACAAAAGCTGAACTCATCGCTAAACGCGATGTTGTTCTATTTTTCAACCCAACCCTGTCACCAAGCCAGGCGAGCAGTTTTTTGAGGTGGGATTAGTGGAAGACGTCTAAAATGGACGGTAAGAATGGAGAACAAAGGACGCAATTCGTCGATAAAAATGGTCACCATTGAAATCTAGCGAGTTACAGCTCTTACCCAAACTATGGCAACAGACCTAGTTGTTTGAAATCGGTTCTCTGTGGCCATTCGACTTAGATACCGATCTTCACGGGTAGTAGTAGTCGTGGAGGTCTTGCAGCCGGATGATGTCGCTGTATAACTTTATTTCCT
Source organism: Ontholestes murinus (assembly GCA_963969525.1). Classification (NCBI taxonomy): domain Eukaryota; kingdom Metazoa; phylum Arthropoda; class Insecta; order Coleoptera; family Staphylinidae; genus Ontholestes; species Ontholestes murinus. The sequence goes on from OZ018392.1 coordinate 6,615,859, forward strand.
AAATTTAAATTAACTACAAAATACTGCTTGCGCAGTTGGAAATATCTAATCCACAAACATCATTATTGCGTAAATCATCAAAAACATCTAAAAATACTGCTTGCGCAGTGTATCTAATACACAAATCACTGCGCAAGCAGTATTTTATAGATTTTCAAATTAACAGGAGACGGTAAAGTGTGTGGGGGGAAGTAACGGTCCATCATTCTTCCATAAACAAAAGCTGAACTCATCGCTAAACGCGATGTTGTTCTATTTTTCAACCCAACCCTGTCACCAAGCCAAACGGGCAGCTTTTTGAGGTAGGGTTAGTGGAAGACGTCTAAACTGGACGGTAAGAATGGAGACCAAAGAACGCAATTCGTCGATAAATGATCGCCATTGAAATCTGGCGAGTTACAGCTCTTACCAAATCTATGGCAACAGACCTAGTTGTTTGAAATCGGTTCTCTGTGGCCATTCGACTTAGATACCGATCTTCACGGGTAGTAGTAGTCATGGAGGTCTTTCAGTCGGACGATGTCGCTTTGTAGCTTTATTTCCTAAATTTAAATTAACTACAAAATACTGCTTGCGCAGTTGGAAATACCTAATCCACAAACATCATTATTGCGTAAATCATCAAAACAACTAAAAAATACTGCTTGCGCAGTATATCTAATACACAAATCACTGCGCAAGCAGTATTTTATAGATTTTCAAATTAATAGGAGAAGGTACAATGTGTGGGGGGATTAATGGTCCATCATTCTTCCATAAACAAAAGCTGAATTCATCGCTAAACGCGATGTTGTTCCATTTTTCAACTCAACCCTGTCACCAAGCCAGGCGGGCAGCTTTTTGAGGTAGGGTTAGTGGAAGACGTCTAAAATGGACGGTAAGAATGGAGACCAAAGGAGGCAATTCGTCGATAAATGGTCATCATTGAAATCTGGCGATTTACAGCTCTTACCCAATCTATGGCAACAGACCTAGTTGTTTGAAATCGGTTCTCTGTGGCCATTCGACTTAGATACCGATCTTCACGGGTAGTAGTAGTCGTGGAGGTCTTTCAGTCGGACGATGTTGCTGTATATCTTTATTTCCTAAATTTAAATTAACTACAAAATACTGCTTGCGCAGTTGGAAATATCTAATCCACAAATATCATTATTGCGTAAATCATCAAAACATCTAGAAAATACTGCTTGCGCAGTATATCCAATACACAAATCACTGCGCAAGCAGTATTTTATAGATTTTCAAATTAACAAAAGAAGGTAGAGTTTGTAGGTGTTAGTAACATTCGTCGGTTACTCTATTCGTTGGTGCAACGGGTAGGTATTACTTCCCGGATATCCCTCGTATATAATTATAATACTACATATACTATATATTTTCATGTGTATACATATTATTAATTATAGATTTATTATTCACATTATTTTGAATTGAATTGAAGTTTACAATAGCGCCATGACTTTGCAAATTAATGTGCAATCCGTTTCCTTCGCACGTGTCGAATCCGATCCGGCGACCTTCGAATTAGTTGCAAGGTTCGCCGGCAAGGGAAAGTAAATGATTCCAGTTTCTTTTCGGTGAGAAACGGATTAATGTTTTCAATGCGAATATTGCGGGCCGAATATTTGAAACGATTTTTGGTGTAGCGCTTTATGCAAAAATTACATCGGAATATTCAATTTCGCCATTAGCAACCGTGCTACTGCCTTAGAAACCCGGCGACGCCAAGGTGACTTGTCGTTTGTTCTATTGACTTATTGCGCTAATATTTCACGCCTTTTATCGATTTCTGTAATTAGTGAAATAGAAGTTGTAGCCTTTACGAATTATATAAATATTGAAAATGCAACTATGAAAAGAATTAACTCGTATGCCTAAAAGTACCAGACATATGTAAAAAATATAGTCATAGGTAAATCCTAGCGCAATCGGTTGCAAAATCCTTTAGATATGGAAAGAATGTTCTTCTCTGCATTTGGTGGGATATGATAAGATTTGTTGCAAGCGGATGAAACAGTTACTGCGGACTACTACTAACGTCAATTAATCCGCTTGGGTGAAGAATTGGGACGAAAACAGCCGTTTACTGGTGAAGAAGAACGTCCAGTGAACAACGCCAGACCACACATTGCTACCAATACGAAACGCATCATAATGAGTGAGTGGATGGGACGTCTTGCAGCACCCTACATATTCAGCAAACTTTTCTCCATCCCAGTGGATGCAACACGCCTTGTCCAACATGCACTTCCAATCAGTGGATGAGATCCAAAAATGGCTTGATGAATTTATCGTGTCCAAAAATGTAACAGAAATGTAATCCATCAGCTGCCTGAAAGATGGCTTAAAGTTAAAGGAAGCAATGGCAAAAGCTTTGATCGAATCATTTAATTTACTTACTGAAATTGGTTTATTCATTATACAGCTAATACGCTCTAGTGTATATAGTCGTATTTAATGTGTCTTATCTGTTGCACTACTTATAATACAAAATAATACTCAGATGTGTTTGGTTTTTCCTTACAATATAAATATTTATCATGTATCAGCATATAGAGGAAGGTAAAGTTCATTAACCTATAATTTATGGGAACGACTAGTACTAACAATTTTTTTTATATTTCACTCATTCTCTATCCAATCATGGCTAAGAAAAATAATTATATTGATGACACAGGTTAACAATATGCAATTGTATGTGTCCGTGAACGTAAACAAGTTCAAAATTAAAAATAGCAATGGCCTTTGTACTCAAGCTAACGATCAGATTGGAGGCCGAAGCGCACATTCGCAAAGTGCAAATCCTTTTCTATCGAGTGCAGCGAACTTTTGCAAAAACGAGTTTGAGTTTGCTAATTATGCAATGATGTAATTCGATTTGCACGCGAAACGTTTCCTCCTGACTCGCAAAGGACGGAGCGCCATTCGTGGTCGATCAAAGGCCTGAGGTGGAAAAGGATGGAAGACACCTACCAACCAGGCGCATCTGAATGTGGCCAAACGAGTTTTTTCGCCTCGTGTCCTGCCAAAGGATCCTCCGTCTCGCTCGCCTGATCTCGCTGCGAGTGCAATGAATCCTATTAAAAAAAGTTGTTTTGTTCGGAGCAGGAAGTTCGGATTCAAGGACGAGCCGGCCCTGGCGTTTCGCATTATATAAGGCCACGGTGCAATAAAAACATTAAACGACACATGCAAAAATTGTTACGGGTTCACTGCACTGTGCGATTGTGACGGCTCGTTATTTTTACGGCACTTGACTTTTGATACGTGCAAAAATTTCGGCGATAGCGCTCTTTATCGCGCGATAATATTGCACAAACAATTATATCATTAAACGAGTATTTCCTAATTATCTGTGTGTATTAAATCACTCGCATACAATTCGACTCATTAACCTCAAACAATTAACCTCACGGGGTCGTCTAATCTAATTCCATTGACTTGTGTTTTTTTTCGCGATTAATTATTGCAAAGTTGAATAAATTTAAATCTAAAAAATATAAATACGTGGGTGGATCAAATATAAACCAAAGAAAACCCGTTTTCACAGTGACTAAGATGTGGAATAGTTTATGAGCAATTATCAAAAGACACAATAGATTAGTCTTGGATAATGGCGTCAAGAAACTTCAACTTCACTAGAAAATATGTGTACACAAAAGCAATGTAGTTTATTTGTTGAATTTGGTTCTCATTTATCACATGGTGAGCTCTGACCGGACATGGCCAACATTAGGGATACCCCTCCAAGCGTTGTGCTGTCCTTTGCTCGTCACCTTGAGTGGCTAAATGAGTGATAGAACAACGGAGGGCTGTCCCAGCCAGGGGGACATAACGGGCCTAGTGAGGCCTAGGTACTGTGGTCAATTATTTGATCAATCCAGATCCAGATCACATAGTGAAACATTTTTAATAATAAGGATTGTTTACAATGTGGCACTTGATTAGTTTCACAATTTGTTTACAATTTATTCCAACTAGTTTCGATTTTTACATAATTATCCCGATTACATTTGATTTGCCCTCGTATTCAAATAACAAGTTTCACAATATGAAACCCTACAAATATTATGCTTTCAAGTATAATTTAATATATTTTGTAATATTATTACCTTAGAAAGCAAAATTTGTAGATTCATTTTAGGAAATATATACTATAACACTGGCTATATTAATTATATTTGTATTATAGTTTTTAATTTTAAGTTTTTAATTGTTATAAACTATAATTGCTAACTTTTCACTATTAAAAACTGAAGGTGAAATAATTTGCATTGCCGTATATTGTATTGCAGTCTCGCGATGTGTTGGAAAAAGAAAAAAAATGGTTTTATTGCATATTTTTAGTGTTGTGTTTTATTGATCGTAAATGTTTTATCGCGCCGGGTGAAGAAGGTACGAAGAGGAAACTCGATTTGTCACGAGAGAAGTGCCATGTTTGGATGTATTAAATTACAAATACGATTTTTACGTTCACCCGGAGTCATATTCTATATTCTAGTTATATTTGTTTATTAACCGAATGATGGAAAAACATAAAGTAGCGTAAACTTTTCTAAAAGGAAGAGGACGCGGCTGGGGGATTCGCTAAACACGATTGAAACAAAAAGAAATATAATTTCAATTGATTATCTTAATATTGAAGTATTAATAATAATTTATTTATTTTAAATGGTACATATTATTTATTATACATTGTATTATAAAGAAATTGATAATATTTGTTGATCCTTTCAAATCATTTTATTTGCTCGAGCATTTTGAACTGATCGATCTTCTAGAGTGGCTTAAAAAGATCGAAAGAAAAAAGGTGTACGAAAAAATTGCCACCAACTTAATTTTTCCGCAACTGTTAAGAGATTAATTCGTCAACTGTTAAGAGATTAATTGAAAAATTCAGGGAAACTGGATGAGTCAGAGACACTAAACACACTGTTCGTTCAAAAACAAGCCGTTAAAATGTCAATATCGAAGCAGTGCGTTGTTGCAAATACCATAACATCAATTCAGCGTCGTGGACAGGAATTGCAAATTTCAAAAAGCTCTCTACAGTGCATAATCACAAGAAATATGTGTCTCCATGCTTACAAAATTCAATTAACACAACTGCTGAAGCTTACTGGACATGCACAGCGAAGAGAGTTCGTTGAATGGATTTTTGAACATCAACAAGTTGCTAATTTTTCGAGCAAAATCATCCTAAGCGATGAAGCACATTTTCACCATCATGGCTTTGTCAAACGCCAAAATTGCCGTCTTTGGGGATCGGTGAACCCACGTGTCATTAACAAAAAACTAATGCATTCACAACGTGTGATTGTTTTGTTCAAATTTTGGTCTGGAGGCATCATATTTTTTAAATGAGACTGGTCAAGCTGTGGCTGTTAGTGCTGCTCGATATCGAAAAGGAAAACATGGAGAATGTTTTTTGAGGAAGGAGTTACTGATACACCTCCAACATCCAGGCTCCACAAAGTCCTGTCCACAGATCACTCCAATAGCATCGAAGTAATAAAAAAATTAGATGGAAGTTATGCAGAGGGGCTCAAGGAAAGACTCAGTGTGCTGTCAAAAATGCAGTTCCCAGATTCAACATCTGTGGACTCTCAAACTATAGAAATAAGCATATTTCTACCTTTTAGAGAAAGCAAAAGCAAGGCTTGCAAACTCATTATTCTTCTTCTTTTGATGGATTTATCCGTTAATAGATATTTGCGATAATATGATCCACTTTTTCTGGACTTCTGAGTGTATGAACCAGACTACCTATAGTATTCAGTCCAGTCCATTGTCTTAAATTCCTGAGCCAGGGCATCTATTTTCTTGCTATTCCTCGTTTTTTTCTTCAATATTGCCTTTTATGATTACTTAAAGGATATAATATTTCTGATTTCCCATGAAGGGTCCCAGATATACCACTTTTCTTCTTTTTATTGAAGTCATTTCTCCAAAAAAATCATGGAGAAAATTATAGAGAACGATATAAGGAGCAGTGCCCTGAAGGCAAATCCGCTCCATAAGCAGCACTGTGTCCATCAACCTGGAAAATCTACTGTGGATGCACTTCATAGCCTCAAAACAGGCTTAGAAGCTTCACTACAATTCAAGGTGCACTAAGTATTTTCATTGATATTGAAGGTGCGTCTGACAACACAACCTTCAAAACAGTAGAAAAATGTTCTGCATACCAAAATAAGATGGATTAATTATGTAAAAAAAGAGTTAAAATATGTTTTGAAAAAGGTTAAAAAAAAACTAAAAATAGAAATTTCTCTTACAAAAAAACCTTTCAAATTTTGAATGAAAAGAAAAACAATTGGAATTGCGAAAAAAACAATTGATGACATTCTTAGAAATAATTGGAATTTTGCCAAAAATTCGATTAATTTTTTTTTGTCCGAATTTTTAGAATTTGGTAAAAAAACAATTTAGTTTTAATAACGAGAAAAACTAATTTCTAGGAGCGTTTCTGCATTATTAATGTTATTATTAATACTGCACTAGAAAATCAATATTAAATTTCCAATTTAGTCTATTTATTCATTTAAAAAGGTAAAAAATAACGCCAAAAAAATCAAATATACTAAATTGAAAACTTTCTTAACAAGTCATTTGCTTAAAACTAGTTGAAATTTAAATTGGACCGTTAAAAAACTAAAGAAATCATTGTTGTTTGAAATATTTTAAAAAACTAATTTGTTTATATGACTTTAAAATACAAAAAAAAATATATTGAAAACATTCATAAAAACTGTTGAAATTTTACCAAAAATAAACCACAATTGAAATAATCCAATAAAATAGTTGAAACAATTTGGGATTAAACAAATAGACAAATTGAAATTTTTTGTACCCTTACTTCTAAATTCAAAAAAAGAAATATGCTTAAATTCAGTGAAAGTTATAAAATTTCTTAAATTCAGTTGAAATCTTCGTTGAAAATAAGAAAAAAGAGAGAAACTTCTATAACAATATCAAAATTAAAAAATTTCTATCTTCAGTCTATATTATTTTGTGTTTTTTTTTTATCTTCAAGAGGTTATTAAAAAAATCCATTTCTATTGCTGATATAGATAAACTCAAGCCAAGAAAGTGTTGACACATAAATTCTATAAAAAAAAGTTTAAGGGGTTTCTGTTTTTTTATGTAATCAATTTAAATCTTACAAAAAAGCATTAAAAAAATACTTAATTTTGATTTAGATCAGTTAAATAATCCACTACTAGAACTAATACATGCATTTTGTCCAAATTAACAATATTGTATACCCTTTTCTGTTTGTAAACCACAACTTTTAAACCCACCCCGAATTTTTCAATTATTGTTATTTAATTAATCATAATAATTAAGTCGCCCAACTTTTTTGACGTTTGTATTTTTTATTTTTTTAAATGTCATTTAACTATTGGGAAGGAACTCTTTTTGTTTGAAATGTACATGTAGTTAATAAAAACAATTTTGTGAAAAAAGTGCTTACATTTTGAATACAATGTACTATATGTCACACCTTAAAAATTTCTTTCTTTCGACTTCCACTGTTGCTTTCTCTTTCCTAGGCTATATCTTGAATCTTAAAGTATAAAATCTATAGGTTTTTATCTTCTGCTGTCTGTCTTCTATCTTTAACGATCAGGTTACTGTTACTTTTTATTTTTTATTGAAGCATAAGCCTAAAATCTATAGGCTCTTATTTATCTTCAACTTTCAGGTTATTATCTTTCTCATTAATTCTTTAGTCGTTTTTCGTATATTAACTGCTTTCTGTATTATATCTTCAGGCGTTAATCTATAGTTCTGCTTTCTCTTTCTAAGCTTCTATCAGGATTCAGACCCTAGTCTTCTGTCTTCTTTTTTTTGGTTTAAAGACTATAGTCTTCTATTTGCTATCTTTTACTCTCTACCTTTTGTATCCAGTCTTTAGTCTATTGTCTTCAGCCTTTAGACAATAATTTTCTGTTTTTAGATGTTGATAATTATTCTTGCAAAAGTTCTGCTTTTTGTCTTTTACTTTAGCATATTATATGCTATAATTTCTAATTTGTATCTTAAAGTTATTTTCTACCACCGTTTGTCTTCTGTCTTCTGCTTTTTTGCATTCTTGGTTCTTATTTCATTAAACAGTTTATAAATTTGGTAACTAAATGATCTTTCGAATCTTGCAGTTTTGTGAATTGATGGACTGATTAGTCTCTTATTTCTTAGAGACATCTGTGTGTGGACATCTGTTCTAAATTTCACTTTTTTAGAGATACGTTGGTTTCTTCAGCAAGATGATTTTATGACACAAGACAAGGAACTTTAATTGGCGCCTGTTGTGCATGTTAAGCTATTGTATTTCCAGTAATTTATGACTAATTCTGTCATATTTGCATACATCAAATATTAAGCCAAGACAACTATTTTGAACTCTGTGTACACGATATACATCCTGTGTGATATATGGTCCATACATTTCGCTATAATATGAAAAATGCGAGAGAACAAGCGAGTTACAAAGTATAGATTTAGTTTCTAGGGAGAGGTAGCATCTATGTGGATAAAACAATTTTAGTTTAATATTGCTTCTTCTAATGTAATTGTTTATTTGTGAATTATATCGAAAAGTGTTATCAATAATCAATCCAAAATTTCGCGCGTTGGTAAACAGTCTTCGTCTTCTTGATTTTGTCTTGTGCTTTTTACTTTAAGTTTCTTATCATCTATGCACTCTTGTCCATAGTTTTTACTCTTATCTCTTATTTCATACGTTTTAAATGTTTTTCCTTCCAACATTTGTCTTCTGTCTTCTATTTACCTTCTTTCATATCCCGACTACAATACCATTGTACAAAGTTTACAGAAAATAAAAATATAATAAAAATATATGAACAAATTAAAACTAGCAATTAAGATATAAAATAATTTAAGGATGGCACAATACATAACAACATCATATCGTCCCCAGCCGAAGACGCCCTCAATAACATAGTAAAATGGTGTCTGAGGGAAGGCTTCAATGTCAAATCTGACAAAACTGTGGTGGTACCTTTTACTAATCGTAGGAAGCTGACTATCACAGCTTCCAAAATAAAAAGGGCAAGAAATTGCGCCGTCCAATCAGGTGAAATAATACGCCATCGGTCTGACACATATATAGAAACATTTTTGACCGACCGATTTGATTTTCGGGTAGTACTAATCTACAAACAGTACGTGTCAAAATTTCATGGGATTCTGACCGTTAGTTTAGAAGTTGTATTCATTTTAGTTACCACGGTTTTTAATTTTTAAGTCAATGGATAGAAAGGAATTTCGTGTATTAATTATACACTGTTTTTTGATGGGGAAAAATACTGTTGGAGCTAAACAATAACTTGATAAGGATTTTGGGTACTCACAGGGAAATCAACTATTATTAACTGGTATGCTAAATTTAAACGCGGTCGTTCAAGCACTGATGATGCTGAACGCTCTAGTCGCCCAAAACCGGCCAGAAAACATAAAAATGTCCACAATGAGTTTGAAAAGACCGTAACATGAAGTTCTAAGAAATAATGTCTTTGCAATTTTAGACGAAAATTTAGGCATGGCCAAGTTGTTTTCGAAGTGGGCGCGTTTTCTCATACCGAACCAGAAACAACAACTCGTAGAAGATTCATAGCGCTGTTTGAAGCTGTTCAAGCAAAATAAAAAGAATTTCTTGCATCGGTATGTGACAATAGAGGAAGTATGGATTCACTACTTCACGCCTGAATCATAGAGATCATCAGTTGAGTAGATAACAGTAGGTGAAAGTCATCCAAAGTGACCAAAAAACAAGTCGGCTGGCAAGATTATGAAATCGTAATTTGGGACGCGCATGGAATTTTCTTCATCGACTATCTTGAGAAAGACAAAACTATCGATACTTTTTGTATCGATTGAGTGCAGAAATCAATAAAATACGGCCTCACATGCAAAAGAAAAAAAGTGCCTTTCACCAGGGCAATTCCTTGTATCACAAGTCTATGAAAACAATGGTTAAATTAGTTGAATTACGTTGTCAATTGCTTTCCCACACACCGTACTCTTTAGATTTGTCCCCCAGCGACTACTGGCTTTTTACAGACATAAAAAAGGTGCACCAGGAAAAGAAATTTGGCTCAAATGAAGAAGTGATTGCCGAAACTGAGGCTTATTTTGAGAGCAAAGACAAATCGTTTTACATAAAGGGCATCGAGAAGTTAAAAGAGGATTGGAATGAATCTGAAGGAGTATATGTTGAAGAATAAAGTGGATTTTCCAAAAAATAATTGCTTTTTCTTAGTTAGACCGGAGACTTATTGAGTGATGTGTTATATAGGTTTGAAACGCACACCTAGAAAAAATAATCCGCAAAGCTACAGCGGCACTATGGATATGCTGGAAGCTCTTTGTTAGATCATGGGGACTGAAAGCCAAAATGATACATTGACTGTACATTATGGTATTAAGACCCTCCATTGTATTTTATCTGAGTAGAAATCTATGTTTTAATACGTATATTTGTCTGGCATTTATATTTTCATCTTAACCAAATATAATGACTCGTAGTATCAATTAAATATTCCTTTTTTAGGACAAAAAGGCCATATTTGGCAAATAATTTGATGAATCATCATCAAAAAAGTCTTCATGAAGCAACTGATAATAGAAGAATCATTAGTATAGTATGGTGGGTCAAGGCACAAATGAAACTTTAAACCCTTCAGAGAATGGCGTATCCTGGCATAAAGGGGGCTACGCACATCACTCTCTCTCTGTAGCAATGGAAATTTTACTGAACTAACTACCTGCACGAAAAAATCAGAAAAAAGGTCTGGCATGGTACAGAACATTCGGAAACAGAGAAATTAAGGCAGGTCCACATAATCCGTAGGCATACAGTTTGTCGTTTATAATGGACATAATTATGCCAGTAATGGCCAATACTTTGCCTAAATCGCAAAAATACTTTGCTGAAAATGAATTCCATCATCTGAAGCAGAAGAAGGGTCCAGAGTGGAAGAACATATGATGAACTCCGCCCGCAAGTCCTGTGACCTAAATTTTTGTAATTTTTAATGTATTTATCTTAATTTTTTTTACATTATTTTAATAGGATCTTGTAAAGTAAATATAAATAAATAAATAAATAAATAAATGTTTCGTCCACTCTATCAAACGTACAAGAGAAATCAAAAAATAACCCTGCAACATACAATTCTCGGTCTATTTTTTTATTTTTCGTTAATAATTCCAATGTGGCTGTTTCTGTAGAATATTCTTTGCGAAAACCGTGCTGGTTTGGGTTTGGTATAAATTTGATCAGTCTATTTAGAAATATATTGCAAATATTTTTGCAAAACAACTTAATTCAGCCATTTGTCTACAGTTTGCGACTTCACCGACACTTCCTTTCTTGTGCACTGCGTTAATTTTCGCGGATTTTAATCTCTCAGAGAAAATTCCGGCATTTCATAATAAATTTATTAGGTAATACGATTTCATCAATTAATTGTTTTAAAATTTGCACAGTTATCTCATCACAACACGAACTAGATTTACTTTTTAAATTCTTAATAATTTTTCGAATTTCTTCCACATCGGTAGGCTCCAGGAATATAGTTGGAAAGTGTTAATGGTACCGTACACTTCTTGGATACGTTATTTCCACAATGATGAATTATTTTGCTGATAGCAATGGAAGAGAAATAAGAGCAAACACTTCCGCCGAGTATATTGGTGAATTTAATATGTTGCCAAAAATTTTGTTGTCTGTTTGTGGCTAAATCCAATTCATCTGCGATAAATTTCTCTTTTGCATTCTTTATAAGAATTGTATGACGTTGTTGTTGAAGTAGTGCTTTTTTGGTGTAATTCAAATACAATGGCACATTTTTTTTGATTTATCAAATTTATTATCGCAGTGTTTTTTTCGAAATTAAATTTGCATTTTCGATGGATAAGTGGCTAGTTGTAAATCTTCTATTAATATTTTTGGTTTGTTAATTTCGGAGTTTACCATTACAAAGTCCTTTATATTTTTTGTTTTATTAATAACGTCGTCGGTAGATGGAGATTGTTCATGAATTTTTTGCAATAATACTACTGTACTCTTTAATATACTTATTTTGTCATTGAGTTCTTCAATAATTTGTAATTGGTTTTTAATTTCGTTATTGACATTCGTTTCTTTCAATTTAGATCTTCGGTTTAGACGTTTAGTACAGCAGTGAACCAATCCATCTTCATCGACATGAATTCCTTTAATTTTAAGAATACATAACGGATGGAAAACATTTTCACAATCAGCAAACTGAATGGATTCGTTCAATTCTCAACAGCACTATTTACATGCGCCATTATAACTCTCTGTTTCGTCACCTGTCACCTGCTACTGTCACTATCTGATGAATCGAGGAACTGTATGTTCTGTGGTTCCGATATATCACAACAAAGTATAGTAGTTTCTATTTACTGAGAATCAGTTCCTTTTGTACAAGGCCAATCAGTCTTATAAGCTGAAACAATAGCTTTAGAAAGATGTGCTCTAGTTTGTACGAAGATCTCAGACAGCCAGACAGTTTTCCAACGAACGCCGCCTGAAGAAAACCGTTGCGACGTTCGAAACGTTGCAAAGCTGTTCTTTTCAGAACCATCAATCAAAGAATTAAGCCCAACTCATATAAAAGGCAGATGAAAGACTAAATTTATATATAAGAAAAGCAGACTAAAGATAAACAAACAAAAAAGCAGATAAAAATCAAACAAGAAACACAGATGAAATAAACCCAGGTAAAAAAATATAAATTATTGTTAATCAAAGACAGTTCAGATCATGAAATTGCTACTGATTTCAAATTATTGTAGCAATGACCTAACCGACGCGCGGTTCATTCATAACACTTACTGATATCATTTATTTTTCGTTGTAAACAAGATGTGCGATTACAATTTTTATCACAGTCAAAATTTCTGTCTAATGCATTTATCTGTCTGAGTATTACAAGTAATACAAGGATGACATCCACTCAAAAATTTTAAACAAAATGATAATGCTTCAATTATTAAATAGATTAAATTCCCCATTACACATAGTTTATAATTGTGCACTATTATTGATTAGATTATTTCAGAGAGTGAAATCAATCTACACATTAAGTTTGTATGTTGTGGTACTATTTTTGAAAATAAAGGAAACTTTTTTGTACAACGTTTTATTACACTTTTCGTGACTAGTTTCGATTCAACGAAGTTTTCTTTATTTAAAAAAATTGAAAATGTACCACGAAGTGAACGCCGAGAACTAACTAAAACGTGTCCCCTTCTTCATTATATTCAAAATGTACCACAAAGTAAACGCCTCCTCAATTAAACATTTGAAATAAATAATATCTCTTGTAAATTTAACCGTAAACATTTAAATATAGATAAGTTGTGTTTCAACATCATATTTTAATTCCAGCAATCTATGGTCCGGCCATTTTTCTCAAATTAACGTGACACCCTGTATATTCACATTTTCCTCTTAATTTGATGCCCAAAATCGAATCCATATGCAAAATGTGAAATGGCCGCACTGTACTTCGCTAACTGTACTTACCGGGAATTTCAGATTACAACAGAAACGTAATTATCCCGTAACGCTCCTTTGACATTTGATACCCCTGAACCTACTTCAATTACAGAAATATCTCGGGTGTGAACAAAGTAACGAAGCATTATCCAAGGTTAGTGCAGCGCGTACACTCTAGATGTCGCAACGTGTTTGGCATTGAAATCGCTCGCTGAGACTAGTAAAGTAAAAGTTCATTACTGAGATTGGCAAATCGGTAAGGATAGAAGAAAAAAAAAACAATACAACCACACTTTTATAGTTCCCACCCATGATTGCTAATTAGTTTAATCGTGAGTACATGTGATTATCATTATATTAATTATTACACGTAGTGTTAATTGTAATAAATAATTAATAATATAAATTGTATGTAACAGTTTAAACGTAACTTTTACATTTATTTCAATAAAATGATTATTTATCTTATTGAATATTTAGTTAGTTAAGTAAAATTTGTGAAACAGACCAAGTGAATTTATAATTAAATTCACTTGGTTTGTTTCACACAACAATCTATATATTAACATAATGTTTCACCAAGCGATTAATGAGAAACAAGTGTATGATGGCTTAGTTAAGTTTATTTATTAAATATAAATTCATAAAAATAATACATAAATTATTAATTATTGGTAATTATAATATTTTATAATAACCGAAATGAAATCTTTAACCTTCATAATCCTTTGTACGTTGATCAAACTTTCACATTGCATATAGATTAACGGATTGTATTTAAAAACGAAGACTAACGTAAATACAACGGAGTAAGTTCTGAAATGTAAATAATATTTTAGCGGAAATAATTAATGCGATGAACACGAGCGCGAATTATTGTTGTGTTAGTTGAGTGGCCTACAGTTGCACTCTATAAATCAACTAAAGAGCACTGGGTTCACGAGCCATCTCGTTTGGCTCACTTTCAAGTCCGTAAGTAAATAAATAAGACAATTGCCGCGGTTAATAACTTCTTTCTACGCCCGCATGGTTTTACGATTCCGAGAATGCTAATATTTTACTAATGGATTCGCACTGGGGCTTATAGAACAGTATAATTCATTGTATAACGTCCACCATTGTTTATAGTAATCCTTTCTTCCTTTTTATTATCCGGTATCATTTTAGTAATCTTAGTTTGATTCTATATTGTCGAAATGTTTGTTGGTTTTGTACAACTAATAACTTCAAATTTAAAAAAGGACCAATAGGTATTTTCTGGTCTAAAACTATAGTGAATGTATCATTAATAATTTGCGAAACGTAATGTTACCATCAAATTAACAACTCCTTCTTCTTCTTTAACCCGTTTGTCCCTGAATTTAAAAAATTCATTTTGAAACAAAAATTATAAATATTTGGGACAATTTAGTACCAACTTATATTATTCAGCTGAAAAAAATTAATTATGTTGGGGGGTTGGTGAGGGGTTGTGGTACAACTGTTTACCAACAGGGTTTTTGTGTGGTACAAAGTTGAACCAGCAGGATTCAAATGGCGCAGTTACAAACTCAGACATATTTTTAGTATGATTTATTTATTCAAATTTATATAAATGCTAAACTATTTTGTATGATACAACATAAAACAATCTTTGCACAAAGGCAAATTACATTCCTTGCAAATTGTTTTTGTTCTTTTTTGTCGTTTTTCTCCCGCGCATCTTGCATATCTTCTTCTTCTTTGTTCTTCAACAGAAAGATGCAAAGATGTTGCCCCGTAAAGTTTTCTTTTCTTAGAAGGAGGACCCCTTTTTGGAGGAGGCATGGAGGTAATTGTCATGCCTTGAGTGATTAGTTCTTCGGCAAGAGTTACTATGAAACAAAGATAAGGAATTTGTTCATTCTTACGTCTCAAATCATTATAAATAATCCATGCATTTACTGCAGACATACTGAGACACGTATAAAACACTTTTTTCCACCATTTAGCAGATTTCCTGTCGTGGTCGTACATGCCTATCAGCTCGATCAACTCCTCCCATTTTCTTGCGATAGAATGCAATTGCTTCTCGACACTCAATTGTCTCCTGATCACTAGTTTTGGTCCTTTTTGTAACTGTGGTCAAATTAGGCTTGTGGCAAATACTTAGTAGCAACACTTCTTTAGTATCTTACCATTTCACACATAGCAATCTTGTAGAAGTACATCTGAATGCAGACTGTCCACGTTGAAGTTTACCTTCAATAGCGGCTACATTTTGCAAGTACCTAACGCAGCATAATTCAGCGTCTCTAATAAATTTACGCTTGTAAAAAATCTGTCGAAGCACAAAACAACATCTTTGGATTTGATTGTTGAAGAAAGATTTGACGACCCGTTCACCAAGAGTCAAGGATCCATCCTTACTAGAAGTACTCGTAGGAGATTCTTTACCGGAGTACACGTCGATATCGTAAGTATAACCGGAATCTGCGTCGCAACGAAGCCACAGTTTTATTCCTCGTTTAGTTCGCTTCAGCGATGTGCGGCCTTTGAATTTTGTCATGAACTCGTCGACACTTTGGTAGTGACTATCTTAATGGCATCTAGAGTATGTATATTTCAAACATGATATCAATTCGTCAATATAATAAGTTTTTGACATTCGGTGGTTTTTCTGGCGGAGAAAAGTAAAGTTTTGAAGAGCATGAATCGATCTCGACAAATCGCCTTTTCGATTGTACGATTTCACATGGACTCTTTTTGTCTCCAATAGTGATTCAGGCAAGGTACGTACGACATAATAAAGATGCATTCTTATAATTTTTGAATTTATCCTATATCTGTCATCTTTTCTTTACGCTTTTTATCTTTATTCAACATATCAAGTCTCTAATTAGTACAGTCGACTATTTGTATGTAGAGCGAATGAGGAAAAACTTTATGAAACAGTTGCATTGGACTTAACTTCTTGGTAATATCTTCAGCAAGCTTACAAGCACTCTCAGGTTGAAGTTTTTTGATGGGTTCAAACTGATCGTCGGGGATCGTCCAATCGAGAATACGATTTATTTTATTGTGACTAAGATTTCCTTTTTCTACTTCAGAATCACTTGATAAACTTGATTTAGATTCTTTTTCAGTTATGATAGTTTTTGTAACTCCTGAAGAGGTAGCTTCCGATAAATCTGCTTCGTCATCGTCATCATCACTTGGTTCATAATTGTCGCTTGATCCAGACGAAAAGCGATCTTCATCATCCTTAAGCTCATCGATGATAGTTTGCAACTCCTTTTCAAACAAAGGACGTCGATTCATCTTACGACTAAAATTTAAAAAAAAAATAGAATTACATACCTGATGGTCCAAATGTGTACCAAAATACCGGCTGGTAAATAGATGTACCATTCCGAAACATGATAAAGAATTTACAAAATAGAAACAAATGATACATACCTGAGTGTTGGCAACGTTTATAGAAGTATTACACACAAAACCACACAAAAAAGTTAACAGTAAAATAAAGACTATAATTGTACTAGAATGTTTTTCTTCCACAAAAAAATACTTTCTTCTGCAGTTAAACATCTCTAACCTCACATTTTAACACATAAGGCGCATGCCTGAAACCAAAAACCCAAAAGCTACGGTCTGGTACAATTCTCGCTGCTATTAAACGATAAGTTGAACGTTTAGGTATTTTAAAAAGTTATTGGTACATATATGTACCGTTCGGGAAGAAAGGGTTAAAGATAAAGACACAATTTCAGTGACATCTGTTGACTAAACGTTGCACTGGTTTCCCTAAATGAGAAAACAAACCACCACCAATTAGGGAACTCTCAACAGTGACAATTAACAATAACATTGGTGAAAAGATGGTGATGTGGCCATCATACTACTTGCTGTAAACTATGAGGTTTACACATACCAGCCTCCAATCATTAAATCGTAAACGATGGTTTTAATTAAAAGTTGTAAAATAAAAATAAACACAAAATAATTGCAATATTTAGAGATTTATTCATACAAATATTTTAAATAATTATTGATGATGTTTTACTGATTGGAGGGTGGGATAGAGGCCACCCACCCACCCTACATATACATACAAATTTCAATTACTGATCGTCTCGCGGTTTGGAGTAAAATTAATTACAAAACTTTTTGAGTAAAAAACGAAGACAAAAGCTAACATTTTTGAGTGAGTAATTTAATAAATTTTTGTGCCTGATGGGTGGGCAGACTTTAAATCTAAATTAGATAAGATTGGCTATAGAAAGTAATTTATATTTAAACTTAAATTTTGATTTTGTTTGATTTCTTATTATAAAAGGGTTTGACTGCTTTTAGCAGCAAAATCATCAACGATTAACAATTAAAGTTACCGCGTATATGTAGGGTGGGTGGGTGGCCTCTATCCCACCCTCCAATCAGTAAAACATAATCGAGGAATTTAATTAGAAGTTGTAAAATATAAATAAACACAAAATAATTGCAATATTTCGAGATTTATTCATACAATTTTTTTAAATAATATTGATGATGTTTTACCGATTGGAGGGTGGGATAGAGGCCGTTCACCCACCCTACATATACATAAAAATTTCAATTACTGATCGTCTCGCGGTTTGGAGTAAAATTAATTACAAAATTTTTTGAATAAAAATAACAAATTCAAAAGCTAAAATGTTTGAGTGAGTAATTTAATAAATTTGTATGCCTGATGGGTGGGCAGACTTTAAATCTAAATTAGATAAGATTAGCTATAGAAAGTCATTTATATTTAAACTTAAATTTTGATTTTGTTTGATTTTTTATTGTATAAAGGATTTGACTGCTTTTAGCAGTAAAATCATCAACGATTAGCAATTAAAGTTATCGCGTATATGTAGGGTGGGTGGGTGGCCTCTATCCCACCCTCCAATCAGTAAAACATAATCGAGGATTTTAATTAAAAGTTGTAAAATCTAAACAAACACAAAATAATTGCATCTTTTAATACATATATTCATACAAATTATTGATGATGTTTTACTGATTGAAGGGTGGGATAGAGGCCACCCACCCACCCTACATATACATATAAATTTTAATTACTGATCGTCTCGCGGTTTGGAGTAAAATTAATTACAAAACTCTTTGAATAAAAAACAAATTCAAAAGCTAAAATTTTTGAGTAAATAATATAATTTTTATGCATGATGGGTGGACAGACTTTAAATCTAAATTAGATAAGATTAGCTATAGAAAGTCATTTATATTTAAACTTAAAATTTGATTTTGTTTGATTTTTATTATATAAAGGATTTGACTGCTTTTAGCAGCAAAATTATCAACGATTAGCTATTAAAGTTACTGTGTATATGTAGGGTGGGTGGGTGGCCTCTATCCCACCCTCCAATCATTAAATCATAAACGAGGGTTTTAATTAAAAGTTGTAAAATACAACACAAAATAATTGCATCTTTTAATTTATGTATTCATACAAATATTTTAAACCATTGGCGAAGATTCTTTAGTCATGATGTTTTACGATGTCCAACGCTTTTTTTCCCATTATTTTACCCTGGATTATTAGATGAAGGAGTCCGTAAATTTCCGGATGCCTCATTACATGTCCAAAATACTATAGTTTACGTTGTTTTATGATTTTTCAAATGTCGAGAATTTTGTTAATTTTTTGGAGGGCAGCTTCATCAATAATGAACGTTAACACACGTACAACATGTGATATGCGAGTGGAAAGGGGAAGAATTAAGAAGATGAAGAGTATAATTCATTGTAATACTATTGTAGAGCAATTAATAAACTATTGAGGCCACCCAGCTCAACTAAAGAATTCCAACTAGACGCTTCATAATAATTTCCAAAAGAATTTGAATTTTTTGCAATATTTATTCATATCGAATGTGGAATAGAATTAAACATCATCAGGAATCTGCTGCAGGGATGATTGCCCAGTTCCACTATGAAAGTCTTGACATGATTAATATGCTTTGATGGTCTTACGGATAATCGCCCGCTTCCTTAGCAGTCGTATGCTTATAGTTGAGGACTCAGGCCAAACTAAATAAATGATGGTCACCGAAGAGGTCCCCCAAGGCTCCTGCATGGGACCGTCCCTTTGGAATCTTGTTTACGACTGTGACACCAAATAATCTGGTCAGCTTAATGATTGAGAACGACTTAAAGTGGTAGTTGCTAAGTTCGCCAAGGAAGTGCTTGCCAAGAAAGGTGAAGAAACGAATTAGACTTTTAGACCGAAGGGATAGTGGGTGAAGTATTGTTACCAGTTTTACCATTATTTTTTATGGGGTCCACTTTTGGCGTCCAATACGCCCCAAAAAAAAAACTCAAAATCTTAGATGGTCACCATCTTTTCTATGATAAATGTTCAACCTGCGTTAAAATTTAAAAAAAAATATAATAAATGCCCACCAATTTATATAATTTTATATAATTAGTGTTCTAGATTCAGAAATATTTAATAGAGGTTTCTAGAATTTTTCCTTTAAAATTTATTTCTGCTCCAAAAATAAACATTTTTATTTAAGATAGTATTACAATAACATAACAATTGTTAAGCTGCTTCTGTTCTTCTTCATTGGCAATCGACCGATGGTTTGCCAGCTTTCTACAGATTAGAGTGGAAGAACATTCCTCAAGAGTAAAATACGCCTTTCAGCTTGCAGGCGAAATTATTTGTATGGTTTTTTTTCACTGTTTTATGCAATTTGAATTGTATTTATTAAGCCAACAAATAAATTATAAAAAATCTTTGGTAAAATGTTTCTTCAATAATTTCTCTACCTTTTTCGAATTTCCCATCAATTTCTCTGTTGTAAATAAATTAAAAATAAATATTATTCAAAATAAAGGTTTGCTAAAATTTTTGTTCCATTCTTCAAACAAAATTCTTCAATTCTTTGTCCACCTTTTTGGAATTTTCCAGCAACTTCTCTTTTATAAATAAATTAAAAATAAATATTATTCAAAAAATCTGTGCTAAAATTGTTTTTCTATTCTACAAAAAAATCTTGAATTCCTTTTTCCCAAGAACTTCTCTGTTTATAAAATTACCATAATCTTAATAATTAGAAAAAACACGAAAATATTTCGTAAAATCTACAACAAATTAGTCTTATTAAGTTATTTGTTTCTTGTAGTCTTAAAAAGACTAATTTGTTGTAGATTTTACGAAATATTTTCGTGTTTTTTCTAATTATTAGTGAATTTTGTTTATGTTTATGTTTATGTTTATGTTTATGTTTATTAGTCTTTAGCTTTCCTTCCAGAAAAAAATAAATACATATATATACCCAAATATATAACAAAACATACAAAAATTTTGAATGGATGAAGCTGGGCGGAGTTCGTGCAGCTGCGACGTTCTTCCACTCTAACCCTTGTTTTTGTCCATGATGCTGAAGGTGAAAATATCCTCTTGGACATCTGTACTATTTTCTACAACGTAAAGGACTTATATATTTTATTATGCAATAATCTTTTTAAGGATATAATAATTTCGTTCCCTTTGTTATCTTATTACAATCTTTTAGTACATTCTATTATAAAACTTCAAAAAGATTATAGAAAAAACATTTGGAGAATTACAAAAACTAAAATAATGAAAATGAAAGAAATATTGTTGAAAAATTCTTACAAATGTTTGGATTTGATACAGAATGAATAAAAAATGCTGGATAATTCTATACAGTTTATTTTTCTACAGAGACAAACATCTTTATTTAATATTTATTACATTAGGTATTTACATTTGTATATTAAAGTTGTAAATAACTAAGATTTTCAAAATGTGTGTTTATTTTCACTAATAAACACACATTTTAAAAATCTTAGTTATTTACAACTTTAATATGCACATGAATATGGATTTTCAACATCTCCACGCCTTATCTATCAACCAACTTAGGTATTTACAATAATAACCGTCTGTTATAAATAAATAAAAAATAAATATTTGCTAAAATTTTTCTTCCATTTTCCAAAAATTATTTTCTCCACCTTTTTGCAATTTCCTAGCAACTTCTCTGTATAAAATTGCAATAATAATAATAATAATAATAATAATAATAATAATAATTCTTCCCTTTTTTATCTTACTTGAATCTTTCAGTAAATTCTGTTCTAAAATTTCGAAAAGATTATAGAAAAAACATTTGGAATATATATGGAAAATAGGTACCAATCAATAATTTAAAAATAAATCTGTTGTAGATTTACAGAATGATTTGGTATTTTTAAATTATCCTAAATGGGTACATTTTAAATGATTAATATATTTAGAGAAGTGAAAATGTATTCAGTCTCAGACTGTATCAACTGATGTAAGGTAAAGCTCCCAGACAAAATAATGAAAATGAAAGAAATACTGTTGAAAAATTCTTACAATGTTCGGATTTGATACAGAAGGAATCTATTAACTGATGAGGCTGTTGTTTGATTGTTATAATAAAGTGTTTTTCAAAATGTTTACTTCAACAACCAAACAACAAAAGGAATCGAACATGCTGGAAAATTTTATACATTTAATTTTTCTACTTTAAGAAAATTTTCGATAAACTTATTTATCCAATTTATTATTATTTTTTTTAATTGCTCAACGATTTATTTAGTTAGAATTTATCAGCAAGTTATGTTCTAGATTCAGAGATGATTTTTAGAAGTTTATATAATTAAAATAAATAATTATCCAGTTTTTTTTTAAATATAACAAGAATTTTTCAATTAAAAATTTCTTTAGCAGTTCGATTTTCCTCTATCATATTGGAAGTTTCCAGAAACTTCTCCTCTAGTTTTTAAGATGTCCAGAATTATCTAAAAAAAAATAAACCCTTTATTTATATTAAAACTTTCACCTCCTATTCTACTTGACCAGATTTTTTTACTACTTATCAAAACTGTGACTGTTTTAATAAAGAGAATGGTTGCGACCGTTACTACGTGGTAATCCATACTTACACTAAATTAAAAAATTCTCAAATAATTATTTGTGGTTAAATCATAGTGAGTAACAGTTTTCTTTAAGGATTTTATAATTTTCCATCAATTTTCTTTACAATTTTTCATCTTATAAGAAATTTTCAGCGAATTAAATTCTTTTTTAAATTGAATGAATCATCATAGAATATTTTAGACTTTAGTACCTCGACTAGCCAGAGAAGTAGTTGTTTCAAAAGTGGTTTGTTCTTGTAGTCTTAATAAGACTCATTTGTTGTAGATTTTACGAAATATTTTCGTGTTTTTCTAATTATTAGTTAATTTTCTATAACGTAAAGGACTTATATATTTTTATTATTAAATTATGTTTTCCAGATTTTTCGAGTTAATTGAATTTTTCAGTAACGGTTCCTACAATTTTTCGTCAATTTCTAAATTGGTAAAATTTTTTCTTATTGGAATTTTATAGCAAAAATTTCCAGCAGGAATTTCATCCAATAAACCCACCATGTTAAATCTATTTTTTTTTGGAAAAGTTTCATCCTGAAATTTTCAAGAAGCCATTCCGAAATATGGACGTGTTCAACTTTTTTTGAACCATATTAAACATTGCAAAAGTTTCTGATTTTCCCATTATTGTCATAATATAAGAATTAGAAAAAAAAACATCTAGATTTAAGATTAGTTAGAATTGTGGGAAGCTAAAATATCTCTTGAATCATTTTCTCACTTATCTCTTGATGAAACATTATTATATGATTGGTGAAGAATTCATAAACACTTAGTTTGTTTCACTGAAGTTAAAATATCGATCCCAATCTATATATTTTTATTAAACAATAAAAACAAATTGCCATATTCCAACTAGAAACAAAATGGTGGCGAATAAGACCCAAAGATTGACAATAAAAATTCAATCAGCGATTTGAAAAATTGTAAAAAAATAATCCATCAGGAAAATAAGCTTCAAATGCTTCGAATACATTACAAAAACGCATTTTTATTATGCAATAAAAACAATTACCATATTCCAACTAGAAACAAAATCATTATTTCGGAATTTTCTCTCTGCCTAGTTGATGCTGCTGCAGCTTAGCAAGTGTATCACCTTCTTATTTTTGCTTCTTCATTATACACGTTAGACACGTTCAACACTAGAGTTCTAAATCCCATACTTACGTAAGAATTTTAGTACATTGTTGAGCTTTAGGAGAAACACAAAAAGTAAAATATAATTGGATTTGATATTTTGCAAATTGTTTTAACACAATATAACAAAGATTTAATTAGATAATTAAACACGCAAATGAGATTAAAAACGGCATAAAATGTTAATGAAGTAATTGGACTAATTAAATAGCATAAAATTGTATGCAAATGAAACGTAATAAAAAAAATACATCCATCCATGCCCTGACACGAAGTGAAAACTAATGCAGAACGGAATTGGGATTGCATGCTGTAAAAAGATCATAAAGTCGAGAGATTGGGAGAAAGTTATTGGGTTTAGAGAGAGTGCGCATTGCCCAATTCTCGGCCCTCAATCAGCCGACCGGTGAAATATGAACATTAGTGCATAAATATTGATGTTGAAAGAATACTTTCTACGGTATTTTATGACTGGGATGGATGCATTTTTCTTTAATAACATGCAAATTATTAATACTTACCAGTTTAAATACTGTAAATCTTGACTTTATTTAAATTTAAACTTCAAGCATCTTTAATTCAGTCATTAAAATAGAAGCACATTCTAATTATAATTAGAATAAACGAGCGAGAACGGAAAAACAATGGCGCCAAATTCTTAACCAGGTGTCAACAATGAGAGCATCGTGCCTATGCACCTTGGATTAATATCACAAACACTACTGTACGCTAATTAAAACTAAACAATGGCCTCTAGATTAATGTGCACACACTTTATCTAATTATGCAAATTTTTGGAACGGCGTTGCACAATCCGTATAATATACATATTTAAAATACAATTAGGTTCATTTACATGAAGACCAATTCAGTCTCACCAAGCGGGCAATAATTCCTGCATCCCATCAAAAAAAAACCTAGTATAATTACGCAGTTTCCCTTTCGGTTCCATTTCGAGGGGTAGTTTTGGAATATATTATGGGTATTTAATAATACCCGGAGAACGTGTTGGATAATTAGTGGGCAAATATTAAACGTGCCTGAACGTTTCCGGGGTCCTTGGTCTAGAAAAGTAAAACCACTGGGCTTGTAATTAATATACATTGATGTTATTGTGCTCGAAACGAATATTTAAACAATATGATTGAATATTTACTACTTGTACATCTATGAAGTAAAAACAATATAGCATTTATATATAATTCTGCACATTTTGGTGAATAAGATTTTTTTTGTACATGAGTTCCTTCAAATCGGCGTTATATTTCTGTTCGTCCCAGGAACACTTTGTGATAAAATATTTCCCTTGTAAATCTGTATCGATTGCTAATAAAGTAGCAAGGACAAGTACTTCGACTTTGATACTTGAATCCGGGCTATTAATTCCGAACCGACATATCAATAAGCCATAAAACCACGAATTGAGGACGCATTGATAAAAGGGAGGAAGAGACGGCGAAAGGAGTCCCTTAAATCACATGCAGTATAATGGAGATATGGTTGTCATTAACGTGATGGAAAGGGGTTACTGCGAAGTGTTGTTTGGGTTATTCATATTTTTATGGTACGTATGAAAGTGGAATTATCTGATACGTATTTATAGTTTAACGAAATATTTATAGAGTATCTGTTTCTTGCTTTGATGATGATAATAAATAGTATTAAAAACATAAATGCCATATTCCAACTAGAAACAAAATGGCGGCGAATTAAACCCGAAGGATGAAAATAAAAATTCAATCAGCGATTTAAAAAAACTATCAAGAAAATAAGCATCAAATTATTGGAATACGTTTAAAAATAGCGCATTTTTATTATACAATAACAACAATTACCATATTCCAACTAAAAACAAAATGGCGGCGATTTAAACTCGAAAGTTCGATCAGTTATTTAGAAAATTGTAAAAATTAATCAATCAAGAGAATAAGATACTGACTTGAATATATTTTTTGACCATGAGGAAGAAGTAGAAGGAAGTTGCAACAACGGAGAGAAGAAGTAAATGAAAACCTGTGAGAAGGTCGTGAAAAATCCTCGCATAAATTCTGGAAATATCACGTCTTCCGTTGATATAAAAGATATTCAAAGGGATTTATTTACGAAAAATAAGGGAGCTAACTGGTTCAACTGTTTAAGCAGAAGAAGCCTGAAAATAATAAGAACCAATGTGCTTGTAGGAAGCAGGAAGAACTAATAAGTATCCCAAAAACTTTCTGGAAAAATATATTTATTGGTCGTACGAGTACAGATGCATAAAACGTGACACATTTTTTTTGCACAGGAGGTTGTGAAGTCTGCTAATAGATAATGGTTCTTGAATCGTGTTCACGAATAGTGTCGAGTTGGAGGTGTAAATTAGTGTCCTTTTCTCTTCCCTAGAATCGCCTAATCACGGCATTCCCCCAGGTATATCTACGTCCTTTCAGTTTACTCCGATGTTCTCAGTAATATCATCGGCCAGCTTCTTACCAATCACCTTAAAAGTACTAATGAGATTTATGTAATTGTGATTTTTCACTGACAATAGTTTGTAGTTTGTAGATCAATTATTCAAAGAGATTTTAGTTGCTCATCGGTTAACTTAAATCTATAAATATTATTTGTACACTTCATTTTGGAGAATTTTTTGTCAGTCTCAGTACTGCGGCTGAATATTTCACGTGTTTTAAAATGTGTAAAACATTTTTTATGTAATTGTGATTGAAACAATATTATTTTCTGTTGGAATGATTTGAGTTTAGTGCAAAGGTCAGGGAGAAGCTGGTTTTCTCCTAGAAATCTCAAATTTAGTTCAATTATATGTTTTGTCAATTCGGCATAGAATGCTAACTTTCACAGCCATTCGCTATTTTGTAATTCAGTAAGAGTACGATGCTTCATTAAAAAAAATCGATCTGTGCTCGAAGTTTAAAAAAGTGCTGCAGAACGTTTCTTCAACTAAGCCAGCGTCCGGCAGTATGGTAAATCATTTTCTCCCATCTCTTCATTAAGCTCACGGAATTGTCGTTACTTAGCCCAGTGGATCTGATCAAATTAACAAATGATATGACTGGTTTTAGAACTTCAGACATATCCAAACATTTTCCGCACAAGGACTGTTGGTGAATGATACAATGTAAGACTAATGGTTTTGAACCACCATCATTTTCTACTGCCTTTGACAGAAGTTCAACCACTAATTTATTTTTACCAGACAAATCAATAGTTGTAATAGATTTCAAGTTTTTACATCGTAGGTTCTTTTTATTAATATCATTGTCAACTCCCTTAAAAATATCTTCCTCGGTGCTCGTGCACTGAATAGTATCAATATCAAGAAGTTCTTCATACACTTCACAGCTTTTGTTTACTCCTCGAATAAAAATCAACATCCGTTGACTCATCCAAGCCCATAGAAAATCACTCAAAATGTTATTTTTTTTCAGACAGTTGAGATGATATATTTTCTGCGATGTCTGGAATAAATATAAAGATTCCATCAGGATTTGACTGGTAGAACATTCTGAAGAATGCAGTACGCCTGTGATTCCTGTGCCCAAAATGAAGTGTATTTTACGTATGTGTCTATTGGTATATTTTGTAAAGAGGTAATCTAAAGCATCATAATAAATTCGGAGCCACGGTGTTGGCTGACAAACTGACATTTTTAAATAAATTTACCTTTTCGGAGCACTTTTTACGGCAACTGCAATTACGCATTCTTTGATCATTTCTCCATTTCTCCATTGGTGAATGGTTTTCCACGTTTTGCGATTTCAAGAGCCACACACACAAAGTTGGCACGAGTTGCAGCTTCTTGTTCAGTATTGATTTTCGTTAACAAAGATTGCTGCAATTTCAATCAGCACTTCAAAGCTTCAAATATTTCTATTCGGAAAGTTCCTGAATATTTTGGGTAATTTTGAAAATGTTTTATAATGACATTTAATATAATATTCTTTTGATTTTGCTGCGTACGACAGCTACGCTTTGGTCGCTGACATTAGCAGTAACATTATAGCCTTCATCTTCCTCGCCTCGGTACAATGCCGGCTTTATCTTCGGTTAGGCTCTGGCCATACTCCTAGATACTTCAGAGCCTTGTCAATTCCAATTTCCGTCCCTCCTACCATATTGGCTAGCTGATTTCCAGCCCTCTTTGTGGAGAGCCATGTCGCCTTCGTCTTGCTGGCCTCAGAGCTCAGCCCGACACTTTTCAGTCACCTGACATACCTAGAAAGCACTCTGATACACTTCCACGGTAATATCTCTCTTAGAAACGTTGTAACATGCTTTTGGATGTTTTCCACGGATTCCCAATTCCCGCTTTTCAGTCGGAGAAATAAAAAAAAAGTCGCACAGAGTCGAGACTGTATGAAGGCTTGGGTCGGGACCATCTGGTTGTTACTCCAGGCCAGAAAATTGGTAACCCTGTCTTCGATGTCAGCCCTCAAGTGTGCGACGCGCCGTTTTGATCTCTTGAACACCTGCAGGTTAAAGACTGAGTTGTCAAAATCATTTAAGGCCACCCTACATTAATTAAAAACCATAATGGACAATTTAATCATTTAAGGTCATCCAACGACTAGTCATAGGTGTTTGACGTAATTTAACAATTATTCGAAGTCATCAACGATCACTCAAGATTATTTAAGGTCATTACACTGTCATTAAAGGTTATTTAATAGTTATTCAATAATATTTAAGATCACCTAATAATCATTTAAGATTATTCAAGTCATACAACGGTCATTAAATTTGATTTATCATTTAAGCTCTAATTATCATTCAATCGTCTTGTAAGAGCCGTAATGGATTATTTAGGGTCATTTAAGGTAATCCAATGACCAATTAACGGCATTTAATGTCATCTAGTGATCACTCAAAGTCATAAACGTTTATTCAAGTCTATTTAAGGTCATTAAGCGGTCATTCAATGTTATCTAAATTCACGAAATGTTTTCGTATTTTTAAATTTATTATCTAAAATCACCCAACTTGTTTAAGGTCATCCAATAGCCGTTCAATGTTATTTAACGTAATTAAAAATTATGTAAGGTCACCAGACGATCATTCAAAGTCACAAGGGATTATTTAAAGACACTTAGGGTCATCCAATAATCAGTCAAGGACATTTAACGTCATTCAACGATTACTCGAGGTCATCATCAACGGTCATTAAAGATTATTTAAAGTCATTAGATGGTCATTCAAAATTATCGAATTCAAGGTCGCTTAAGTCATCCAATGCTCATTTAATGTTATTTATGATTATTAAAGATAATTTAAGATCAAATTGTCATCCATAGTCATTTAATGGCCGCAGTGGATTATTTAGAATCATTTGTCATCAAACGACTAGTCGACAGGATTTAATGTCATGTGATGATCATTTAAGGTCATCAACGAACATTCAAAACTATTTAAGGTCATTGGGCGATCATGTTATTTAAGAGCATCAAACCATCCTTCAAAGTTGTTTAAGGTCTTTTAACGAACGCCAAAGTTATTTAATAATATTCATGCAAGGTTATTTAAGTTAATTCAAAATCATTTAAGAACATCCGATGAGCATTTAGGGTAATGCTGGATTGTTTATTCATTTTAAGATCTCCCTAGGTCATCATTCATCCTTATTCAAGTTCACGATGGATTATTTAGTTATTCATTATTTAATCTTTCAAAGTTATTTAATGACATTAACGTTAATGTTAAAGTCATCCAATGGCCATTCAAGATGTTTTAACATGATTCAAAATTATTTAATATCATCCGACGATCTTTCAAGGTCATGATGTATTATTCATTATTTAGTCATTGGAGGTCAACCAATGATCACTCAAGGTCACCATCAATTATTCGAGATTATTTCAGGTCATTAGGTAGTCATTTAAACTTATTTAAGACTATCCAACTATCTTTCAAGATTGTTTAACGTCATCCAATGAACGTTGAAGTTATCCAGTGGTCATTCAAGGTTATTAACATAGACTGAATTAAAAAAATTGTTTGTGGTCAAAACAGAATGAATTTTTCAATAGAGTGAAGGTATGGATGTACCATGTAGTAACGACCGCAATGATTCACTTGAGATTATCCAACGACAGCAGCATTTAATGCCATTTAATGCCGTCGTTAGGCGGTCATTCAATATTATTTAAGTTTTTCAAGGGTACTTAAGGTCATTGAAGGTTAATTTACATAATTCAAAATCATTTAAGGCCATGCCACTCAACTATCATTTTATCATTTTATTTAAGGTCATTAAATGGCCACTAAAGGTTATCTAATGGTTATTCAATGTTATTTTTTATCATTCAACAATCATTCAAGGTTGTTTAAGTCAGTCAATGGTAATCAAAGATTACATCTTTATATAAGAGTAGCCCCTACTATAAGTGTCTCACACTTTATAATAACCTACCCGATAGCATCAAAACAATTACGAAACATAGACAATTTAAAAAGGCACTCAAAGAGCTAATGCTAAAAAAAGCATACTATATCATTAACGATTTTCTCCAAGATCCATTCAACGGGCCACAATCGTGATTTGATAATTATATGATCTTATATATATATTTTTTTGTTTTTTCTTTTCCTTTTAGTTCGTAATTATATGTAGTTTGCATTTATTGACAATTGTAATACATTGAATTATGTCTTTTTACAAATGAAGTTATTCAATTTATGGTTATTCTACGATTATTAAAGATCATTTAAGTCAAATTATAATTCAAGGTTAGTAATAAGTTAGATTATTTAGGATTATTTAGTCATCCAACGATCAATCAAGGAATTTAAAGTCATCTAATGATCACATTTAAGGTCATTAAGCGGACGTTCAATATTATTTATTTATTTATTTTTTATTTGTTTTTTTATTTGTCAAAGTGAAATAATTTACTAAATGTCCCCCTTTATTAGAAGAAATTAGGTTTATTTTGCCTGAAAATATGTATCCGAAGCTGAGTTCGTGTATGATGAAACGGTGAAGGATAGGTCCTACAGGTTAGAGTGGAAGAACATTCTTCAAGAGTGAACTCCGCCTTTCAGCTTGCTGACGAAATTGTTCGTATATTTTTGTTTCATCTTTTTACTTTCCCTATATACGAAGTATATATAGAGGAAGTATTGTTTTCGTGCATGAAAATGTCTGTGGGCGCTGTATCTCAAAAACGAACGATCCGATTGAGATGAAACATTAAACCTAAGATTTTATCAATAAAAACTGGAACTGAAAAGCTTTTGGTAAACATTCATTAACCGGAAGTGGATGTTAACTCGAGGTGATATTTTTCCAAATTTGAAAAATATTACATAACTTTTCAAACAAAGGTTAAAGGGAATGAGAAACTGAAGTTTTATTAAGACATGTTTTTCGTAAAATTCTTAACTTGTGAGAAAAAAATGTAACATTCCTTTAACGATTTTTGAAATTTCAGTAATTTCTCCTCCACACTTTCAGTTTTTATTGCAACTTCCTTTCCAAAGAATTTTCATCGAGAATTCTACAAATTTTTACAAAGCAAAGATTTTATTCAAGAGTTTCAAAATTTTTCAGAAAGTCATTATTTATATTTATTTATAGAAATTTCTTCGTGGTTTTTGTACAATATTTTGTTTAACTTTTTCTATAATT
The DNA here is from genome assembly GCA_963969525.1 of Ontholestes murinus. Taxonomy (NCBI): domain Eukaryota; kingdom Metazoa; phylum Arthropoda; class Insecta; order Coleoptera; family Staphylinidae; genus Ontholestes; species Ontholestes murinus. The sequence goes on from OZ018392.1 coordinate 6,647,112, forward strand.
TTCTCAGATGATCCATAGATTTCATTTTAGATTTATAAAACTTTTTTGAGAATTCTAGAAGTCTACAGTAATTTCGTTTTCTTGTCCAATAAATAAATAAATAGATATTTCCAGATTTTTAGCAGATATTTTATTCGAGAGTTCTAGATTTTTCAGAAAGCACTTTCAAGATTTTGTTTAATTTTATAATTTATTAGGGATATTTTTTCTAAATTTACTTAGAGGCTTCTAGAAGTTTCAGGAATTTCTTTTCCATATTAAAAGTTTTTTGCATCTTCATTTCCAAAGAATTTTTATCGAGGATTCTAGAATTTTTCCCAAGGTTTCCTTATAGGTTTCTAGAACGTTTTTGGAGGATTCTGAAAGTTTACAGTCATTTCTTCTTCATTTTTCCAGAATTTTTAGCAAAGGTCTTATTCGGGAGTTTTTTTAGAAAGTTCGCTTTAATATTCATAGAATTTTCTTTGAGGCTGTTTCCAGTTATTTCTCTTCCAGATTTTAATATTGTCGTATAAATTGCAATGATTTTTTCCAGAACTTTTTCGAGTGTTCAAAAATTTCCAGTAACTTTTATTCAGATTGGAGGCTATAGATTTTTCTAGAAAATCTGTTCCTAGAAATCTAGACTCTTTTCATTCATTTCTCTTCCAGATATCAAGAGATTTTCAAGCAGTCGTTTAAATTGCGGTGTTTTTAGAATTTTCAAAAAAAAAATTGTTTATAAATTCAGAAAATTTCTAGTAAATTGCGAAGATTTAAATAAAGGCTTTTTTAGAAAATTTGTTTTTAAAAACTAGACTATTTTTGAGAGAGACATTTTTAGTAATTTCTTCTCTACATTTCAAGATTTTTCAACTTGTTTTCTAAATCGTAAAGATTTTCTTTGAGGCTCTAGAATTTTTACAATTGTCTGCTATTTTCTCCAGGGTTCAGGAAATTTTTAGCAATTTATTCTCTAGAGTTCGAGAATATTTTTGAAGTCGTCTTTTAAATTGCAAAGATTTTCTTTGAATGCCTAGTATTTTCTAGAATTTTTTTCTAAAAGTTTATAGTTTAGAAAATGGCCAATAACTTCTTAACAAAAATTATTTTTTCAACTATTCTTATAAATTGCGAAGATGTTTTTCAGGCTCTAAATGTTTTTTAATTCGTCTGCTTTTCGAAAATTCAGGTAAATTTTAGTAATTGCTTCTCTAGAATTCAACATTTTGTTTCAACTAGAGGCTATAAACTTATTTAGAAAGTTCTAAATTGTAGAATTTTTCTTAGATTTTTTTTAGAAAATTTTCTTCTTGACATCTTTTCTTATTTTAGAGAAAGTTTAAAGAATTTTCAGTAATTTCTCTTATATTTATTCAACTGGTCTTCTAAATTTCTAGGAGGCTGTAGAATTTTTAGAAAATTTTAATTTAGAAATTTAGACTTTTTTTTCAAGGGTTCAAGAAATTTCCAGATTTCTCGTCCAGATTTCAAGGCTATCTTCTTATCTTCTAAATTACAAAAATTTTCTTGGAGGCTATAGAAAATTTGTTTGTAGAAATCTAGGTTTTTCTTGAGGGTTCAGGAATTTTTCAGTAATTTTTCTTTTTTGAGGCCTTAGATTTTTGAGAATGTTCGTTCTAAAATCTAGACTCACTTTTTCAGGAATTCAAGAAATTTCCACTGATTCCTTCTCTAGGTTTCAAGATTTTTTAATTCAACCCGCTTTCTAAATTAGGAAGATTTTATTGGAAACTGTAAATTTTTTTTAAAAAATACGTTTAGAAATTTAAAAAAATTCTAACCCACCCTAAAATCAGTAAAACATAAGCGAGGGTTTTAATTAAAAGTTCTAAAACGTAAATAAACATAATATTATTGCAAAATTTAATAGATTTATTCAAACAAATTTTGAAATTTAAGAAAAAGAAAGACATAACTTTTCAAACAAAAAGTTAAAGTAAAGTTAAAGTTTTATTGAGACATTTTTTTGTTTTTAATTTAAAAATTTTGAATTTTTTTTCTTATTGTAAAAAATATAAAATCAAACTTTAAATTTTTTAAGCAGAAACTTTCTACATGTATTCTGAATATGTTTAGAAATTTTCAAGTCGATGGCAATTGTTTTCATATTTTTTTTCAGACCATCAAAATTATGATTGCAATTTTTTTAACGTCTCTTTAATTTGACGTGAAGTTATTTAAAAAAAATCTAAAATCAAACGTTTGAATTTTTTAAGCAGTAATATTCCTACATATAGTCTCAATATATTTAGAAAGTTTCATGTCAATAGCAATTGTTTTTATATTTTTTTCAGATTGTCAAATATATGATTGCAATTTTATTAACGTCGCTTTCTATTGACGTAAAATTTGAAAAATCTAGAACCAAACTTTTGACTTTTAAAGCATCAACATTCCTACATGTATTTTGAATGTACTTAGAAAGTTTCAAGTCGGCAGCAATTGTTTTTATACTTTTTCAGGCCGTGAAAGTTACGATTGCAATTTTTCATCGTCTCTTTCATTTGACCTAAAATTATTTAAAAATCTAAAATCAACTTTTGATTTTTCCAAGCAGCAACACTTGTACATGTATTTTGAATATATTTAGAAAATTTCAAAACGATGGCAATTGTTTTTATATTTTTATTTTTCAGACCATCAAAATTATGATTGTAATTTTCTTAACGTCTTTTTCATTTGACGTAAAAATAATGAAAAAACTAAAAAGAAACTTTTGATTTTTTAGGCAGCAACTTTTGTACATGTATTTTGAATATATTTAGATAGTTTCAAGTCGATGGCAATTGTTTATATTTTTTTTCAGACCGTCAAAATTATAATTGCAATTTTGTTAACTGCTCTTTCATTTGACGTAAAATTATTAAAAAATCTAAAATCAAACTTTTGATTCTTTTAAGCAGCAACATTCCCAAATGTATTATGAATATATTCAGAAAGTTTCAAGTCGATGGCAATTTTTCTTATATTTTTTTAACACTGTCAAATATATGATTGCAATTTTCTTAACGTCTTTTTAATTTGACGTAAAATGATTAAAAGATCTAAAAGCAAACTTTTGATTTTTTAAGCAGCAACATTCCCACATGTATTCTGAATATATTTAGAAAGTTTTAAGCCGATAGCAAGTGTTTTTATAATTTTTTCAGACCGCCCAAATGATAATTGCATTGAATTTCCATTTAAACTTGTTGATATTTTTAATAAAAATAACTTTGAAGAGTTTTTCATTTTAATAATTTAAAAACGAATAATAAACTATAGGGGCTAATAGAAATTTATATAAGAAGTGAATAAAAATAATTTAAAATTGAGCAAATATTTAAGAATAACCTCATAGTTTTCGAGAAAAATAAGAAAAATATAGGAGAAGTATTATGATGGCCACATCACCATTTTTTGAATTGTATTTGTAAAGCAAGTTTGATAAAGTACTTATAAATAAATAAATAAATAAATATTTAAGAATATTCAACTGTCTTTCAAGGTCATCCAATGAACGTTAAAGTCATCCAATAAATATTCAAGGTTATATAATTTAAAAACCTTTAAGGTTAATCAACGATCAATCAAGGTCACAATGGATCATTTAGAGTTATTTAAGCTGATCTAACGGCTAATCAATAGGATTTAATGTCATCTGATGATCAATCAACGTCATCGACGATCATTGAAAATTTATTTGTCATTAGGTGGCGTCGTAAAACTATCTTTCATGGTGGTTTAAGGTGGTACAAATGTTTGTTATTATTTTTTAAGATTACATAATTAATCATTTAAGATCATAATAGATTATTTAGTCATTTAAGGTCATCCAACATCAAGCCAACAACATTTATTATACGCAAGAGTGTCTAATCTGTATTGCTATAAAACGAGGCCCCAATCAACATCAAGCCCCACGTTGGGCGCCACTTGTTACGGAGTACGTTTAGGATTGTTGTAAACAATTAAAAAATACCTCCTCGTAACTTTCGACTAGCTAAAAGCACGGAGCACTTATAAGTATATTATTAGAATCTAAATAATAGTTACTATAATAATTTGTAGAAAATACTTGCGGCAGCTAGGTAGATCTATTATTTCCCGAAGTTTGCGAGACAGTCATCACCAAGGCGGAGCTGAATCGATCCAGTTGAAGGGTGAATTATTAATTTGCGCTGATACATTTTCTATTGTGTATAGTTAATATATAAGTTTGCGTTATATCCCTGGGAATAATCCTGTGGAAAGTTGGCCGGAATGGATTTATGGGCGAATGCTTGTCTATACTCGTCGGAATTTGCGTGGAGCAAAATTATAGTTTGTAGCTTTTAATCCGAGGCGCAAGTAGCGACGCTTAAGAACTTTTCGACGCTACGAATTCGTAGTGTACACCATGTTCTATTGAATAAATCGATAATATTATGGATTTTTATAATCCGTACGTTTTTTTCACTGTTCTTTTATTCGGAGAGATGGGCGGAACGAATATTACATGAAAATATACATCAGGACAACATCATGTTACGTTCCCTTCTTTTTAACGGTAAATAATGGAGCGTCAGATGCTCCGACTCATCCACCACAGTAATCGTTGTAATGTCTATTTAACTGAAATATTTATTTGACGCGAGCACCTGAAGCGTAACAGAAAATGATTCAATTATAAACTTCTGGAATTATTTTATAGTTAATATTATTATTTAAAAACGAAATATAAATATATATAACTGGTACTTCTAATGTTAATTAAGGTGGAATTGCAGATAAATCAATCACAAGAAATTTCATCTAGTATAAACTGTATAGTGTCGAATTAGAATTATTTAAGAACAACAATTATATAACATTAAGACAAAACACACAAATTAAGCCTTGTGGTTATGTAATAGATGATTTTGAAAAATTCATATTTGATACTGATTAATTGACTATAACTGAAATCTTCAACATTGGATATGTATTTAAATTTTTATCTAACTTCTCTAAGTTGTTAAATAATTATATTATTATTTTTGTCATGATCAGTTTAGTTTAAGTATTCGGCGGGTGTACTTTAAAGCGCTTGAAACTATACACGAAAACAAGTTTTTATCCTTTAAGCTATCATCCCTAAGAAGATTATGGAGATCCATTGTAAAACTTTTTGATAAACTGAATTATTTTAAGTAGTAAAGTAAATACTAATTATATAATGCAAACAGAGAATGTAATGTACATTAAAGCTTTCATCAGTTTACCAAATAAATAAACACAGTTAATATTTGGTTACACTCCTTGATGACTTTAGCTTTAAGAATATCTATGAATTTCCTAACCAGTTTGTACAACCTTTCATTTTTTTACTTTCCCTATATACTAAGTATATAGGGGATGTATTGTTTTCGTGCGTGAAAATGTCTGTGGGCGCTGTATCTCAAAAACGAAGGATCCGATTGAGATGAAACTTTAAACTTGAGGTTTTATCATTAAAAACTGGAACTGTAAAGCTTTTGGTGAACATTCAACAACCGGAAGTGGATGTTTACTCTAGACGTTTTTTTTTGTTTTTTGTCGATATTTTTCTAAATATGAAAAATATTACAAAACTTTTCAAACAAAAGTTAATGAGAAACTAAACAAGTTTTTTAAAACATATTTTTCATAAAATTCTTATTTCTCAAGGAACAAAAATAAAAATAAAAAATTTTAACATTTTTTGCCAATTGCTATTAAATTATTGAATCTATATGACATTTATATAACAAATAATTGTAGAGAATTCTAAAATGAACAAATTACTAAGAATAGCCTTTTTGCGTAAACCTCATAGTTTTCCAGAAAAATATAGGAAAAGTATTATGATGGCAACATCACCATTTTAAATCTAGAAAAAAATGCTGATAGTTTTATAAAGATTACTGAGAGAATTCTACAACCTCGAAGAGAAAATAATATTTGAAATAATATAAAGATCTAGAAAAAAATGCTAAGGAATTCTAGAAGTCTGGATACAATAAGACATTTCTGAATTATAAAAATCCAGAAAAAACAATATTAGTAAGTTCTAGGATATCGAGACATTGAAATATTATATAAATATTGAAAAATAAAAAATTGGAAAATTCTAGAAATCAAAATACAGGTTGCTGTGTTAGTTATAGAACCATCAAAAACAAAAGAAATTGGCGAAATATTTTATAAACCTAGTTACAAGTTGCTGGGTGAATTAATACCTCCGAAAAGAGGAAAATTAGCTGAAATATTATTTAAATCTAAAGATAATTAATAATTATAAAATCCTGAAAATTTAGATACAAGTTGCTAGGGAATTCTAGAAGAAGAAATTGCTGAAATATTACATAAATTTAGAAAATAAGTTGCTGAAAAATTCTAGAAATCTAGATACAGGTTGCTGTGGCCATTATTAAACCCTCGAAAAAAAAAATGGTGAAACATAGAAGTCTAGAATAAAATGCAGGGAAAGTTCCTGGAAAAAATCTAGAATCCTAAAAAGGAAGAGAAACTGTTGACATATTATACGAATCTAAAAATCACAGGCAAATTCTAGAAATCTCAATTACATAAGTTGCTATGAGAGTTATAGAACCCTTGAAAAAACGAAAACATTTTTTTTACAATTTTAATAATTCGTCGGAATTTTTTGCTTTAGTTTATCTATTTTTTTTAAATTTTTTTTATTTTAGAATGCGAGAAAAATATTCCTTACAGTTTTCAAAAGTTTTCTAACATCTCGTTTTTTCTAAGATTTTTTTGTATTTAGTGGGTTCTAGATTTTTACCCAATTTTTTCTTTTTATAATAATGCTTTATGTTCTATAAATATTTAAAGTTTTTTTTTTCTTTCAGGTTGCGAGAATTTCCTTTCCAGAATTTTCTAGCAATTAATTTTAGACTTTATGAATATTCCAAAACACTTCCATACATTTGTTACGATGCTTTGCTTTAATTTTTCGGAATTTTTAAAGAATTTTCCACATGCATGTTACGACAATTTTTGTTGAGCATTCAAAAAAACTGTTAACAATTTTAGTTTTAATTTTTAGGAATTGTTTACCTTCTTTTTGCTTTACTTTAATTGAATATTGTAAGATATATGTAAATACAATACAAATACTTAATAGTTTGTCTGTATAACTGGATTTAATCTTTACTGACTATAGTTTCGACCAGACACTTGTCATTTTCAAAACATAAGTGATTCAAAAATGTATAACGATGTAGATGCTGCAGGAATCAACGATATATTTAAATCTTGAGATTTTTGAATCTTATTTTTAACCATTTCTTGCTTTGTTTTGCCTTTTCTTCAGGAATTACTCTTCTAAATTAAGAGAAATTTCTTGGTGCTTTAGACATTTTCTGGAAACTTCTTTTTTACAGAATTTTCCAAATTCCTCTTGCACACTTTGCTCAATTTTAACGGATTTTGGTTAAAATTCTAGTCATTGAGAAGTTTTTAGGATATTTTTATTACAGATTTCTTGATTTTTTTATTTATTTTTCATCCAGTTTTTAAGAATCTTCGACTAATTTTTGCTTTGTTCAATTTTTTTAGAAATCTCTTCTGCCAGATTATGAAATTTTTCTTCAAGGTTTCTAGGATTTTCCACAAATTTTTCTTAAACACTTTGTTGCATTAAATTTTCTCATTAATTGTAAATTAGATTATTCTTCGTGTGTTCTAGAATTCTTCAACAATGTTATCTCAGTTTTCTATGTATATTCACTCAGATTTCGAGAATTTGTTTAGATTCTCTAGAATTTTAGAATTAGTTTTTTACTATTTTTCTTTCTATTTTAGCTAAATTTTCTCGTATTTTTTTCTTCAAATATCGACATTCGGTTTCGATGCTTATAGATTTTTATGATTACTTGTTTTATTTAATCTATTTTTGCACAATTTGTCCACTCGAAAATTTGTTTGGAGGCTTCTAAAATGTTCTAGAAATTTCTCTTATGGACTTCTAAGGTTTCTAGCTACTTTTCATCAATTTTTCGAAAATATCTGTTCTAAATTAATGACGAGAATTTCTTGTAGGTTTATATAATTTCTGGAATATTCCAGTAATTTGTCTTTAAATTTTTCCTTCACGATATTTTATTATTAGAAATTACTAGTAAACTTTCTTCCATATTTTGATATTTTTCTTTAAAGTTACAGAATTTTGTAGATTTTTTTAGCACATTTCCTTCCAGATTAAGAGATTTTTCTTAGGAAACTTTTCAAATTTTTTTACTCACTTTCCAGACCTTTTTGCTTAGTCTTCTTTATTTTGTCAAAAATCTTATTTATTTAATTTTTACATAGTTTCAGGATTTCTACTATATTTCTTGCTTTGTTCTATTAAATTTTTTTCCTAGAATTTCACTTCTATTAGATTTAAAAAAATTTCTTCAAGGTTTCTAATGCCTTTTCTTTCCTTACCTTATCGTAAACTATTGAAAACATTATTGAAATTTAGAATTTGCAAAAAAATACATAAAAAAATGGGTGGAAAAATGTAAAGAAAAATAGTTTTTTTGTTGTTTTTTGCTTTATTTTATTTATATTCTCTTTTTTCATTTTGCAAGATGTTTTTAGAGAGGTATATAGTTTTTCACCATTTTTTTTTGCTTTATTTTATCTGTATTTTTCATTTAAATTGCGAGAATTTTATTCAACACTGGCAGCAGATTTTTTTCTAGGTCTATAGATTTTCTCAGCACACTTTCTTCTATTATTTACTAAAACTACTTACTTTTTCTTATCATTTTTCTTAAAATATGTTCCAGCAGTCTCTTTACATATTGATATATATTTAGTTTTCAAGAATCTTTCAACAACTTCCCTTCCTAGTTCAAGAATTTTCCACTAATTCTTCTTTACCTTATCGGGATTTTCTAGAATTATCTCTTTTAAATTAGAAGAATAATTTCTTGGTTTTAGATTGTTTCCAGGTTTTTTACAAATTTCTTAAATTTTCTAATAATTTCTCGAGGTTTTATTTGAATTTTCAAGGAGTTCTTTATTATGTTCAAATTAAGAATAACTTTTTTTGCGTAATCCTCATAGTTTTCGAGTAAATTATAGGGAAAGTACTATGATGGCCACATCATCATTTCTTGATATTGTTTTACTGTTGGTTTTTTTACTAGTTAAATATATATGTATATATGGTTGAATGTTGAAGAAATAACAGGATCTAATCATCAATTCGTGCATTGCATAAAAAAATTGAATTGACGAGACTGTCTTAAGTTAAATAATATTTAACTTTCGTGCCTTGGTTGCACCTTTTAAGAGCAAACTTCCTCGGATGGGAGTTGCCAGCGCTGGTAAAACATAAACCGAAGTACACATTAAGCATGACATATGAAGAAAGTTTCCCCGTACTTTTCTCTCCGGGCACGGCCGCAAAGTTCGTTTAGTTTGGAGAAATTAAGCTCCGGCTGCAACCTCCTTAAAATGCAATCTAGTTGATAATTTACACGCTGAAATAATACCGAGCGGCAGATAAGGGCAGAAGTAGTCGCAAGTAAAATACCCTCGGCGGAAATTTCAGTGTTTGAGTTCATTTACGCAACATTAATTTATGTAGGCCAACTAGATAATTAACTCCTCGCTATATGATTATGAATTAATTGATTACACCAGCGGATGCAAGCGCGTGTAAGTAGTAACCTTTGCGTTACGTTTCGAAATTTGTGAATAATTTGATATTCCGAAGAAATATTGTTTTAATTTAATACAGGAAAAATTAGACGTAATTGACTATGATTTGGTTAAAAATTAATAGAAAAAATAGAAAAACTTATTCTAACATAAGTATGATTTCAAGACAAGTTGAAACCTTTTCGAATGTGCACGCTAAGCTTTCACCTACTTATAATCACGACTTTAGAAACTCTAGCGCCCTCAGAGGATCTGAAGCTTGATGAAAGTTTCATGTACTTATGCTTGCCTGGTCTCGAGTCACCTAGGCGTACGTGGGACATAATCAGATCTACATTACGAGGTACTAATAGAAATAATAGATCCCAGATGGTTTTCGTTTTGTTTGTCCATTATGGTCACTTAAAAGTTATAATAATCATTCGTATAGTTGTAAAAAAAATTAGATTTTCTAAATTAAGATTGAAAATAACCAATTTTTAAAAATTTTAATAGTCCAAAATATATTTTTTTTTAAATTACATATACGTGTGATAGAATGAAAATTTTGAACATTGAATTTTTTTTCTATTATTATAATAGGTTGATTCATAGCAACAGACACAATGGACGCGAAGATGATGCAACAATATTTATCATGCGAACAGCTGACTTAACTATTTTTACGATTCCCGCCAATGCATCGTTAGTATTGTAAAATCAGCTCATGGACATATGGTATCATTAAGCCCAATATGTGTACTTTTTGTTCAGCGATTAGTTCATCACATTAAACATAGATACACGTACTTAATAATGAATTGAAATATAATACGGTTAAGTTAATTGATTTTATTATTAACACAAAATATGTACCAAGCCTAGACACAATAAATCTACGACCTATAGACTAATACAGTTGTAACAAAAGTTTGATGTTATTAAATATAGTAGATTAAATTAAATTTAGATTTATTTATACCAGCAAATGAAGTCTATTAGTAAATTAACAAGGCAGTTATCTCAAAACGCGAATTTCATTAACTCAAATTCATTTTGCAGTGTTGCCATTGTGTATCCAGTTAAGGCACATTTTTTATTTGTAGTTTATTAAAAACACGGCAATTCTAAACGTACTCACAAATTTTCAGGTCACTTCTTGAGGTAACGTAATTTTTAGAATCATTTGATCCTCGAGACCCGAATATCGTTAACTCAAACATAATTTGCAGTGTTGTCATTGCGTTTCAAGTGTTTCCATCACGAGATTCAAATAATTCTAACAAATACATCATCTCAACAACTGATCTCAAAATTTGTAAATATGTTCAGAATTATCTATTTTGTAGAATATCAAAGGTATGCTAACTCTGAACATATTTAAAATTTTTGAGGTCAGTTATTGAGGTGATGTATTTTGTATTTTTCAGAATTATTTGAATCTCGTGATACAAAATTCATTTTACAGTGATGCCATTGTATTTCTAATTGAGGTATATTGCTTACGTTGTAGTATATTAAAAACACCTTCATTTTAAATGTAATCACAAAATTTGACGTCAATTCCTGAAGTTATGTATTTTTTTAGAATCATTTGAACCTCTAACATCTATCATCTTTAACTATCATCTGTTATTTATCAGCTGTAATCGGTCTTCTGTCTTCTGTTCTTATGTCTTTTATCCTTTTTCTGTCTTTTATATTTTGTATTCTGCCTTCTGCCATAAATCATTTTTTGTGATATCTGCAATCTGTCATCTATCATCTGCCATTTACCACTCATCATCTATCATATCTCCTCTATCATCTGTCAACTATCATCTAGCATTTGTCATCTGTCATTTGTTATCTATCTTTTGTCATCTTGCTTCTGCCTTCTGTCTTTTGTCTCTAACATATATCATCTTCAACTGTCATCTGTTATTTATCACTTGTAATCTGTCTTCTGTTTTCTGTTATTATGACTTTTATCTTTTATCTTTTTTCTTTTTCTTTATAGTTTGTATTCTGCCTTCTGGCATGAATCATTTCTTCTGATATCTGCAATCTGTCATCTATCATCTGCCATTTATCATTCGTCATCTATCATTTCTCCTCTATCAGCTGTCAACTATCATCTAGCAGTTGTCATCTGTCATTTGTTATCTATCTTTTGACATCTTACTTCTGTCTCCTGTCTTTTGTCTCTAACATATATCATCTTCAACTGTCATCCGTTATTTATCACTTGTAATCTGTCTTCTGTTTTCTGTTATTATGTCTTTTATTTTTTATCTTTTTTCTTTTTCTATATATTTTGTATTCTGCCTTCTGGCATAAATCATTTCTAGTGATATCTGCAATCTGTCATCTATCATCTGCCATTTATCATTCGTCATCTATCATTTCTCCTCTATCAGCTGTCAACTATCATCTAGCATTTGTCATCTGTCATTTGTTATCTATCTTTTGACATCTTACTTCTGTCTCCTGTCTTTTGTCTCTAACATATATCATCTTCAACTGTCATCCGTTATTTATCACTTGTAATCTGTCTTCTGTTTTCTGTTATTATGTCTTTTATTTTTTATCTTTTTTCTTTTTCTATATATTTTGTATTCTGCCTTCTGGCATAAATCATTTCTAGTGATATCTGCAATCTGTCATCTATCATCTGCCATTTATCATTCGTCATCTATCATTTCTCCTCTATCAGCTGTCAACTATCATCTAGCATTTGTCATCTGTCATTTGTTATCTATCTTTTGACATCTTACTTCTGTCTCCTGTCTTTTGTCTCTAACATATATCATCTTCAACTGTCATCCGTTATTTATCACTTGTAATCTGTCTTCTGTTTTCTGTTATTATGTCTTTTATTTTTTATCTTTTTTCTTTTTCTATATATTTTGTATTCTGCCTTCTGGCATAAATCATTTCTAGTGATATCTGCAATCTGTCATCTATCATCTGCCATTTATCATTCGTCATCTATCATTTCTCTTCTATCAGCTGTCAACTGTCATCTAGCATTTGTCATCTGTCATTTGTTATCTATCTTTTGTCATCTTACTTCCGTCTTCTTTCTTTTGTATCCATTTTCTGTCTACTCTCTGTCATTTGTAATCTGTCATCTCTCATTTCTTATCTGCCTTACATAATTGGTCATTTGTTATTTATCACTTACCAACTTTAATCTGCCAACGGAATTTTGTGTTCAATAAAAAAAATCATGTAAATAAGCAAGATTTTTCACAATATTTTCTCCGGAAGACGATTGTTTTTTTTTCTTGTTTTTAATTATTGTCATATAAAACCTTAAATTATTTGTATTTAGTGAAAAAAGAAATCATTTCGTTTTTATGTTATGTGTCATATATTATTTACCATTTATCATCTATCATCTATCATTTGTCTTCTGTTTTTTGTCCCTTATATTTCTTCTGTATTTTGTATTCTATCTACCATCTGTATTTTATTTAGTATCATCTATTATTTATCAGCTGTCTTCTGTTAGTCTGCCTTCTTTCTTTTGTATCCGTTTTCTGTTATTTGTAATTTGTCATCTGTCATCTCCAATTTTTCATCTGCCCTACATAGTTTGTCATTTGTTATTTATCACTTAACACCCTTAATATGCCAACGGAATATTGTATTCGGTAAAAAATTAATTTAATGTAAATAAGCAATATCTTTCACAAAATTTACGTGAAAGAAGATTTTCTCCGGAAAATTGTTTTTTTTTTCTTTTTCTTTTTTGATTATTGTTATATAAAACGGTTTCGAAATTTTGAATGACTTAAATTATTTTTATTTAGTGAGAAAAAAACATAAATCATTTCTCTTTTTATGTCTTGTGTCATCTATAATCTGTCATCTATCATCTATCATCAATCATCTATCATCTATCATCTATCATCTATCATCTATCATCTATCATCTATCATCTATCATCTATCATCTATCATCTATCATCTATCATCTATCATCTATCATCTATCATCTATCATCTATCATCTATCATCTATCATCTATCATCTATCATCTATCATCTATCATCTATCATCTATCATCTATCATCTATCATCTATCATCTATCATCTATCATCTATCATCTATCATCTATCATCTATCATCTATCATCTATCATCTATCATCTATCATCTATCATCTATCATCTATCATCTATCATCTATCATCTATAATCTATCATCTATCATCTATCATCTGTCATCAGTCATCTACCATCTATTTTCAATCATCTATCATCTATCATCTGTCATTTGTCATTAATAATCAATCATCTATCATTTGTCTTCTGTTTTTTGTCCTTTATATTTATTCTGTATTTTGTATTCTATCTTCTAGCATCTGCCATCTGTATTTTGTTAAGTATCATCTATCATTTGTCTTCTGTTCTTCTACCTTCTTTCTTTTGTATCTGTTTTCTGTCATCTGTTCTCTCCTAACTTCATCTGTTCTCTGTCATTTGTAATTTGTCATCTGTCATCTCTAATTTTTCATCTGCCATACATCATTTGTCATTTCTTAGTTTTCACTTAAAACCCCTAAATCTGCCATCGGAATGTTGTATTCGATAAAAAAAAATTATTTAATGTAAATAAGCAAGATTTTTTGACAAAATTAACATGAAGTAAGAAAAATTGTTTTTCAGAAGGACGATTGTTTCTTTTTTAATTGTTATATAAAACGGTTTCAAAATTTTCAAAACCTTTAATTATTTTAATTTGGTGAAAAAAAACATGAATAATTTATTTTGTTATGTCATCAATAATTTATGAATTTTCCTGTTTTAGTTTTTCTATTAAGAAATAAGTTTTTTATTTTTTATCTGCCATACATCATTTGTCATTTGTTATTTATCACCTATTACCTTTAATCTGCCATCGGAATGTTGTATTCAATAAAAAAAATAATTTAATGTAAATTAGCAAGATTTTTCACAAAGTTTACGTGAAGTATGAAAAATATTTTGTCCGAAGGACGATTGTTTTTTTTAATTGTAATATAAAACGGTTTCAAAATTTTATATATCTCAATTATTTTAATTTAGGGAGAAAACAAAATTATGAATAATTTCTTTTGTTATGTCATCTATCATCTATCATCTATTATCTACCATCTATCATCTGTCATTTGTCTTCTATTATTGTGTATTTTATATTCTATCTTCTAGCATCTACCATCTGTATTTTGTTAACTATCATCTATGATCTGTCAGCTGCCTTCTGTTTTCTGTTCTTCTGTCTTTTATATTTTGTATCTGTTTTCTGTTATCTGGTATCTGTGATCTGTTTTCTCCTACTATCATCTGTTCTCTGTCATTTATAATTTGTCATCTGTCATCTCTAATTTTTCATCTGCCATACATCACTTGTCATTTGTTATTTATCACTTAACACCCTTAATCTGCAATCGGAATGTTGTATTCGATAACAAAATTAATTGAATGTAAATAAGCAAGATTTATTGACAAAATTCACGTGAAGTAAGAAAAGTAGTTTTTCTGAAAGACGATTGTTTGTTTAAATTGTTATAAAAACCGGTTTCAAAATTTTGAATACCTTCAATTATTTTAATTTAGTGAGAAATAATCATAATTTCTTTTGTCATGTCATCTGTCATCTATCATCTATCATCTGTCATCAATCATCTATTATCTATTATCTGTCATTTGTCTTCAATTATTATGTCCTTTATCTTTCTTCTGTTTTATATTCTATCATCTAGCCTCTACCATCTGTATATTGTTAACTATCATCTATCATCTGTCAGCTGCCTTCTGTCTTTGTGTTCTTCTGTCTTCTATCTTTTGTATCGGTTTTCCGTCATCTGATATTTGTCATCTGTTTTCCCTTAACTATCATCTGTTCTCTGTCATTTGTAGTCTGTCATCTGTCATCTCTCATTTTATTTTTATTTATCTGCCATACATAATTTGTCATTTGTTATTTATAATATATCACCTTTAATCTGTCAACGGAGTTTTGTATTCAATAAAAAAATAATGTAAACAAGCAAGATTTTCCACAAAATTTACGTGAAAGAATATTTACTCCGAAAGACGATTGTCTATCATCTATCATCCGTCATTTGTCATTAATCATCTATCATCTATCATTTGTCTTCTGTTTGTTGTCCTTTATATTTCTTCTGTATTTTGTAATCTATCATCTAGCATCTGCCATCTGTATTTTGTTAAGAATCATCTATCATTTATCAGCTCTCTTCTGTTCTTCTGCTTACTATCTTTTATATCAGTATTCAGTTATCTGATATCTGCCATCTGTTTTCTCCTATCATTTGTTCTCTATCATTTATCATCTGTCATCTCTAATTTTTCATCACTTGTCATTTGTTATTTATCACTTAAAACCCCTAAGTCTGCCATCAGAATGTTGTTTTCAATAAAAAGTTAATTTAATGTAAATAAACAAGATTTTTCACTAAATTTATGTGAAGTAAAAAAAATAGTTTTCCCGAAGGACGTTTGGTTTTTTTTAATTGTCATATAAAACGGTTTCAAAATTTTGAATACCTTCAATTATTTTAATTTAGTGAGAAAACAAAAACATGAATAATTTCTTTTGTTTTCTCATCTGTCATCTATCATCTGTCATCTACCATCTATCATATATCATCTGTCATTTGTCTTCAATTATTATGTCCTTTATCTTTCTTCTGTATTTTATATTGCCTTCTGTTTTTTCTGTTCTTCTGTCTTCTATCTTTTGTATCCGTTTTCCGTCATCTGGTATCTGTCATTTTTTTCTCTTAACTATCATCTGTTTTCTTTCATTTGTAGTCATCTGTCATCTCTTATTTTTTATCTGCCATAGATCATTAGTCATTTGTTTTTCATCATGTATCACCTTTAATCTGCCAAAGGAATGTTGTATTCAATTCAAAAATTAATTTGATTTGATTAAGAAATACTTTTTCTGAAAGACGATGATTTTTGTTTGTTTTTTAATTGTTACATAAAACTGTTTAAATCACGAGATGAAAAATTCGTTAACTAAACTTCATTTTTCAGTGATGCTATTGTGTTTACAGTTGAGTCGCTATGCTTATTTTGTAGTATATTAAAAACACGTTAATTCGAAACGTATTTACAAATTTTGAGGCCTATGCTGGAGGTAATGTATTTTTTAGAATCATTTAAATTTCGAGACGCGAATTTCGTTCATTAAAATTCACTTTGCAGTGTTGCCATAGCGTTTCCAGCTGAGTTACATTGCTTAATTTTTAGAATATTAAAAGTACATAAAATCTCAACTAATCTACAAATTTTTGAGGTCAATTTCTACGGTGATGTATTTTTTATAATTATTTAAATCTCGAGATACAAAATTTATTCACTTAAATTCATTTTGCAGTGATGTCATTTTGTTTCTAGTTGAGGCACATTGCTCATTTTGTAGTATATTTAAAACACATTAATTCTAAACGTATTCACAAATTTTGAGGCCAATTCTTGAAGTAATTTATTTTTTAGAATCATTTTAACCTCTAGACGCAAATTTCAATAGATCAAATTCATTTTGCAGTATTGCCATTGCGTTTCCAGCATAGCCAATATGTCTATTTTGTGAAATATTGAAAGTACGTTAACTCTGAATATATTCACAAATTATGAGGTCAATTTATAAGGTCGTGTATTTTTTAGGATCATTTAAATCTCGAGATGCTAAATTCGTTAATTAAACTTCATTTTCCAGTGTTGCCATTATGTTTCCAGCTGACTCAACATGTCTATTTTGCAGAATATTAAAAGAACATTAACTCTTAACGTATTCACAAATTTTGAGGCCAATTTTTTGGGTAATGTATTTTTTAGACTAATTTGAACCTTGAAACGCGAATTTCGCCAACTCAAATTCTCTTTCCAGTGTTACCATTGCATTTCCAGCTAAGTCACATTATCTATTTTGTAGATTATTAAAAGTATGTTAACCTCAAAAATATTCACAGATTTTGAGGTCAATTCATGCAGTGATGTATTTTTTACAATCATTTAAATTTCGAGACGCAAATTTCGTTAACTTGAATTTATTTTGCAGTGTTGCCATTATTTTTCCAGTTGAGGCACATTACTTATTTTGTATTATATTAAAAACACATATAATTATAAACGTATTTACAAATTTTGAGGTCAATTCTTGAGGTAATATACTTTTTAGAATCATTTGAACCTCGAGACGCGGATTTCGTTAACTCAAATTAATTTTACAGTGTTGCCATTGCATTTTCAGCCACATAACATTGCTTATTTTATAAAATATTAAAAGTACATTTATTCTGAACGTACTTACTAATTTTAAGGTGAATTCCTATGGTTATGTATTTTTAATATTATTTAAATCTCGAGATGCGAAATTCATTCAACTTAAATTCATTTTGCAGTGTTGCCATTGTGTTTACAGTTGGCTCATATTATTTATTTCTTAGAATATTAAAAATACAGTAATTCTAAACATATTTTCAAATTTTGAGGTCAATCACCGTACCGTATTTTTTAGAATTATTTAAACCTCGAGATGCAAATTTTTAAACTTAATTTGAGTTCGCAGTGTTGCCATTGTGTTTACAGTTAGGTCCCATTGTTTATTTCGTAGAATATTAAAAATACATGAATTCTAAATGTACTCACAGATTTTGAGGTCAATTACTGCAGTAACGTATTTTTTAGAATTATTTGAAACTCTAGACGCGAATTTCGTTAACTTATATTTACTTTGCAGTGTTGCCATTGCGTTTCCACCTAAGTCACATTGCTTATTTTATGAAATATTAAAAGTACGTTCATTTTGAACGTATTTACTAATTTTGAGGTCAATTCCTATGGTGATGCATTTTTTAGAATTATTTGAATCTTGAGACGAGAATTTTGTTAACTCAAATTCATTTTGCAGTGTTGCCATTGTGTTTAGAGTTGGCTCATATGATTTATTTTTTAGAATGTTAAAAAAACAGTAATTCTAAACGTATTTTCTAATTTTGCGGTCAATAACTGCCGTATTTTTTAGCATTATTTAAACCTAGAGTTGCAAATTTTGTTAACTTACTTGGAGTTTGTAATGTTTCCATTGTTTTTCTAATGAAGTCACATTGCTTGTTTTGTAAAAAATTAAAGATACATTGATTCTGAACGTATATTAATATTATGAGGTCAATACCTTTGATGATGTATATTTTAAAAATATTCAAAGCTCGAGATGACAATTTCCTTAACTCAAATTCATTTTGTAGTGTTACTATTGCGTTTCTAGGTTAATCACATTATTTATTTTGTAGAATATTAAAAGTACATTAATTCTAAACGTATTTACAAATTTTGAAATCAATCATTTCTGTGTTGTATTTCTTAGAATTATTAAAATCTCGAGACCCGAATTTCGTTAACTCAAATTCAGTTTGCAGTGTTGCCATTGTGTTTACAGTTGGGTCCCATTGTTTATTTTGTGGAATATTAAAAATACATGAATTCTAAACGTATTCACAAATTTTGAGGTCAATTACTGCAGTACCGTATTTTTTAGAATTATTTAAACCTCTAGACGCGAATTTCATTAACTTAAATTTACTTTGCAGTGTTGCCATTGCGTTTCCAGCGAAATCACATTGCTTATGATATGAATTATCAAAAGTACATTTATTTGGAACGTGCTGACTAATTTTGAAGCCAATTCCTATGGAGATGCATTTTTTATAATGATTTGAATCTCGAGATGCGCATTTTGTTAACTCAAATTCATTTTGCAGTGTTGTCATTGCGGTTTCAGCTGAGTCACATTATTTATTTTATGAAATATTAAAAGTATATTAATTTTGAATGTATTCACTTATTTTTTGAGGTCAATTCTTGTTTTGTTGATTTTTTTTAATTGTTAGAATTTCGAGACGCGATTTTCGTTACCTTAAATTTTTGTACTTTGCAGTGTTGTCATTGTGTTTATAATTGGGTTGTTAAATATTAAAATTATATTAATTCTAAACGTGTTTACTAATTTTGAGGTATAGTATTTATCTCGAGATGCGAATTCTCTTACTGTGCAATACTGCTATGAATTATTAAAAGTAACAATTTTCTTATAAAAGCAAACTCATTAATTATAATATAAATCTAATCTCGCCTATTCAAAGGATAATCGATTAGTTCCATCAAAGGTAATATTCCACACATACTACATACACACATACATATCGCACGTATATAGTTAAGTCGTGTTCAAGGCCAATGCCAAATAATTATCTTTTACGGTGTGCAGTGAATCACGGCACTAATTAATGCGTTACTAATTAACGCCGCTAAGCATTTCAGTCTAATCACTTTAATCTCAGTAGATGCTTTCTACTTTGAGTCGAGATAATGAATACACCACTTGAATGCAGGCGTTACTGCCTTCGGTACACATGGAACTAAACAAAGTGGCCGCTATCACGTATTCTAATTATTACTTTGCACTAATTGGATTGCATTTTTTTACTGAAATACAATACATTATAAGAATTTAATTAATCCTGAAAAAAAAAATTTCTCATCAATACTTTTAATGCCATTTCAAAAATATTATCTGGAATATGGATTTACGAGGGTCATCTGGAATATAGAAAAGTAAGAAATGTAAAAGAATGTACCTTAAACTTCTTGCATTGAGAAATCTAATCAAAGCTATTAGGCTTTGATTAGATTTCTTATAACTGGTGGCGTCTTTGATTACACATTAGAAACACTCACATAAACAACACAGTCTGAAAATATTAGGACAATTCCGATGGAGCAAATGACCTAAGCTGTCGAGCGTCCTACAAAATCAAAACTTCAGACGTCTACTCTATTCACCAGCGCTCCGCACGGTGCAAACCGAAATTACTTTTCTACTAACCTTCGTATTTGAAAATATATATTTTTTATGTTTATTTAATTACCTATAGAATCTCTTTATTGCGATATTATTTTCTTACTATTACATACAAGAATTTTCATTGAATCTTTTGTTTGACTCATTTCCTAAGCCTTGAATAATAATTCCAACAATAATTTTCATTATTAAAATCCAGTTTTACGTTAATTTTAAATTGAAATATAATAAATAATACATTGTTTTTAAATTATATTAAATATTAATGCATACGTCAAACGAAAATGATGAATAGGCATTTTTTTGTCAATTAAAATGTAACCTTTAGAACCTCAAACAAAAATAAGCATAATTATTGTAATATATGAAAAATAATAAGTTACTATGTGGATCAGAATATACAAAAATGAGTCAAGCATCAGAAGCGATCCAATCGATATTTGGCGACTGCCGGAACGGCCAATTAAGTTTTGGCACAGCTCGTAATAAATTTTTGCGATCGCATCCCGGGCGCAATTTCAAAATTAACTCCCCCATCACCGAAATTTATCGGCGCCGCCGTTTCTCAACATGCAGTGCACCTAAAATATTTACACACACACACACACACACAGAGAGAAAAAAGAGACGATCTATAAAAATACATAATGTATACGAAATCGTTTTATCTCAAGGTTAGTGTTGTAAATTAGTGTTGTAACGTGCGTACACTTTTATACACTAGAGATATATATTTATTTTTTATTTTTTTTTTTCGAATTCTAATCTTCCTCTTTATCTATGGATTTCGTTATCGGTTGCACGCACTTCAATGCCATTCGGGCGAAGATACATTTTTTTAGTGACATCAATATGCAGGTATTCATGAATACATTTGGGTTAGTGAATATGATTAGCGAAGTTACTGAGTTAAATATTGATTAGTTCTAACACTGTAATATTGAAAAAGTAAAATATTTGATCAACAAATGAAAAGGAGCTATAAAAATCTAAAATAATTACGACGATCCAACAATGGAAATGTGTAACTGATTTGTATTTAGGTTAACAAATGTAATCCCTTAGAAATTTAAATTTTGACTTGAATTTTTGTGATGAAATTTTGGAGCTTCATCTTAATACATTTTTAATATTTATCTGCTTTTGCTTCAATAGATCGAAACCGTCTTAGTGACAAAGGTTATTGACATAGGAACAATAGTTTGATTAGTTTAAAGGTCGTAGTGACAATTTTTATTTTTAAGCGTTTAGTTCATTAGGATATTACCATATAGGCGCCATCTATTGGCTGTTGTTGGCAAGGAACAATAATTAACATTTAGTTTAGGTTTCCTTTTTCAGAATGACGTTTAAAATAACCAAACAATTATGTCTCTGTAGACAAGACCTATAAGAATGTTTTGATCTGTTAATACATTAGAAATTAGAAGCAAAAGCAGATAAATAGAAAAAAATGGGCTGAAAGACTGAAAGAAATAGCCAATGAAGAAAACAAAAAACAAAATTGTCTTATTATCAGATTTAATACTACTAGAAAAAAAATGTTCCAAAAAACTCACCACAAAAATTCCGTCCTCAAATCATAATTCAACTTCCTAAATGATTAAATTCCTATTTGTTTTAATATAATTACAAAACATAATTACTATATTGAATAATAAATATAAAACAACTTTAAGGTTAATAATTAATCGAGGCATTAATATTATAATTACTTTAGTGCAATAATGTATCGAAACATTCTAAAGGTGTATTGATTCGTTTCGATAAACAAATGTAATTTTATCGGGTCGTCCCCGGTCAGCATTGTTATGTAAATGAACAATTTCTCACATACAAATGGTAAACAATGTGTTGACCAACTATTGTTGGCCCCCCGCTAAGCCGATCCATTATTTTCTAAAATATTGCTTTATTGAGTGAGAAATTACTGGATGAACTTCGCCAAGGGATTTAACTTTGCGCTTTGTCCTTTTTATTACTCAATTTGTGTATGCGCGGAATTGTTTTCATTCAGTGATAATATAGAGCTGGAATATTGCTATTATATTTAGGACAAGAGGTTACATATTTATTTCTTGATGTTTCGGTTAATATCGCATGGAATTAAATTGCGTGAAAAGTGAATTGAGGTTAATATTTTATTATTGAGGCGTTAAAGTGATGCCTAATTAATTTCCTACTACAGTTTATTAATTTATAAGAGGTAAACGGTAATACTGTTATAAACTCTTAGTTAATGGGCCTTTTTGCAAATTGTATATCCAATAAAATATTTCTAATAACAGGAAAACGTTTAACGTTAACGAAGTGAACACCTCCAAACTTTAAGATAAAATATTTGTAACTATAGGAATGGTCACGAAAAATCGTATGTATGCAATTTCCTATTTCTTCAAAGGAAAAGTTTATGATCAAATACTGTACATTTATTGTAATATGTTTGATGTGTTTGCTAATTTTAATTTTATAACTTTTTCAATTAATAAAGATCAATAAACAAGCTTTCCTGGATTTCGAGTGGAGTAATGTGAAGTGTTCTAGAAATTGTATGTCGTTCATCATAAACTTTCCTGGACAAGATTAACTTATTACTCTCGTTAATCTAGAAAATTTTGTGAATTAACTATCCAATCATTTCTAGCATAAATTATTTTAATTCCCCTTAACAATTTCCTCCTTCATTAGATCTATTATCCATCTCTTTTCTTATTTCATTAGCTTGTCGTAGTGCAAAAGGTCACTTTGGCGCACAATAATTCATTTTACTAAGAACGAATGAGTGATATAAGATAATAATACTCAGGACATTTTTAAATTGTCTGGAGCTTTGTATAATGAAACCTAACATCTTTAATGATGATTAAATAGTATTATTTAAATGCGGTATAAAAGTCAACCGTTGATCAAATATTACACCAAGGTCAGTTGTTGAAATATTAATCTTAAATAATTCAAACATTTCTTGATTCGTCTTATCGGATGTTTCCAGAAGTGTGGGTTTAAAAATACGAGACGTATCTTTACAAGTTTTTAATAATTTTGCTTCTTTTTAGAAACTTCTGGAACTTTCAGGAATTTCTCTACCAAATCGGAAAAGTTTCCTCGTGGGCTCGTAGAATTATTGATTAATTTTTCTCCTACATTTCTTCATCTAATAAGCTTTTCTTCTTTCAGACTTCTAAAACTTTCAATTTTCGAAATTTCTGCACAATTCCTAGTTATTTTTTTTCGACACAGGAAACATCTATAATAATGTTAAAAGAAGACATATTGATAATTTCTAGTAAACTCAATTTTAGAAAGAAATTCGTAAACAAATTTGATAAAATAGAAATTACTGAAGGTAAAATAAAAGAGAAGTTAGAAAAAAATATACACAAAGAAATTTAAAAGGAAATTTTTAAGTCAACGTGATGAAACATTCAAGAAATCAAAGAGCAAAATTACTAAGAATTTTTAAATCATTCGAAGATATTTCTCGTAACTTTAAACATACATTTCTGGAAACATCCGATAAGATCAACCAAGAAATGTTAGAAAATTTTTTAAGATTGGAAAATATTCGAAAGTACTATATTTTTTAAAGATAAGTTTTTAGGCAAGGATATATCTTTTTGTGGAAAAATTTTCATAAATCTCAAAAAAATGAAAATTCCTAAAAAAAGTCAATTGTTGAAAGAATTTTAAAGAAAAATTCTAGAACAGTGGAAGCAAAATTCAATAACCTTTTTTCACAACGTGGAATAAAAATTTCTGGAGATTTCAGAGGTTTTTAGAAAAGCATAATTTGTATTTTACTATTAAATCTGGAAAAAACTATGGAATAAGAAAAATTCTAGGAAACAAAATTCAACAACCTTTTAAAGAAATTTTCACTGAAAGAAAGAATTCAAGAGTTTCTAGAAAAGCAAAATATGTATGGAGAATTTCAAAACTCTAGAGAATCTGCAAGAAAAATATAGAATTATTAAAGAGAAATTTCTAGAAAACTGAACTTGGTCCTTCTACACAGTTTGATAACTTCTTCAGGAAATATTTCGAAATCATGAAGAGAAATGTCAAACAACCTTTAAAAAAAGTAAAAGAAAACATTTTAAAAATATGGAAAATACTATAACTACAAGAAATTCTCCACTATTTCAAACAGAAATTCCTGAAAGAATTTAGGAGTCTCTAGTAGAGCAAACAATGTTTGGAGTATTTTTGAAATCGGTAAACTCTGAAAGGAAAACGTAGAGTTATTAAAGAGAAATTTCAAAAAAAAACTTAAACATAGATGTTTTACAGAAAAATTTTGAATTTTCGAAAAACTCTTTATATCTTAACGAAAAAACAAGTCGAACAAGTTTATAAAATTGGACGCAATATTCAAAAACTTTGTAAAGACATGTATATTAATTACAACAGCAACTTCTGAGAGAAATCAAGAGTTTCTCAGAAAGGGATAAAATATTTAGAAAATTCTAGAAATCTGTAAAATCTTGAAGAAAATTACAGAATTACAGAGGAATTTTTACAAAAATAATCCTTGGTCGTACAATAATACGTATTTATTAAATAGAAAAAATAAGTTTCTTAAGATTAAAGCAGCCAGAATAAAAAAAAAAACTAAAGGTAAAATCGTTCACTTGATTCCAATCGATCCAAATCCACCTCCTCACTTTACTTCAATTACATCAGAATTCAAAATGTTAAAATACAAATATTAATTTAATTTTAATCAGCTATTATGTTAGTTAAATAATTCCTAAAATTTAATAATTTTAGTGTAGTTTACTTTGTAATTCGTTAATTTGTTTATATTCGTATTGAAATACTTAAATAAACTTGAAACCAAATTGAAACGTGATATAAAGTAAATAAATTGCTATTAGAGGCATTTTATTACTCATTGAGATAATATGTTAATTAACCCATTCGAGACCAATTGCACACCGTGTGTGCAATGCATTTCCGAGCCAAAAAGACCGGCTGCACACCATGTGTGCAATGATCTTGAATTGCAATTATCAGCCATTATGGAAGAATCTGCCGTTAGAACAAGGCTGGTTTATAACAAAAATTATCCTAGAAGTCTGTAAAAATAAAATTTGATGTTGGTTTCAACTTAGCCCCTACAATGAGTGACCCAAAGCCAGGACCATCAGGAACGCAGAAAATGAGTAGTGATAGTGAAAGTGATGATTTATTGTCTCCAGAAAAGACAAAAAATAATCGAAATGTTGCTATTGTGTATAGTGATAGTGATTCGGAATATGAAGGAGACATGAATATGAATATAGAACCGTTAGATGGTGATATTTTTGAGAATAGTGATTGGGAAGATTTTAATGACGATGAAAGTGAAAGCGAAATTGAAGAACTTGAAACTGAAGTTAGTGAAGATACGGAGAGATGGGATGATGACGGTGATTTGATGTGCAATCCGTTCCTCGTAATAAAAACATTCAGAGGAGCTACCTGCACATACGGTGTGCAATCATCTTATTTTTACAATGGGAGTTACAAAGCGACGGATTTCTATTGCTAACATGTTTTTTTATCAATAATGTCCAATATAAAGCAAAAAAAAATTTTGGATTCTGGGGATGGTCTCCGAAAAAATGCGCCGTCTCGAATGGGTTAATTAATAAAATTAATTTTCAAAACTGGAGCATCTTAGATTTTCATCAATCATGAATATGCAATGTTTAATGAATTGTGGTTCGTTTAAATATTCGAAGCAAGAATGATTTTATAAAAATACATCACACAGTATTGCTAAATTAATTTTCTAAATATTAATACGTACATTTCGTTTATATTTTCTTGTAAAGATCTTGTATCAACACCTAAAACATTTATAATCCGCTAACCCAACGAAACGCCAACAGCTCGACATATTTTTAGAATGGATCAGTGTCCCCCGTTCACAAGCTATGTCTAGTCTAGCACACTATTTAATATGTTTGCCCATGATTAATGTCTATTTATAAATTTTGTATACGCCTAGTTTAGAAATATTATTTGTTTGCATGTATAAAGTAGAATTAATTAAAGATATTTGCTAAGACTAATTAATAAATCGACCTGCAATAAGATAATATAATATAATTAGAAAAACACGAAAACATTTCGTTTTTCTAATTATTAGTTAATTTTTTACAACGTAAAGGATTTTAATACATTTTTATTATATAATACATTAATGGATTTGGATGAGAAGATCCTTCGAAGAAGTGAAGAATATAAAGATATTATTATAAAGGTGCAATTTATTGTCTAATAGAATAGTTTATAAAACAAATAAAATTGTAAAAATTTATATGGCGATAAAATTAATAAAAATCAAAAGCTGCTGAATTTTACATCTACGTTTTGGAAACATTCGTTTCTGTGGAATTTCTAAAAACAAAGTAATAAAAACATATGTAAAATTCCAAAACATAGATTTAAAATTCAGCAGCTTCTTTGGATTGTTATGAATTTCATCTCCTTAAAATATACTCTATAAACTCTTCAAAAAGACAATAGATTGATTATTTGTTTTATAAACTATTGTAATAGACAATAAATTGCACCTTTATGGTAATATTTTTATATTCTAATTTATTACTAATAGTTATTAACTATTTTAATTTATTTCTAATGGTTAAAGTTTTTCCTTCCGTTGAAAAATACGGCCCAGCTGAAAAAAAAAACTCTAACCTGATTCTTTCCCACTTGAACCGCCGCCTAAGATAAACATTTACTTAGCCGCCCTTAAATTGAATATTCGAGTCCGTCTCCATCCCTTAATTGCAGAGTAACTGTCTGAGAAACCGTCCCATTAGAGAGTTATCTGTCCATGCATTCAATTATCCTGTAAGGTGTACTCGGGATAAACTTCTGGAAGGCGAAGGGATAATGGCCAAAAAGTTAATGGGCGGGAAAAGTATGCAAGACTACGTTTGACCCACCAAGTTGTACGAGGGGGGTGAGGGGATTGACTAGGGGAGGGTAATAATGAATTAAACAAATCACGTTCACCCCTAACGATCGACGATCTCGCAGGTGATACGAGGTAATCGGTATTATATGCTTACACCAAAATTTAACATTGTATTTTATAAATAAATAATTACAAAAGTTTAATAAAATACTGACACATCTGTGTCATATGGTGTTTTAACAAGTAACAGCCTCGTCAATCCAATTACAAAAGTATTCAAAATTATTTAAAATACAAGTATTACTATTCTAAATTAAATTTCAAACAGGTTTGATTTTGATAAACTTCTTAATTAATTTATATACGCATGTTTCAAGTATCTAAGCATTTTTTTAAAAGTAAAGAATTTTAAACAACAGAGAACAGAAATTAGTGATAATGACGATTATATAATATAACCGTTAAATCCATTCCAAAAAACGTATGTAGAACATAAATCCACATTTATAATGTATTGTACATTAGATTTCTGTAAATGAAGATGTTATGTTGTTGTTGAAAATAAAGACACTTTTAGCCTACTCTGTAATTAATATATTATATATTATTCTACCAAATATATTAAAAAGATATATTGTTTTATTATTTCACGTTTAGTCTATTAAGTTATGTTTTAAGGGAAAATTTGGAAACAAAACGTAGCTTCGAGTGAACACTGTCAAATTTTTTCCCAAAGCTTTTCAGATCTTTCTACAAAAAATATATCTTAAGTTTAAAGTTTCAGATTAAACCTTTAGCGATTTATGAGATATACTTCTAATAACACTTTTCTCGAAATTTTCTGATCAAAACAGAGAAAGTGAAATGCTTATAAACAATAGTAATATGATAATTAAAATAATTTTTAAACAGTATATTAATGCGTTCATTTGTATTTACTTATTTTGTTAAAATCAAAATAAAAAATATACACAAAGATGAACAAAGAAGTAAACCCCTGCAGTATCAAGAAATTTTACTTCTGCATAGTATATAAATTAGCAAAAATGTTACCTTATAATCGGGTGCCAAAGGATTTAAAGGTCAAAACATCTTGAAAAAAACGTGTTTAGATTTTTAAGATCCCATCAGTATAGTTTCAATATATAATAATATTTCAATGTGACTTATCTCCAACAATCATGAAATTCTCCTATTAGAACTACAATATGTACGCCATACTGGGTCAATACAATGATGGAATATCATTAAATAGACATTCCGTAACAGCAGTGTCATCGAAGCTATGTTTAACAAGAGTGGAGGATAATTTAATTGACGAATATTTTTTAAGTTTCCTTATTTTGGCTCTAATCACCATTGCGGCAAATAGATAAAAAATGTTGGAAATCTTCCTTATAAGAATGCCTTGATAGACAAAAGAAGAAAACTGAGAAAAAGTGAACTCTATCATATTCGTGTACGCTCTAAATTCTAATATAAAATTTATTCCCTTAAATCAACGTGGTATATTTTATAAGTACATTGAATAAAAAATAATGTAATGAAACTTGTTTTTATTTTTTCATATATTTAAAGAAATATTGTTCGACATAAACTATTTACATACTTTATTAATTTTTTTTTTTAAATACAGGTTTAACATACTTTATTATTGAAATCCTCTCTTTGGCCTTATATTAACAGATTTATTGATCTGCATAAATAAATTAATTGTACTATGATCGATATGAGCAAGTAAATCATTTACATGTAATTTAAAATTCTAATATAATATTCTTCACAGGAGCATTAAAAAAAATTTACTACCAAGAAGTATTCCCAATTGACGTATATTTGTAAAAATCATGTGATAGCCTTTATTGAGGTTACAGTCAAACAATTTGACACGCAACACAGATGAATAGCTATAAGGTCTAACTGAAGGTTTTCAATTGCTTTAAATATTTTGATGTCATCAGCAAACAATAAAACTTGGGAATAAGTGATAGAATCTATCAGATCAATAATGATAATGAGGAACAGGATCGGTCCACAATGTGATCCTTGTGGCACCACCGATTTCACATTAATAGTTATTGATTTTAACATGTTGAATCCGATCCGATAAATAATTTTCGAACCACTTAACAATCGATGAGCCCAGGCCAAGTGAATGGAGTTTACTGAAAACGATTATGTGGTTTACAACTACCTTCAAATGTCTTAGAAAAGTCTGTATAAATCGTACCTACTTGAGCACCCTTCTCTAAGGCATCAAGTACAAAAAATTGGAAAGTTAACAAATTATTAATTGTTGATTTGTCCTAGCAAAAATCAGCTGAGATATAACAAAGGAATCTATTAATTTAGTTATGGGTGATTGCAAGAATACTTACCCATAGTTTTTTACGTCACCTTTATCCCCTGTTTGTAAAGAGGAGTAATAAAACCACTTTTCCACATGGGTACAATTGCCTTAAGAACTTTAATTGATCGAGTGGAAGAACACAAAAAACTGTGAACCCTTCCTTCAAGATCTATGGTCGAAATTTCAAAGTGATTTAATATTTATGTATGTACTTTTTTGTTATTTTTTTGAATAGATCTTGTAAAGTAATCAAAAAGGTTTGAAATAACAAATAAATTGGTTTGGCTAATGAATAAACAAAACTTTTTTTTTTAAATACAGGTTTAATACTATTCGGACCAGACTGTTATTTAGTTTCGTAAGACCTTCAAAAACATCTGACAATGTAATTGGATGCCAATTAGTAAAATCAACCTGCCTTAGAAATATCAAATTCTAAGTTAATTTTTAATTTGTCCATAAACTTGACAGTTGTTATACATGTATTTATGCCCAATTACACATCCCTCCAAAAGGGGCAAAGATAGCATATTTGTTCCAGTGTATTGCAAATGAAGAAGTCAGAGGTTGTCAGTATGTTTGACTGGTCAGTGGATGTATGTGGGTCTGAGTGGAATAACACTGGAAACCGTGATTTTTGCTGTCTAAATTTATGTACGCGTTTCATCAATTTATGGATTCATTTGTAAATGTATGTAAAATAAAGAATAATTGCAAATCTGTTGTCAGTTACATAAACTGAAGAGAAGAAATCAGCAAATAAGTTAGCACATTTCTATAAATTAGTCGACAATGAATTATCAAGAAATATATGTTTTGGATAAACACTAGTTTTCCTAGATTGTTTAACGTGATTCCAAAAATTTTTGGGATTCGGTTTAATTTTTATAATAATAATAATAATAAATTTATTGCCCAGCAGATTATAAAATAATCTTATTACAGGGAATATTTACAAAACTACTTAATTAACCTAATTAACACATTAAAAAAAACAAGTATAAAAAATTAATAAAGATTCAATTATATACGAGGCAATTACAGTATGTTACAAAAATATGTTCAAAATAAATAACATTTTACACTAACTTTCGAAGTGATTTTAAAAACACAGTGGATTAGTTATTTTGTACAAACATATAACACTAGCACTATTTCGCCTTACCACCAAAGATTGCAAATCAAAAAATGCTAATAAATCGGCATATCTAACAGTATAATCTGGATAAACAAACATTACTTTGTGATACAGGAGTCTAACAAATTTCTTCTGAATTTTTTCAATCATTTGAATGTTGATTTGCTATGTTGGTGACCAAATCATACTTCCATACTCTAACTTAAGGAACTAGAACATAAGGAAAATATACTCTTTTCATTACATTTGCATTATTAAAATCTTTACATGATCGTTGCGAAAACCCCTTTGACTTTCCGAAGTAATTTGTTTAATATGTGGAGTGAATGATAACTGTATATCAAAAACTATACCAAGATCTCTATAAATCTTGCAATGCTCAAGAGTTACGCCATTAATATTATAATTGTTAATAACACACCAATTTTCAATGATCGATATATCATTTTGAAGATATACACCGTCAAGAGAATTTATAGTTCTATAAATTTTCATATCATCTGCATACAAAAGAACTTCTGATGATATATTATCCACTATATTATTAATGAAAATTATAAATAGCAGATGCACCAGGTTTGAACCTTGAGGTACCCCACTTCACGGTATACATCTCTTCGAGCTGCAACCATTATATTGAATATAGTTATTGCGATCTTTCAGGTACGATTCAATTAAATGTACCAAAATTTCGTAATTTTGCGATTATTAAGTTGTGATCGATGATATCAAAAGCTTTACGAAGGTCAGTATAAATGACATCAACTTGCAGCTTTTTGTCAAGTTTATTAGAAATGTATTCGGTAAAGTTGAATAGGTTTGTTACCGTATAAAACGCTGAATTTATATACGTTGCGAATAACTTGGCATGACTGGAATCAATCTCAACACATACATTCAATGTAGGATGATGGGCATTTTCCTTAACTAATCCTTCGTGACTTATAACCACGCAGTTAAGATTACTTCCAGTCAAACAAAGTCTAAACTTCTGCCGTTAACATTTAATATTGAATTCCGCTGTTTTAAATGATTAAAGTTTAGAAAGTTAGAAAAATCTGTTAACATTTGATTATCACCGATATTGCTGGTAAGATATTGATGAACATTGGGTAAATTAAAATCACCACATATGACAACACGTTTAAACTTATTACAAATTTATTCGATTAATTGATAAACACAAACATAAATAAAATTATAGCAAGAGGGAGGAATATATATACAGGGTGTCCCGTTAATGCGGGGATATGGCTGGACCATAGATTCCTGGGGTCAAAATATGATGATTTGACACAACTTATCTATATCCAAAAATGTACGGTTAAGCCGGAATTTGTCTTCAAAGTTTCAATTTTTTTTATTTCTTTTGTTTATAACAATTGAACGCTTTATTCGATTTGAATGAAATTTATTATTAATAACTACTATAATATGATACATCATTTTAGTTATTGTGACCATTAGTGATTGACCGGAAGTATAAAAAACAGTAGTACCACCACTTAAAAACTAAATTATTTTTTTATTGGTGCACCTAATAAAAACTAAAAAATATATACATAAGAATTATATTTCTTTGTGGTTAATTACAACAGTAAGAGAGACAATTTCAATTTCATATTGTATAGTAGCAGATACGCGAGAATTTCATTTTTCTTGCACTTTAAACCGACATCTACCGCAATCAATACGCCACGTCCTCTTCTATGCAGCCGATCTTCTCTGTAGACATTATAATGATCAGGAAACAATTCAGAATCAATAATATCATCCTTAAGCTACTTTTCCGGTATTATGCTGGGCAGCATCTAGTTTAAAGACGCAATTGACGGGACGCCATTTAAATATTTAACACGTATATTCGTTTCGCACATTTACTTCCTCTTCTTAAAGTCAGTCCAAATTTAATTTCAAAATCAATTTGTCTTGGCGTTCTATCATTTATTATTTGTATGTCCTTAAATTTGTCTGAGCTTTTAAGTTTTTTTGAATTATATAAGATTATTTTTAGTTTCACGAATACTGTTAAATATCAATTTAATAGAGCGAGATTTGGTATCACGTTTTTAGCCTAATCAAATCAGTTTTTTGGAAGATCCAATTGAGTTATCTATTTTAGAAATTATTTCATTGATAACCATCATATCATCAGCCTCATTACTTGTTTCTGCTACATTAAAAATGATCACATTAAATACCCTATCGTTACGCTGTTGGATTTCGTCAGCAATAATGTTTACGTCACCATTTACATAATCCTCCGAATTATCAATTAGTGAATCATTTTTTGAGTTATTGATTAGCTGTAATTTGTCTTTGAATAATTTATTTTCAGCTTCTAAAGCAAGAATTTTATTATTTAAAATGTCAACTTTAGTTATTGTATATTTAATATAATTCTCTATATCCTTTTTAAACGATTCAAATTGTTCTTTAAGGAATGATTCAATAGAAGTTGGTATTGGGAATGAATTCGAGAAATTAAGATTTATTTCTTATTATTTTTTTCTCAACATTATTAACGATAATGAAAATCATTTAAAATTTTGTTTAAACTTCAAATGAGCTAAATTTTTATCTTTTGTCAGCTCGCTATTAAACCATTTTGTACTTCAAAAGTGATACATATCTGTGTATTGCTATATTATAAAAAACATTGATATTTTCTTTAATATCACGATAGTTTATAATAGTATTGTCCTAGCCAATGCCTGACGAGAAATTACTGATCTCCTCGAATTACGCTCGTTTAAAATCATACTCTATTACATCGTAAATAAGTTGTTCGTAAGTTGAATTCAAAGGAATACCTAATTTATAAGAATTATGATGTATTAAGTAATTAGATAATTGACCATATGCATAGCTGACTACATTATCAGTAGTGATGAAAGTAAGATTGAGAAACTATGAAACATTAATGAATGGCTTCTAGATGTAAAGACTTTTTGATTTTTTTCCCAGTTTTGAAATTATCTGATTAAAATTTTACTCTTGCAGATTAGTTATATTTTTCAGCTATTTTTCCTTTATTTTTAATGGATTTCTAGAAATTTGTGTGCGAATGAATTTACTTAGAACTTTCTATAAATTTCTTGAAAGCTTCTAGATTTTTTAGAAACATCAGTTTTTAATTTTAGATTTTTTCTTTCAAGAATTTTAATAACATTTTCCTATAATTATTTTTTTTAATTTCTAGATTTTTTCCTAATTTATTGAGAAAATTATAATGATTTCTTTATCTAATCGAAAATTGACTAGAAAGACTATAAAATTTTCTTCAATATTTCAATTCAAGAAATTTTTAAAACGTTTTTCTTCTGTCGATTATTTTCTACAATTTCTTGTCTTATAGCAGAATTTTCCAACAAATGCATCATATTTCTAATCTTTTTTTAGTAATTTTCAAGAATTTTATATTGATAATTTGGAAAATGAAATTTAGGGTGATTTTTTAGTGATTATTCATATTTATAGCATTTCTCCATGTTTATATTTCACAACTTCTAAATAAAACCCTCGATTATGTTTTACTGATTGGATGGTGGGATAGAGGCCACCCCCCCACCCTACATATACATGATAACTTCAATTGCTAATCGTTGATGATTTCGCTGCTAACAACAATCAAACCCTTTATGTTATAAAAATAAAACAAAATCAAAATTCAAGTTCAAATGTAAATGACTTTCTATAGCTAATATTATCTAATTTATATTTAAAGTCTGCCCACCCATCATACATCAAATTTTTACTAATTTACTCACTCAAAAATGTTACCTTTTTAAATTCTTTTTCATTCGAAAAGTTTGTAATGAATTTTATTGGAAACCGCGAGACGATGAAGAATTAAACTTAATATGTATATGTAGGGTGGGTGGGTTGCCTCTATCCCACCCTCCAATCAGTAAAACATCACCAAAAATAATGGGGAAAGTATTAATTGATTGAGGCGTTAACTTGGTGATACATCTTGGAAAATTAAACAAAAACTTTTACTTTTTGGAAAGTATTATGCCTACATCACCATTTTTTACTATATATTTTATATCGTATGTATTTTTATAATTTATATATTTTTCCTCTAATTAGACAATAAATGCCTGTTAGGTTATTAAATAAATAAATAAATAAATGTGCAGGAAGATCATTTACATGTACCTATCAATAATAGTAGAGGTCGTAAAATAGAGCCCTGTGGCACACCAAGTATTGCTATTTTCACCTTATTTACAGCTGCGCGGAATAGTTCGATGGAACTGCATTTAAATCAATCCCTCCAATTCTGCCACCTAAAAATTATCTTCTACCAATGTTCATTTTCCCTTTATTTTACTCTGTATGATCATTTTGAGCTTCTAATGTCTTTGTCCTGTCATTACATGTTCTAGATATTGTATTATTTAACACTCATTAGTAACATGCCCAACTCGGAAATTGATTCCATAATTCTATTATTTTATTTATTTATTTTTCATTTATTTTGCTTTACATGTCCACTTTAAGAAATTTTATATTATATCAGGTTCATGTGGTAACTCACCTTACTTTTTATTTAGAAAGGTACGCTGCATTGAAATTGGAGACATGATAAAGTCATTAAAAGCACCACCGCGAAAGACATTTACGGAATTAATTAATCTGCTTAAGTGTGTTTTAAACGTGATTATTGAGCCTCTCACTAAGCTTATCATTGAATGGATAAGATCTGGCTTTTTCCTGTTGCACTCAAGCATCACAAGAAAGACGAAATTTCTAATAAAATAACTATCTTCCTATAGCGCTTCGACCTGCCATCTCAAAAATTTTGGAAAATAGTTGATACTTGTTGAGCTACCCCTTGATGGAACCAGATATGTAATTTTGGTGAAGAAAGGTTAAACCTTTGAAAATGATCGAAGGAAACTGAAAATAAAAGTAACAATATAGAACATAAGAAGTGTTTTTCTTCACCAAAATTTTGGAAAAAGTCTTGGCAAACCAAATTACTGAGTAAACAAACTATTTTCTAAAATGCAGCATGGATTTGGTAAGGGAAGATCAACGTGTGGGGCAGTTACTGGTTTTATTGAGGAAGTATTAAAAGCTTTTGAAAATGGAATGTACTCTATTTCTACCTTTCTAGACCTCAGTAAGGCCTTTCACTACGTATCGCATGGAGTTCTCTTACGAAAACTTTACTGTTACAACTTCCTGCCTTTAAATGCGTCTTATCTCATGGGTCTAAATTGAATGGTACGAGTTGGAGATCAATTTTCTTCATGTCTACCCATTAACAGGGTCGTACCATAAGGAACTATTCTTCTTCCTTAATTGTTTATTATATATATATATATATATATATATATATATATATATATATATATATATATATATATATATATATATATATCAATGACCTCCCTAATATTTACAAAAATTCATTATCCTATATGCAGATGATACTACCTTTCTATCTTCGTCTTAAAATTTTCAATCTGCTATGAAACAAAATGAAAATTCACTTATTTTAACTCGCGAATAGTTAACATCTAATATTTTAACACTAAAACTATTAATGTCACCTTTTGATTAAAAACATCGCACCTGTTTCCAATCTATTTCGCCAAGTTCTTAGGTTAACCTGTAACAAACATTGTGACGAACTCGCAGCCAAATTATCAAGAAACATTTATGTACTGAGGAGACTTAATTAACAATTCCTTGCCGCAAGTACTTAGCACTAGTACAGGCACATGTTGTTGCAGATTCAACGTCGTTCTCAGTTATCACCGATTCCCACGAGATATTTTGTATGTGTGATTTTAATTTTTTGTAAGTAATTATAGTGTAATTTTACATTAAAAGAACGCGAATCATATTTCTTAGTTCAATTTATAATATTTGTTTGTCTTACTCGGTTTAAATGTAAGAGATAAAATTCAATAATAAGGTATTTTTTGATTTTAGGTATAATATATGCATTCTTTTAAATTAATTTATTCCTGATTTTTGTTTTTAGTTAATTAAATTAATAAATAAAAATCGATAATCCATGTTGGATTCATTTGTTCAGAAAATTTAAAAAATGATGATTCTTCAACAGTCAATTTAAATCATCCATCCACATCTGCATTCAGGATCTTCATTAGGTTGTTCCCAGCAAGAGATAAAAGAGCATACAACATGTACATCTAATAACGTTGAAATTTACATTGATATAGTTAAATTTAGTAATAATAATGTTGATGAAATTGAGAAATTTCGAATTTTAAATTGTAAATGGAAACCATTTTGTGTTACAATATTGTGTACATAAAATAGGGGAAAAAATGTTAAATATTATTTGTGTGAAAAACATTTTAGACAATTTAATTGGTTAATGTTTTCTAATCATTTAAACGGAATCTTTTGCAAATATTTCTTCTTTTTTACAAAATTTGATGGGTTGCATCAACAAGTGCCATTGGTACCATTAAAGGACTTCTAATTTTTTAATGTCTCGTCCAAAAGATACCATGAGATAAACATGCCTTTTAAACATTGTGGAGTTATTGGAATTAATCTCGCAATGGGAAGATAATCTTCTAATATAGCTAAATTGCTAAAGAATTCGATTTTTACCCCGATTTACACAATTACGCTATGTTCTTTGTCCGATAATTTTAGAAATACGGCGGAACTCGAAAACATTGAATAAATAGATAAATCTTACGCTAATAACTTTATCTTTATCCAATAAGAGAAAAAATACTGCCACATCGTTTAAACAATTTATAATGATGCAGTAAATATTTTAAACGAATTACAAATTGACAGGGCGAAACATCGAATTACCAAATACCAGCGAAATAGGCCAAACGTGGATAAACCTATTTTGGAGGATTATTTTTATTTATCTTTTTTTTTATCCATTACGCGTGCCGGACTTATTCTCTACAATATGTCTCAGTTATTTTCTTTTTTTTTTCTTTACCACTGACACAAGATAGGCAGTGCCATTTTTCTTATTTCTTTCCATTCTATCCTTCTTTTTGCTTCATGATGTACTTGTTCGTTCCAAACCTTCCTCGGTCTTCCTGATTCATGTTTGCCCTGTGTTTTTACCTCGTCTATTCTTTTCGTTAATCTATTATCTTCTAATCTGTATACAGGGTGACTGACGAAAAACCTTTGGTGCTGTATCTCGCTTATTTTTTATCCGATTTTAATAAATAAAACATCAAATTAAATCGTTTTTAAAAGACTTTAATAGGATCTGAACTGTTATTTTTTCTCGCACCCAGTTTTTGACAAAATACGATCAACATTTTTTTTTTTTTAATTGCACTGTATATATATTTTTATTGATTCGCAGAGATTTTTTTTCTGAATATAAAATTGTAGACAAATTTATCCATACATCAAACTTAAGTCGAGAAATCGAGGATTAAAAAAATAAATAAAAAGTCAAGTATCCATTGTAAACAATATACAGACCCTATTTTAAATGTCAAAAGTGACAGTGACAGCCATTGATACAATACTGCAACGATTTTTAATTATTTCATAATTAAAATGTTGAATATTTTAAACACTTTACTAGAATTTTGTGCTTCTACAGAAATCGTTTTTCAGTTTTTGAAATCTTGCAACATTTTTATTATGAAATTATGAAAAATCATTGCAGTATTGTACCAATGACTGACACTATCACTTTTGGCATTTGAAATAGGCTCTGTATATTGTTTACTATGGGTATTTGATTTTTAATTTTTTTTAATCCTCAATTTCTCGACTTTGCTTTGATGAATGGATAAAATCGTTTACAAATTTAGATTCAGAAAAAAATCTCCTTGCGGATCAGTACAAAATATATATACAGTGCAATTTGAAAAAAAAAGTTGATCGTCTTTTGTCAAAAACTGGATGCAAGAAAAAATATCAGTACAGTTCATATTAAAGTCTTTTAAAAATCATTTAATTTGATGTTTTATTTATTAAAATCGGATCAAAAATAAGCGAGATACAGCACCAAAGGTTTTTCGTCAGTCACCCTGTATATGACTAAACCATCCTAAATGTCTCTTACTGATTACATTAGTGTAATATTGAGCTGTTGGGCAGTTTTCTTACTTCTATATTTTATACTTTGTCTCTTCTTGTAATTCCCTCTATCTTTCTTAGGTATTTCATTTCCATTGCTTTGGTTTTTCTGTTATTACTCTCTGTGGTTACTCATGATTTACTACTATATAGCAGTGAATGTAAGCAGTGACAATTCTTTTATATACTTCTGCTTTTGTTGTTTTTATAATCTCTTTTTTCGCTAAGAATGTTTTCTTCGTTGTGTTGTAGATCATTCATGTGCCTAGTTTTTCATCTTTTTCTGAATTTATCTCCCCTGTTTTCTCT
The DNA here is from genome assembly GCA_963969525.1 of Ontholestes murinus. NCBI lineage: Eukaryota > Metazoa > Arthropoda > Insecta > Coleoptera > Staphylinidae > Ontholestes > Ontholestes murinus. Next base: position 6,686,372 of record OZ018392.1, read on the forward strand.
ATTGTTGATCCCAGGTATTTGAACTGCTTAATCTGCTCTATCTGCTTTCCGATTAACTCTATTTTGTGATTGCTCCCTTTAGGTGATATGTATTTATGGAATTAAAAAATAGTTAATTTTTTTCTTTTTTAAAATTACCTCCCCTAAGCCAGTTGGCTGGAAACGCACTTGCAACTGATATGTTTATTATTAATTCATTAATTATTATCTAATGCAAAGAATAATTTTGATAATTGCACAACCTATTTCGTTATCTTAGTTTCGATGTTCGGACACCCTGTATATATAGGTCATTATCATACTCGTAATGGTTGGTTATGCTTGATAATGACCTAGATATATTGAGTATGGCCGAATTAAATACTTATCTGAAATTGCGATTAAACTGTTCTATATAATTATGTACCTACTCTCACTCTTATATTTAGGCCATTGTCTTCAAAACAAATCTCTGATTATCTAGGGTAGTTCATTAACTTGAATTGTGGAGGTGTTTACTTTATGGTACATCTTGAATATAATTTTTGTTTTGCCACTTTATTTATTCTTCAGTAAAATTTTAAGTTTTTATGCATATATCTGTATTGAATTGTAGGCTTTCAAAAAAAATGTCGTTAATGTATTCCTAGGTTAGGTGAAAGGTTAAACTGAAAAACAAGTCATAAACGAACTGTGATTTAAGCAGCATTAAAAATAGTACACAATTGTATGGTGCACCACAATCAGTCGTCCCCTCTAGCATTTCCGCATTCTTTAATGCCGGTGCATTAATAAATATTCAGTGCACAAGCGTATTACATAGCTGCATGATGTTTGCTTTAAATTTGACTCATCCTCTTGTGAAATATCCTCTACATAAACGATAATTGATAAGAGGTATGCGAACGTGCGTGTGAGAAAAAAATATGTATTTGCGTACGAATGCGGTCACCGGCAATCGTTTTTTTCGGTTAAATGCAGTCTCTCCTGTCTCTCTGAGCAGACGCGAAAGTCTTGTATTAGAAAACGCATTGAATGCGTGTGCAGGCTCTGGCGGTGGGGGTACAAAAGTGGGTTAAGTTTTGCATTTGGGGGCCAATTGACCTATTTTACATGTTGCGCCATGCGTGTGTGTGTCCTTTACGCACTCACAGATACATTCAAACCACGGACGCACACAACAAAAACTGCCCGAGAGATGCAACTCTGAACGGAACACAAACACCGCCGTGGCTGCGAGTGCTGGAGTTTGTAAGCCATGGATTTTAGTGAGTGACCTCGGAGACGGCTGAGCCGTGGTGTGTTGTGCTGCTCTGAGTCTAGTGTTCCGTGCCGAACTGTGTTTGTGCGTGTGCATTGCGAGAGTGAAGTGCTACTTTAGTCAGTTCGCGACTTATGTTGGCACGGTGCGTGTTCAAAATTTACAATGGCTGTGTGGAAGTGCTAATATAATCCCATGTGTTCAGTGCTGCACCCAAATAAACTACCCACCCCCTAATTGGCTAATTGGCACGGACTCCCTCTAACCTATCATCCACGGCTCAGGTAATTTACAATATACTAGCGCGTAACACGAATGCATTCTAAATCTCTTACGTGAAAAATTAATACGGTTCGCACGCCTTAGTTCAGTAATAAAGGTCAGCCGAATTTTCACCACCACAATCGATACAGTTTCTCCCAAAAGAAATTACCCTTAATAGCACCATAAAAATTTTATTCGTTCACGACTTGGCAATAATTATAAACCGTTAATTTAAATTTTCATCATTATTATTTCTTTCTATTCAGATTTCGCACATTTCCTGCGAAAAATGAATTTGAATGATTTCATTCGCGCGTGTGCTTTTTTTTTCCTCTCTCTGTTCGGATTTCGCGTGTTTCGTCCATAACCTTGATAGTTTATTGACACCAGATTTTTGCGAATCAAAGGTAGCGCGTGTACTGCCCGCCTGCTACACTCGTGCATTGCAGGTCTCTTCGAAAGGTTCCCGCCAAAAAAGATCCTGTGCGCGGTTTTCTGGGATATGATCGCGGGTGGGGATCGAACCGGTGCACGTTGCACGATTACGTAATTTTCAAGACCCTCTTTCGCAATAATAATGGATCCGAATTTACCGATGCGGTGTAAATGGTGTGGCATGTGCTCATGTACCAACGGAAATGACTATTAAATGTTCGTAAATAAATAGGAATATTTGAGTTATTAATTAATTTAAAATGTGCGTCCATTTTGCAAAGCGTTTAGATGCAAATGCGTAAAAAGCTAACGTGCGTTAATATTTTTATGATCAATATTTGGCACGTTCTATACGTATGTATTGATCAATACTTATAAGAAAAAAATAGAGATTAGCCCTGAACTGAGGATTTTAGACAATCCAGTGTGTTCCAATTTCGATGCTCACCATTGGTATCCCCGTTATTAGAAAAGATAGAGCAAAGGTTAAATAGGAAATATTTTGCAGAAATCAGTGCTCATAACAAATCCCAATTCTAATTCACCGTAACTTTTTTCAATTTTAAGATATTTTGAAAAAAATAAAATTTGCCAGTTTTAATTTTCCTCAATAACGCCTCATGCGACCGCTATTAAACCATTACATTATTCAGACACTTTTTTAAGACAAATTTTATGGTGTAAACAGAAACCCCCGATACGCATTTATTTCCAGGTTATTAGCGCTATCTTTTGTTTTACTTATGGTGGCCATATTGGATTTTTGGTATATTAGATAGTGCTTAAAAAGCGCTTTTCTACGATGTACAACATGCCTGAAATATTTTTAGTTACAAGCAAAATATTAATAAAAACATTAATTAATCGTTAATATGACAATTGAAAATGAAAAGATATTAAATAATTAATTGTGGAGGCTTTCACTTCGTGATACATTTTGATAATTCAAAATAAATAAACAATTAACTTCGTTGGTATCACTTTTTATTTTTAATATATTGAATGAAAAGATAATTAATAATACTTTAGTCTAACGAAATGATAACAAAATACTGGAAAGAAATCTGATTTAATCTTTTCTATGTTAAACCTACTAAAATTATTTAACTGAATCGATTAGAAAAATATTATTTTATGATGGTGCAAAATGGGAGGAAATTAATAAATCTCATTCTTCAATTATCTATATGTCAAAGAATATTTAGACGAAAAGAAAAATCTCACAGTTTGTAGGAATAATTTTTTAATTTAAATAATTATTCATTGAACCCTCGCTTATGTTTTAGTGGTTAAAGGTTAGATAGTGGCCACCCACCCACCCTACATATACGCTTAAATTAAAATGCAAACCCTCGTTTTAGTAATAGGTTATTAATTAAAACACTTGGTTTGTTTCACTAAATTTTATATCGACTCGACTAGTTTCACTTTTTACAGCATTTTCAGGATTTTTACTTTCCCTATACAGTATATATAGGGGAAGTATTGTTTTCGTGCATGAAAATGTCCGTGGGCGCTGTATCTCAAAAACGAATGATGCTATTGAGATAAAACTTTAAACTTAAGGTTTTATCGTTAAAAACTGGTACTGAAAAGCTTTTGGTAAACGTTCATTAACCGGAAGTGGATGTTTACTGGAGGCGTTTTTTTGATTTTTCTCGATATTTTTCCAAATTTGAAAAATATTACATAACTTTTCAAACAAAGGTTAAGGGAAATGAGAAACTGAAGAAGTTTTATAAAAACATGTTTTTCGTAAAATTTTTAATTTGTGAGAAAAAAAAAAATTCTTGAAGAAGATTCTTGAAATATCAGAAATTTCTCCACCACACTTTTAGTTCTAAATGCAACTTCATTTCCAAAGAATTTTCAAGTTTAGCTAAGATTTTATTCAAGAGTTTCAACATTTTCAGAATGTCATTATATTTATTTATAGAAGTTTCTTCGTGGTTTTCATAGAATATTTTGTTCAACTTTTTCTACAATTTTCTCAGATGATCCATACATTTAGTTTTTTTTACATTGAGGTTTCTAGAATTTTTCACAAGATTTCATTTTAGATTTATAAAACTTTTTTGTGGATTCTAGAAGTGTACAGTAATTTCTTTTTCTTATATAATAAATAAATAGATATTTCCAAAATTTTTAGCAAAGATTTTATTCGAGAGTTCTAGATTTTTCAGAAAGTTCTTTCAAGATTTTGTTTAACTTTACAATTTATTAGGAATTTTTTTTCTAAATTTCTAGAACTTATTTATGGGCTTTTGGAAGTTTCAGGAATTTGTACTCCATATTTTCAGTTTTTTGCATCTTCCTTTCCAAAGAATTTTAATCGAGTATTCTAGAATTTTTCACAAGTTTTCCTTGTAGATTTCTAGAACTTTTTTGGAGGATTCTAAAAGTTTACAGTAATTTCTTCTTAGCAAAGGTCTTATTCGGTAGTTTTTTAGAAAGTTCGTTTCAATATTTATTGAATTTTCTTCGAGGCTGTTTCTAGTAATTTCTCTTCCAGATTTTAATATTGCAAAGATTTCCTTCAGGGCTAAAAGAATCATTTCCAGAACTTTAGACTTTTTTCGAGAGTTCAGAAATTTATTCAGATTTGGAGACTATAGATTTTTCTAGAAAATCTGTTCCTAGAAATCTAGACTCTTTTCAGTAATTTCTCCAGATATCAAGATTGTTTTTTTTTTCAAGCTCTCTTTTAAATTGCGAAGTTTTTAGAATTAAATAAAAAATTCTAGAAATGTATATTTTTTGTAGAATTCAGAAAATTTACAGTAAATTGCGAAAATTTAAATGAAGGTTTTTTTTAGAAAATTTGTTTTTAAAAATCTAGACTTTCTTTCGAGAGTTCAGGAAATTTCTAGTAATTTCTTCTCCACATTTCAAGATTTCTTCAACTTGTCTTGTAAATCGCAAAGATTTTCTTTGAGGCTCTAGAATTTTTAGAATTTTCTTCTAGAAATCTAGATTATTTTCTCGACGGTTCAGGAAATTTCTAGCAATTTATTCTCTAGAGTTTAAGAGTAGTTTTTTTGAAGTCGTCTTTTAAATTGCAAATATTTTCTATGAGTCATTAGGATTTTCTAGAATTTTTTTTAAAAAGTTTAAGAGTTTTGAAAATGGCTAATAACATCTTCCTAAGATTTCAAAGTTATCTTCTTATCTTCTGAATTACAAAGATTTCTTTGGAGGCTCGAGAACTTTTTAGAAAATTTGTTTGCAGAAATCTAGACTTTTCTTCAGGAAGTTCAGGAAACTTTCAGTAATTTCTCTTTTTTTTAGGCCCAAGATTTACTAGAAACACATATTCGTTATTATTTTTTATTAAAAGAATTTGCACGATTTTTAAAAAAGCGTCTAGAAAAGTACAAGTAAAAATCTTGCAATTTGGAAAAGAAATTTAAAGAAAACTTTGATTGTAAGACTCCTAAAAAATATTTTAGAAATTTAAGGAAAGGCTTACAAATTCTAGTCATAAACAACTTCTTAAATGCTTCTAGTAAAGTAGATGGGAAAATCTTACAATTTGGAGAAGAAATTCCTAGAAAATTTTGGTTGTAAGAAATATTTTAGAAATTTAGAAGGGGAGTTCTATAAAGGCTTACAAATTCTAGTCATCAAAAAACTTCCTAAAAGCTTTTAGTAAATGGGATGGGAAAATATTTCAAATCTTAAAATTCTTGAAGATAATTTTTAAAAATAAAAAATTTTCTTTTTAAATTCTGCATCCCTAGAAAATTTTCTAGAAATGTAAAGGAGCAATTTTTGGAATTGTAGATAATAATAATGCTGAAAATTTCCAAAAACCAGGGAAAAGTTCCCAAAATTTAGAAAAAAAAATCTCCAAAAGATAAAGAAAAGCCATTGAGATTCTAATAATTTAGAAAAAAACTATAGTTTATTATTTATTTTCATGCTAATAAGAAATTGATGACAATGTTTGCAATTTTAAAGAGAAATTCCTAGAAAATTTTGATTGTAACGAAGGGTCAAGTTAGTATCTGTAGAACAAATTCCATTAATGTTTAAAAGTCCTCAAAAATATTCTAGAAATTTAGGAGAGAAATTTTAGAAAGAAATTTTTGTCAGTTCCTGAAAACTAAAAAAATATATGGAAAATCTTGCAATTTGGAGAAAGCATCCCTAGAAAACTTTTATAAAATTGTGATAAAAGTGACACTCCGGTATCATAAATTCTTTATAAAATTCTAAATACCTCGAAGATAATGTTTTATAATTATAAAATTAATTCCTTAAAAATTCTGCAACCCTCGAAAATTTTCTAGGAATTTGGAATTGAAATCTTTAGAAAATAAAGAATAGCCATTTAGATTCAATAAAAATGAACTATTGGGAATAAATTTTATAAAGGCAGGAAAATTAGGATCAACAAATAATCTCTAGTAAAATAAATAAAAACTTTGGAGAAGAAATTCCTAAAAAAAAATTAAAATGGCACATCTGTAGCATAAATTCTTAATACATTCTAAAATCCTTGAAGGTAAACTTTGGAACTTAGAAAATTAGTTCCTAAAAAGTTCTACAATCTTCGAAATTTGTTTAGGAATTTTTGGAAATTTAGAAAATAATAATACTGGAAAATTTCAATCATAAATGTTCTAGAATGCTGGAAAAATTTGGAAAGAATTTCTAGGAAGGCTTGGAAATTCTAGTTTTCAATAAATAAAAACCTACTAAAATTGATGAAAAAATCTTGCAATTTGGAGAAGAAAACCCTACAATCCGAAATTAGGAAAAACCATTGTTAATTATAAAATTAATACTAATGTTTGCAATTTGGAAGAGAAATTCCTACAGAAGTTTGATGAAGGATAAACTCAGTACATCTGTAGAAAAGTGTATTGAAATTTTTTCAGTTGCTGTATTTTATCCATTTTTTTAAGATTTATTTTTCACAAGTTTTTTTTTAGAAATTTTCAGGAATTTCTATTCTAATCGTCGAGATACTTTTTGGTGGTTCTAGAATACATTTTTAATATATTTTTGAGGATTCTAAAACTTTTGTTGTATTTATTCTAACTTTTACTATATAGAATTTTAATAATATTACATAACTTTACTAACAAAAGTTAAAGGGAATGAAAAACTGAACAAGTTTTATTGATAAATATAAAAATAAAAATTAATATTTTTGAAATTTTTTGCTTATTACCAATAAACTATAGGAGTTACATGAGATTTATATAACAAGTAATTGTAAATAATCCAAAATTTAGCAAATTATTAAGAATAACCATTTCGAGTAAACTTTATAGTTTTCGTGAAAAATATAGGGAAAGTACTATGATGGCCACATCACCATTTTACTCGTTTTAGTATTCTATAAAATACATCAAATTAAATTCTAGCTTATCAAAATCTCGAAGGTTAAAAAAATTAGTTCCATTACCACTCATACCTGCAGAGGTTACTCTGAAGAAAACCTCGCCCTCACAGCTAACCATCCTCCTGAAGCAAAAAGGCGAGCCCTTTCCTCTAGTTACCTGGACATAATATTGAAGAAAATAATACAATAAGCCACCTTCTACACAATTCAATCCTCTTCCCCACAATACAAGACAATAACCGTTACTTCCCAGACAAACTCTACCTTCTCCGGTAAATCTTCAAATCTATAAAATACTGCTTGCGCAGTTGTTTGTGTATTAGATATAGTGCGCAAGCAGTATTTTCTAGTTGATTAGTTGATTTACATTATAATCATGTTTGAGGATTAGATATTTACAACTGCGCAAGCGGTATTTTGTAGTTAATTTTTCTGCAATACGATTATAAAAGTTATATTTATAAGCTTATTATGTTAGGAAAATTTTGTAGGTAGCATAATATTTTATGGATCTTCAACAAACTAACCAGGTCAGGAAATTTTCATATTAGAAAAAAAAACACACATAACAATCATCCGGATCTGTAGAAAAAAAAAAACTGTAGGGTCTATTAAGAAGGATTGCTGATTTATAATCTTGAAGCTAAAACTCGTTATAATGATTAATCTGAATTTTCAATTACTTGAAAAGATAGAGTAAGTTAACCAATAATGTTGATTTCAGTTAACTAAACTAAATATAAATACTGCTTGCGCAGTCATAGATGTTTATAGATAAGGCTATATATTGATCTAAATTATCTACACAATACTGCTTGCGCAGTGATTAATTTTTGTACATAAAATATTAAATTCATAAGATTGTTCAGTTTGAAGGATTTTATAGATACTATAGTATTGTGTGGATGATCAACCCAAAAACAAGTACAGGAAAATTTAATATAAAGCGGTATTAAACTAAAATAAGAAGTTCGCAACAATAAATATATAAGCGATCATCGACATCTGTGGAAGAAAGTGTAGTGTCTATCAAAACGTTTATTGAAACTTAGATTGCTTAAATAGTTACTGAATTAAAAACTTAAGGCTATAAGTCGCTATGATAGCGACAAATGTTTGTATGTTGGATACATTGCGCAAGCAGTATTTTCTACATGATTAACATTAATACGATGTTTGTCTAGGATCTTTATGTACTTTTTTCCTAAAATCAAAATTTTCTGTCCTGGTTTGTTTGTTTTATTAGTTTATTTACTTTACAAGTCTTACTAAAAAAATGATACAAAATAAAATAGATACACTCACAATAACTTCAAAATTTAAATCGCAAGACTTGAAGGCGGAGTTCACAGTGCAGTGTTCTTCCACTCAACCCATTATTCCCTGTAGCTGACAATGAATATCCGCAGACGATTCTTGTCATTCAGGCTATATTTTTGCCATTGATGGCTTTTATTTTTGTTCCAATTTTAAGGAACTATGTCAATATGACATTTCAAATAATGTTACTTTGTTGAACATCCACAAAATATTATGCTACTTACAAAATTTGTCTAACTGAATAAGCTTATAAATATAATTTTTATAATCGTACTGAAGATAAATTAACTACAAAATACTGCTTGCGCAGTGGTAAATATGTAATCCACAAACATCTTTATAATGTAAATCGTCAAATCATCTAGAAAATACTGTTGCGCAGTATATGTAATACACAAATCACTGCATAGGCATCATTTTAATGGAAGGCATCAAAGTATGTAGAAAATATTGCTGCGCAGTATAACTATACACAAACTACTGTACATAAGGAGTAATAAAACTGTAGGAGTATTTTTGTGTGAGAAAATGTATTTGTTATTAATTTTATGCAACACACAAGAAAAACTTCTATCAAAACAAAAGATACAATTGTAGTTCTGCAAATGAATAAAGGGTGCCATTTTCAGGACATCCTTGTGGAAAGAATATTCGAATCCTTTCTAAAAAACCTTCACTGGATTAAAATTGTTGATAGTTCAGATGTATTTCATAAATACATATTATTAAGAATTATTAAAAAAGCAGATATTTCATAATAGGTAACAGAATAGGATAAAGTTAAATCAACGCTTTTGTTCATTGCAACTATCAAATATGTATATTACTAATAATTCATCATCTTACAAAATAAATATAAATACAGTTGATGTTTGAAGTCATTCATTTATGATAAATTTATCGTCCTAAATATAAATACAATTATTGAATCACATTTAAAATACAGATTTAACGAAATAACGGGTATTTCTAAGTGAATATCGGGGTTTTAACGCCTTGTAATATTTATTACGCGAAACTTCTTCTTCTAACAATTGTGGAAGTAGCCATAGTTGTAGAGCATTAATATAGGTAGTATCAGTTACAGTTGCTTCTCCATCAAAATAGGCTAATAAACTTTCCGCCAAGATATGGCACCAAAAAATATTCAATTTAGGAGAGTCTCTTGCAATTCTACAATCTCGTTAAGATTATCTGAACCCCACATGCGCACATGTCTGTTTTCTGTTGACTAGTCGTCATACTTTTGCTACCAGCGTCCTCCTGTGCATTCGCGTACCAACAAACAGAACTATTTGAGTTGCTCTTTAAGTTCTACAAAGCGTTAAGCGTGTTTCATTTAGAAACACCCGGTATTATAATTAACTATCTAGATTAAAATAATAGAAGATCTGGTTGCCTGAAGACTTGAGGTTTTGTAGATTTGCTTCTCCAGTTGGGCTATGCGCGAATAGCTCGATTTTTTTGGAAATTGCTCCAGTATAACTTTAAAAAAACTCACGAGCATAATTAAATCAAGAGTAAATAACTTTTTTTTTGATAACACATATGATTTTGTATTAGCAACCATGAAATCATTAAAACCTGAGTGAAAATATTTTAAGGTTTCAAAACATAAAACATAATAACACCATCAAGATTAATTAAATTAAAAATCTGCAGATGAAGAGAGCTACCCAAAAGGGTTTCACATTTGCCTGATGAAGCCACTGTGTGGCGAAACATGTTGCAGTGTTCAACAATTAACATGAAACCCTCCCAAATGTGTTGTTTTATTTCAATGGATCAGATAAGAAGTTACTTATAAATACTTGATGAGTGCGACTAGATACGAAAGATTTGAGCCACATAAGTGGAGGCCCGCAAATATCGCATTCAGTTTGAATAATAAAAGTTCAATATTGACATTATCAAAGACCTTACTGAAATTCATGTATGCATCCTGAATGCACTTCAGCTCCGTTTTCAAATGAATTTAAAATGTAGTTATTATATAAGAAAAGATTCATGAATCCATGCTGCTGTGGATCCTTAACAATAAGGGATTCAAATAATTTTGGAATTGTCGAAATTATACAGACCGCTCTGTAGTTCTTAATGTTATTTTATCTCCTGTTTTAAAAACAAACTGAACATAAGAAGACTTCGATATCGAGTGAAATATACCTTAAGTATGCTGACGGGGCTCGTTATATTTTTTTGCTTGCGCGTAATATGCTTTTTACAACTCTTGATATGTAATCTACTATTATACACACGGTATAGTTTGTTATAATAATAATAACAATGTTCATATATAATAGATTTTTTTTCTACGTTATGATTGCATAGTGAAAAATCAACTCTAATCATGTTGCATCGATTTTTTTATCTCTTCAAATTTTGCATGTATCCTTGCAGTCGTATTAATATTATGTACGCATAGATTAAGAAGATAAGGTGCTTTGATGAAATGAACTATGGTAGTTTTGTTGGTTCAGTATCATTATGCCAATAAAGGTTCTTTTTTATTTTTTTTAGTTTTGTTATAACATATAAGATTCATATTCTTTCTAAAACACCCTATGATTATTACGACACGAATTAATATTTACTAAATACATATTATTAGAAGTTAAACAAAACTGATATACAATTTTCCACGTGACAACAGAAGAAACAATGCTGCAAATTGCAGACTATAATAAATACATTGCTCAATTTTTAATCACGATATAAACATTTTTATTACAAATATTTTAAGATAAGCGCAACATTACTTTTTAATGAAGATTTTCTTATCAAGTTATTTAGGTTAATATAAAAGATTCTTCTTCTAGCTACCTGAAATCGTCGAGTTGAAAAGCAATAAGTTAAAATTGTAAATTAAATATTGATTTACAGGTGCATTAATAATAGTAATAATGACAATTAATTTTTTATCGTTTCTGCACTCCAGTTTTACATTATTATAATGTAAAAACTACTAACAGTTAAAACAGCTACTCGTACTAAACCACCGCCAGGCATTGAATTACATAATTGTTAGTTGTCGTTACATGTCGTTTTAAAATTAAAATTGTTTCAGTATCATGCACCTAAAAAACCGGAAGATAATTAAATTAAAATGATCTTTTTTGATATAACACACAATTATTTATTAGTAAATGCTATAGTGTTTCTTAGTTCCTAGATACCGAAGACTTGTGTTTTTGCAAGTTTGTGTTGTAAAATAACAAAATCAATACATAATATTACAATTGCTTCAGTATCATGTAACTTAAAAAAAACTCTGGACTTATTAAATCAAAATGAGCTATCTTTATACCACTCACGATTCTTTATTAAAATTTTGTACTTTGGTTAATAATTAATTTGTATCTAGTATAACCATGTCTGAAAAACTATAATAAAAAATAATATAATAATAGGAGATCTGAATGCCTGAAAACTAAACCTATTTGCAGTTTTCCATAGTTCTTGTTGTAAACAATAAAATCAACGCATAATGTTTCAAAATTCATGTAGCTTAAATAATAAGATAATTAAATCAAAATTAACTTTCTTGTGGCATGGAGCTATTTTTTGTTTATTAGTAACCATGTAAAAGTTAAAACCTGATTGAAAAAAATTTCTCACAAAGTATTGGCTTTAAATATGAAGCCTGAATCCATATACTACCTGTGACTCCAAAGCTCTTTACCTCAGGAAGTTATGGAATTGTTGTGGGTATATTTTATTTTAAAATTTATTACATTTTAGAAAGTTAAAACCTATTAAATGCAATGAATTTTATAAACTTATTATAAAGATAATGTATCTGTATAGGGTTGTTTGATTACTACACATGAAGCGATTGCATTTATGACATGTATTTCAGTATTTTCTGACTACTTTTCTGGGACACTTCCAACACCTCCCACGTTTGAGTTTTCGAGATTCTCGTGACTGAAATTGGGAAGTAGATGGTTCAACTGAATCTGTTTCTGTAGCTACAAGTGGCTTTCCTAATTGTAATAGAAATTGTCTCCAAGACACTAATATCTATAATATCATAAAAAATTGTTACAGGCCATCTTCTTGTCGGTGTTGAAAGTGTCGGTCAATTATTATTTGTGGTTTATTTCATTTTCACAAATTTCACAAATTTCAGTTTCATGCATAGTTGATCATAATAAACAGTTTTCCCTTTTTTTTTGACAGTAAGATGCCAACATTGCTTGGTTTTGGAATCCAAATTTAGTTGAATATACTTGTCTGCCATGTACGTTACCAGTTCTTGGGGCAGCTCTGGTTTATTTTTCTAATTATACCAAGCAATGTAAGATCCCTCAACCACTTCTAAGACGACACGTTTACCTTGATTGCATTCACGCTCGTCGACTGATAGTTTTACTGATAGTTTTAGCTGCCCAAAACATCTACCACGAATGATAAGCAGCTGTTCATCTACTGTTATATTTTCATAAGGCATCTTGAACTGTAGGTAACCACAATTCAAAAAATGTTCGGATTGGTGGTAGCTTATCTGAATCTCGATTTCTTCGTCTAGCATTATCAAAACGCAGACACTGAGATATGACCTCGACTCATAGTTTCGTTTAAAATAGGGCGTCCATCTTCAAGATGCTACAAATTTGTAATTCCTTCATTGTGAGCTTTATAAACTCCTGTCACTATCAACAACAACAATCGTAGCAACTCCTTGTCATCTATAGTTTGCCATATATCTCCATGCTTGAATTCATCTGCTGTATTTGCCCATTTTACGATATGATTTACAATATTGTCTCTAAAAAGAGGCATAGTTTTGCGGATTTTATCCACATTTCGCTTTGCATATCTTGTAGGTCCTCCTTGATACATAACATTCCGTTGTGGGCGTCGTTCACTTCTTTCCTTTTGTGGTTCTAAATACCATTTTTCCAGTTTATTCTTTGACCTACAATATAACTAAAATAAATTATCAAAAATATGTAAAAATTATGATGTTGACTGTCCTGCTCTTCGTTTACGTCACATTCTGTGTCGGAATAATTATCAGAATCTTAGGCTGGCTGCTCTTCGAAATTCTCTTCGTCATTATCACTAATATCATCGCCATCAACAGCGGCGTTTTCCTCAACTTCATGCACATGCATTCTCTAATCCACCTCAGCAATGTTTCTTCCGCACCTTTGTCACCTATACGAACCGACTTGATTCCAGCCATGATCACAGAGCAAAACTAGTGAACACAAGCGTAGAATGCACCGGGATAAATATCACTTAATTGTTTTCCTAGAAATCTAATATATTGAAAATAAGGGGTAAAATTCGCAAAAATATTAGTTTATATGTAAACAAATATTTGGGGTCTCAGCAGATCCCAGTCATATTACATGCAACATTTTAAGTTTCTAGATACCCTGTTTATTAAAATAAAATATAACGTTGGTAAAATGTTAATAATATCCCCACGTCAAAAGTAATTTTTTTAATTTGATCACATATCTTATATGGGGTTTTCAGTGACCCCACGGTATTATGAGGGTTAAACGAAAGATCTGGCTCCACTAGTCTTGCCTTCTATTAATCAAGCCAACCTTTTTCTTGTTGATAGAACTTTTCTGTTCCCAAATCAATGAAAATATAGACGACATATACTTTTTGACAATATTGTTTTAGTTAATTGTAAAAATTCAATATAGCAAGATAATACTATTAATTGTCTAATGGTGTTATTTTGCTTTGCAGATACCTGGAGAATTGCAACTCCACAACTGTGGCTGTTGTTGATAGGGAAACAATAATTCAATTAAAACTATAATTTATATTATTATATGCGTTATGTGGAGATAATTTTGATCGGTGAAATAAGTCACTAAAACACGTTTCTGCATATTTTTTTTAAAATTTTTAAATAAAGTGACCATAATTAATGGTTCAATTAAAGATAACATATTTTCAATCAACCTTAAAAAATGTATTCGTTGTTTCGGTGAATATATCTTCTAGGATTTAAACTGCGGTTTTTAAAACAAAACAAAAATATTTTTTGGGCTTATAAAATCATTAAAAACATAGAGTGTTACAAGTAAATAAAACCACAGATAAACAGTTCATGGTTCAGGCACATTACTTCTTCCTAGTACTTCACTTATATTTTAAATTCAAGCCATTCCAAATACGATCAAAATTTCGGCGAAAAATTATGATTTGTTAGCATGTAGTATAAAATAATTAATACCTAATACCTATCAGTTCTGTTTAACTATTTTGATAATCTACCTGTGCTTTTTCTAAATATAGATTTCCTTCGCTTTAATTGGCTACTTTTGCATTCTATGTCTTGTCTTTACATGTTCGACTTTCTTGTCATTACATTCCTTAAATATTCATTATCCTTTTCTTAAGTCTCCGCTTTTATTCACTGCGTGTACATTTTATATCTTATAAGTGGCCTTACTGAAGTTTTGTCAGTTAGCTATTGATAATGAGCACTACTAAATTGTACATCTAGCGTATACAAATAAAGTCTGAAGTAAATTAATTCTAACCAGTGTTTTAATTTAATTGTCAAGGGATGTAATGGCAAGAATGTTCAATAAAATTCTTGCCATTTTATTGAATATTTTATTATGCAGATTTCATTTATGAATTCAGAGTTTCTATGATTTAAAGTGTTCCTTAAATTTCTCGAATTGAATGGTCAAACAGAGATAATTACAGGGAACAATTAACACCGACAGTTATAACAATATTGAATTATTTCTTCCCTGTCAACAACAGCACAGCTATGGACCAGTTTCTGTCTATTTTGAATCTCATCAGCGTAGCGCGGTTGTGCAACGATTTAGACAATAATGCGTTGATGGTTTATATACGTATTTACGGATAAAAATTGCTGTTGTTTTGGCACATTTTTTGGGACAAATCTATAATTGAAAGTAGCATATTAAATCGTACCTACGTTAATAATTCACAATAAAATACATACCTGGCGTGTTTTGGTTCTTTGCGGTTGTATGGTTGTATTTATTATGAATATAGAAATTGCCTGAAGTATTAATAAACGATAATGACATTCTAGCCATATTCCTTTACCATATGGTGCATAAATCACAGCTGGTAGATATAAATGTATACAAAGCGTAGGAATGCACTTCACACATTTATACCTCTACAAGCGTCTTTATAAACATGTCCATTAATCACAAGGTCTTCTTACAATATATACAGTTAAAACGTTTGCGTTATTTTTGTCAAAAATAATTAACAAAACACTCATCAGATCAGGTAAATGTATATATTTGTTTTGTATGTGCATTTTCACACAATAACCTGATAATGCCTATGTGTGGTAGAAAAAAAAACAATAATAAACCATTAATTTATAAATACATGAGTACAATAAAATTATACTCTCCCTATATTCTATATAGGGATAGTAAAAATTAAAACCACCAACTATAGCAGTCTTTTGTTTAAAAAATATATAATGTGAGCTTCGACAAATAACAGCCTCATCGATAGAAAATTAAATGTACCAATTGAGTGTATCAATCACTATTAAATAATACAATTCTCAAGCGCTATTTATGGCATACTGATAGCGAAATGTAGGTGCCAACCATCTAACTACAATATATTTACTGGCATGACTTGAAATCCGTTGTTTGATTTAAAATATTTTTTAATATACAATTTTCACAACACCCCAAATAACATAATTTGTTAATTCAACTGTATATATTGTAAGAAGACCATGTGATTAATGGACATGTTTATAACAATTTTTAATAATTAATACACTGTTACTCAAGGAATAGCCTCTTGAATTTTGGCCGTATGCGCAATAAACACTCTCTATGTGCAAAAAACAAAAAGTACTGATTTTAAACACTATAAATTTACTTATAATTTCTTCTACTTTGCGATTTATTTCAATTCTCCCAAAATCCTACTCTGTGATTTGATAACATCCCAATTTAAACTGCCTCTGGTTTATTTTGAAATCACACATTATCAAAATTGTTAAATAAATAAATGAAAAACAAAAGCTATCGACTCGAAACGCAAATTCATACGTCATCATACTTTTCGAGTTTATTAAAAAATAAAATGTATTAAAAAATTTCACTCAAACTTCCATTTTAAACCGTCACTGATTTAGTTTCAAATCGATAATTTTTAAAATTATTTTAAAAATAGAAAAACAAAAGCTATCGATTTAAAAGACCACAAATTTACTTATCATTTCTTCTATTTTGCGATTTTCTTCAATTATTTTAGAATCCTACTCTGCGTTTACAAAAAAAATCTCCTCTCGTATTTTCAAATTATGCGTTTTCAATTGAAAAACAAAACAAAGTCTACCGATTTAAAAGACTACAGATATACTTATCATCTCTTTTCTTCAATTTTCCTAAAATCCCACTCTGCATTTACAAAAATATCCTATTTTAAATCACCACTGTCTTATTTTCAAATTATGCGTTTTCAAAAGTGTTGTAAAAATAGATAAACAAAAGCTATCGACTGTTAACACTACAAGTTAACTTATCACATCTTCCGTTTTACAATTTTATTTATTTTTTCCAAAATCCCACTCTGAGTTTTTAAAAAAATTATATTTTTAACTACTACACTACTGTCGTTTTAAATGAATCATGCGATTTTTAATTATTTTAAAAATAGAAAAACAAAAGCTATCTACTTGAAATGGTACAAATTTACTTATTATTTCTTCTCTTGTGCGATTTTCTTCAATTTTTCTAAAATCGCACTCTGCCTTTACAAAAAAACCTATTTTATATCATCACTGTAGTATTTTCAAATTATGCGTTTTCAAATGTGTTTAAAAAAATAGATAAACAAATGCAATCGACTTATAACACTACAAGTTCACTTGTTACATTTTCCGTTTTACAATTTTGTTTATTTTTCCCAAAATCTTACTCTGAGGTTTTTTTTTTTAATTTCTATTTTTAATCACTACTGTTATTTTTAATCATGCAATTTTTAATTCTTTTAAAAATAGAAAAACAAAAGCTATCGACTTGAAATAGGATAAATTCACTTGCCACTTCTACTGTTGTGCAAGTTTTATCAATTTTCCTAAAATCCCATTATGCGTTTATAAAAAATCCCATTTTAAACCACCACAGTTGTATTTGCAAGTCACACATTTTCATTGTGGTTTTAAAAGTAGAAAAACAAAAGCTATCGAGACGAATTCAGTATAAATTCTTTTGTCATTTCATCTAGATTACGATTTTTTTAACTTTTCCAAAGTCATTTTGAGCTTTGTAAAAACTCTGATTTTAAAACATTGGTGTATTTAAAAAAAATGCATTTTAAAAATTGTTTTAAAAATTGAAAAAAACAACAATTATTGACTTAAATCACTGCAAATTCACTTGTCACTTCTTCTATTTTACGTATTTGTTTAAAAATTTCCGAAATCCCACTTTGTGTTTTACAAAAAAATCCTATTTTAAAACGTCACTGTCATATTTTCAAATTATGCATTTTTAAAATTGTTTTAGAAACAGAAAAACAAATGATATCGAGGCGAATCTGTATAAATTCACTTGATATTTCATCTAGATTATGATTTTTTTTCAATTATTCCAAAATCCCACTTTGAGTTTTGAAAAAATCTTGTTTTAAATCGCTGATGTTTTATTTTAAAATGATGCATTTTTAAAATTGTTTTAAAATATATAAAAACAAAAGCTATCAACTCGAAATAGTATAAACTCACTTGCCATTTTTTGTACTTTACAATTTTCTTCATCTTTTCCAAAATTCCACTCAGAGTATAAAAATAATCACATTTTAAAACGTTACTGTTGTATTCTCGAAACATGCATTTCAAAAGTGTTTAAAACATAGAAAAACAAAACCTATTGACTTGAAACAATTGAAAATTCACTTATCACTTCTTCTATTTTACGTGTTTGTTTAAATTTCCGAAATCCCACTTTGTGTTTTGCAAAAAATCCTATTTTAAACCGTGACTGTGGTATTTTCAAATTATGCATTTTCTAAATTGTTTTAAAAACAGGAAAACAAAAGCTATCGAGACGAATCAGTATAGATTCACTTGTTACTTCATCTAGATTACGATTTTTTTCAATTTTTTTAAAATCCTACATTGTGTGTTAAATTGCTGGTGTTGTACTTTAAAATAATGCAGTTTAAAAATTGTTTTAAAATATATAAAAACAAAAGCTATCGACTTGAAATAATATAAACTCACTTGCCATTTTTTCTATTTTACAATTTTCTTCATCTTTTCCAAAATTCCACTCATAGTTTTGAAATAATCACATTTTAAATCTCTATTGTTGTGTTCTCAAAACATACATTTCAATAGGGTTTTAAACGCAGAAAAACAAAACCGATCGACTTGAAACAATTTAAATTCACCTTTAACTTCCTCTATTTTACGTATTTGTTTAAATTTCCGAAATCCCACTTTGTGTTTTGAAAAAAAATCCTTTTTTAAACCGTCACTGTCCTATTTTTAAATTGTGAATTTTCAAACTGGTATTAGAAATAGGAAAATAAAAGCTATCGATACGAATTCAGTATAAATTCACTTGTTATTTTATCTAGATTACGTTTTTTTCAACTTTTCCAAAATCGAAAGTTTTGTAAATTTTAAATCACTGGTGAATTTTAAAATTATGCATTTTAAAAATTGTTTTAAAAATTGAAAAAAAAACAACAGCTATTGACTTAAATCACTGCATATTCACTTGTCACTTCTTCTATTTTATGTATTTGTTTAAATTTCCAAACATCCCACTTTGTGTTTTGCAAAAAATCCTATTTTAAACCGACACTGTGGTATTTTCAAAATATGCATTTTCAAAATTATTTTAAAAACAGGAAAACAAAAGCTATCGAGATGAATTCAGTATAAATTTACTTGTCGTTTCATCGAGGTTACGTTTTTTTCAACTTTTCCAAAATCTCACTTTGAGTTTTGTAAACATTCTGATTTTAAATCACTGGTGTATTTTAAAATTATGCATTTTAAAAATTGTTTTAAAAATTGAAAACAAACAGCTATTGACTTAAAACATTACAAATTCACTTGTTACTTCTTCTATTTACGTATTTGTTTAAATTTCTGAAAATCTCACTTTGTGTTTTGCAAAAAATCCTATTTAAACCGTCACTGTCGTATTTTCAAATTATGCATTTGCTAAATTATTTTAAAAACAGAAAAACAAAAGCTATCGAGACGAATCAGTATAGATTCACTTGTTAGTTCATCTAGATTACGTGTTTTTTCAATTTTTCCAAAATCCCACTTTGAGTTTTAAAAAAATCTGATATTAAATCGCTAGTGTTGTACTTTAAAATAATACATTTTAAAAATTGTTTTAAAATTTATAAAAACAAAAGCTATCGACTTGAAATAGTATAAACTCACTTGCCATTTTTTCTACTTTACAATTTTCTTCGTCTTTTCCAAAATTCCTCTCATAGTTTTGAAATAATCACATTTTAAATCTCTATTGTTGTATTTTCAAAACGTGCATTTCAAAAGTGTTTAAAACGCAGAAAAACAAAACCGATCGACTTGAAACAATTCTAATTCACTTGTCACTTCTTCTATTTTACGTATTTGTATAAATTTCCGAAATCCCACTTTTTGTTTTGAAAAAAAATCCTTTTTTAAACCGTCACTGTCATATTTTCAAATTGTGAATTTTCAAACTGGTTTTAGAAACAGGAAAACAAAAGCTATCGAGACGAATCTGTATAAATTCACTTGTTATTTCATCTAGATTACGATTTTTTTCAATTTTTCCAAAATCCCATTTTGAGTTTTGAAAAAATCTGATATTAAATCGCTAGTGTTGTACTTTAAAATAATACATTTTAAAAATTGTTTTAAAATTTATAAAAACAAAAGCTATCGACTTGAAATAGTATAAACTCACTTGCCATTTTTTCTACTTTACAATTTTTCTCATCTTTTCCAAAATTCCACTCATAGTTTTGAAATAAACACATTTTAAATCGCTACTCTTGTATTTTCAAAACATGCATGTTAAAAATGTTTTAAACGCAGAAAAACAAAACGTATGGACCTGAAACAATTAAAATTCACTTGTCACTTCCTAAATTTTACGTATTTTTTTGTAATTTTCGAAAATCCAACTGTGTTTTGCAAAAAATGCTATTTTAAAATGTCACTGTCGTATTTTAAAATAATGAATTTTCAAAATGGTTTTAAAAACAGAAAAACATAAGCTATCAAAACGAATCAGTATAAATTCACTTGTTATTTCATCTAGATTACGATTTTTTCAATTTTTTTCAAATCTCACATTGAGTTTTGAAAAAAATCTGATGTTAAATTAAATTGATGGTGTTGTACTTTAAAATAATGCATTTCGAAAATTGTTTTAAAATTTAGAAAAACAAAATCTATCGACTCGAAATAGTATAAACTCATTTGCACTTTTTCTTCTTTTACAATTTTCTTCATCTTTTCCAAAATTCCACTCAGAATTTTGAAATAATCAGGTTTTAAATAGCTACTGTTGTATTTTCAAAACATGCATTTTAAAAATGCTTTAAAATTTTCTTCATCTTTTCCAAAATTCAACTCAGAGTTTTGAAATATTCACATTTTAAATCGCTACTGTTGTATTTTCAAAACATGCATTTCAACAGGGTTTTAAACGTAGAAAAACAAAACCTATCGACTTGAAACAATTCATATTCACTTTTTACTTCCTTTATTTTACGTATTTGTTTAAATTTGCGAAATTCCACTTTGTTTTACAAAAAATCCTATTTTAAACTGTCACTGTCGTATTTTAAAATTATGCATTTTTAAATTTGTTTTAGAAACAGGAAAACAAATGATATCGAGACGAATCTGTATAAATTCACTTGTTATTTCATCTAGATTATGAATTTTTTTCAATTTTTCCAAAATCCCACTTTGAGTTTTGAAAAAAATCTTGTTTTAAATCGCTGGTGTTTTATTTTAAAATAATGCATTTTAAAAATTGTTTTAAAATTTATAAAAACAAAAGCTATCGACTCGAAATAGTATAAACTCACTTGCCATTTTTTCTGCTTTACAATTTTTGTGATCTTTTCCAAAATCCCACTTAGAGTTTTGAAATAATCAAATTTTAAATCGCCACTCTTGTATTTTAAAAACATACATTTCAAACGTGTTTTAAACGCAGAAAAACAAAACCTATTGACTTGAAACCATTCAAATTCACTTGTTACTTCTTCTATTTTACGCATTTGTTTAAATTTTCAAAATTCTGCTTTGTGTTTTGCAAAAAATCCTATTTTAAACCGACACTGTGGTATTTTCAAATGTTGCATTTTCAAAATTGTTTTATAAAACAAAAAACAAAAGCTATCGAAACGAATCAGTATAAATTCACTTGTTATTTCATTTAGATTACGATTTTTTTTTCAATTTTTTTAAAATCCCACGTTGAGTTTTGAGAAAAATCTGATTTTAAATCGCTGTTTTGTAATTTTAAATATTGCATTTTAAAAATTGTTTTAAAAATATTTAAAAACAAAAGCTATCGACATGAAACAATACTAGTTTCTGTAAACGTTAAATTTAACGTACACGTTATAATTTTTCTTTACATCTTGCAATTCCCCGCTTAGATTTGAATCAAAACAGCATAAACGTTAAATATAACATTCTCCTTACAGAATAACCCTAACGAATATTTGAATATAAACTAAGGTGCACATTTGCGCTCAGGGAGACCTAATCGATAACAGATTAATTAAGCAGATAGAAATCCCCCCCACACTGTAGAAAACTAAATGGGAATTTGCAAAACGAAAAAATTATAGCGTGACGTCGGCGAATTTGGAAACATGCAACGTGCAGAATTACCCAAAAAAAATACTTGTCCACGTCACACATAATAAACATGTAGCCACTTATTCATCCCGGCGACACGCAAGCGGTGCACCAAAAATGGAGCTAATTTGCATAAATAATTGTAAATAGGAAGTGAGCAAGGGCCCCGATGGGTGCATATTCTCAAAAGGCACTGGACCTTAATAAAAATAAAAAGAAACCGGAATACCCAGAATGCATTATATAATTGCATGATAGAGCCGAACGAAAATTCCTTCATCGGCGGACCGTTAAATGGATGTAATCCGATAGGAACTACGAGGACGAGAAGAAGAATGTCCGACGGACGCGTGGAAATGCGCCGATTGTGAGAACGGAGCTGGTTCGAAAATTGATTTAAATATTCGAGATCAAAAAAAAAAAAAGTAACGTGCTGGAATTTCATTGAATAATTTTATAATTGCCGACTTTAATGTTATTTAGTATCGCCCTTGATTTCAACATTTGCATGTTGATAGGTCTTATATGCTGATTACTAATTCTTCATTTGTATACTGATGTTAACCGGTTATGTACTATACCCAATATATAAGAAAATGAATATATATATGAAAATTAAAACTAGTGACCGGTTTGTGTCCTTGTAACTCCAAATAAACTGTACTATCTGTGATTGTGATGAATAATTTTTATTCAATTTACAATTAAAATATTAGGTTTAGGGTTTATTTTAAAAGTAAGTAAATTCTTCAATCAAAATATTGGCCGTTTCTATAATTGTAAGCCGTATTGCTGGCAGCTGATGAATTCCATCTCGGAAAAGTGTTACGTCTTTGGACACAATAAAGTCATCAAGCTATTTTCGGATTGAAAATCGATCATAATAATCGGATGAAGAAATGTCTGGATGCTGCAAGACGTCCTAGAAGACTTATTATCATGTCTTTTGTTTTGGAAGCAATATATGACTCGGTGTTGTCATACAACAATTTCACTGGACGTTCTCTTTTGCTGTTTTTGTTCCAATTTTTGACATAAACGGATTATTTGTGTTATATGTTAGTAGCAGTTCACAGTAACTAGTTCATACGCTTGCAACACAACACACAATCTTCTGTGCAAAGTTTTTGGATTTTGCGGCAGAGTATTAATTTTTCATCGTCTGTAATGATTTTCCACAAAATAGTCTTTCGACACCATTTATTGAGCAGAGAAAGATTCGATGCCACTCGTTGATTTTTGTTAGTTTCAGTGAGTTTTCATTCTTTCTATATCTAGAAATCAATAGCTGTTCTACAAACGTTTTTTGGGTTTGTGCCGAATTTTCATCGTGGTCGCACTTTCTAGGGCCTCCAGGGCAATGTTTGTCGTTCAGACAGAAAACCTCGCTTTTAAACCGCTTAAACCTATTTTGGCACATATCGTATGATACAACACCTCCGATGAAAAGGAACTAATCGATTGACACGCTCTTGTAACATTTTGCCTTATTGGAAATCATAAAGAATGCAATGTTGAATAACTGGATTGAACTAAATACTCTCAAAGGATATTTTAGGCGTTCCGACATACCAACTGTTGTTTTTAGATACTATATGTCAACAATACATAACCGCAAAAAAGCGGAGGATCAATTAATATTTAAATTAATTTCTTGACTGCTTAAAATAATTTGGATTATTCATTTGTACACCTAATATTATTAAGGAGATAAACTATTTTTGAAATATTAGAATTGCGAAATTCCATATACAACTTTCATCTCCTTCCATTTGCATGCATGTACCTTTTTTGCGAAAGAAGGAATACTTCCACAAAGAGACTCCTCCTGCTCCTTCTGAACAGGCCATACCCACTAAATCTGCTCTGTGTTTTGGGGGAACCGGTGGTATCACAGGGCATTTTTCGCCCAGAACTCCCCTACCATCTCTTGACGCGCTATTTGTGCCTTGCTGTCCGCTCCAGTTCTACCAAAAGGTCCTCCTTTAAGAATATCATCCTCCTGGCCATCTTCGCAACCACGTCCCATTTCGTTGGATTAGCTACCATTGGGGGCACGAGGTTTTCAGCCGTCAGCGGCACCCCAACTCCATCTCTAGCCATATTCTTTCGCTCTCCACCACCGGCATTCGAGCTGCTTGTTACCAGCGTCATCAGTGGCGTTCGTACACCAAACGCACCTCCCACTGTCCACTCTCGGTTTTCCCAATTCCCTACCGCGTACCTACGCCCGGAAGCAGCCATGTCCTGTGAGTATCTTGTGAGGTGGTAGGTTAACTCGCCCTGTTTTCTCTCGATCCATGGCTCCCCCTTAAGGATTAGCTTCCTTGTCCATGCTCCGGTCAAGGCCGCTCTCCACCTACTCTACCCTAAGTGCCGCTGGTCTCATCGCAAAACCTAGTTTTGTAATTTTCCTCCTGAAACCCAAACAATTGGCCCAGACTGGCGCGACGTATAAGAGTTTTGAAGATGCCATCCCTATCAGAAGCCTCTTGGTACCCTCCATTGGGACACCCGTGCTAGCCATCAAGCGGGCCACCGAACTTACCGCCCTCGGTGACTGTCTCGATTACCCTTTAATTTTATTTCTTCTGCTGATCATTATCAGCAGGTCTTTCGCAAATCCAATCGTCTCCGCCTCTTCCGGAAAGGGGGCCGAGCACCGGGCCATGGAGTACGACACCGATCATCACAACGCTTTCTTCTGTCCCCAGTGAAGACGAGCTCCTGATCACTTTTGCTTCTGAACATCCTGAAGGTACCATGGCAATTCTTTCCCGTACAAAGCCTTCATAAGTTTTTTGGCGTCGACCTGGGAAAGGTGTTTTTTTTTTGGCGTCGAAACTTTGAAAGAAACACTTAGAACCTTTCTAATAATGGGCACTTGTATATCTGGATCAAAATAAAATATTGAAGAAAGTGTTTTTATCAAAGTGACTTCAAGTAACTCCATCAACCCAATATGTATTAACCTTAATCAAACCTTTTTGAAATCAGTTTATAGTTTCGATTGATTATTGACTTTGTTTTTAACGGTGTTTATTATGGAAACTTATCCTTCGTTTATTAATAAGGTCGTAATGTTGTGCAACGGCGTACGATTAATTTCACGAAGTGAAATAGCCAGCAATAACTCGGATTACGAAGGCTGAACACAGGCGGTGCTGCATGTTTATGTTATATGGGAAAAGTCTCGTCCGATTCGGTGGGATTTTTTTCGGGTGAGCGCGGACATTCCGGTTAAATGGTTCGTCTCTCGGACGTGGAAAAATATTCTTGCTTAGCCGATTTAAACGTGTACCCGAGGCCTGAGATTAGATAAAAGCGCGTTTTAAGTGTAATGGACCCGAAGCATGATTAATGCTCTCGATTCAGATAGGGTTAGGATCGATATTTATGTGTGCACGTCTCGATTTATGGAATAAGTAACGGAACGGAAATTTTGCGATACAAAAGGTCCGAACGCTTCGTGCAGTATAAACACGGTTTGGTTTTCGTGTAATAATAACATGTTTCACCGCTTTCCTCTTTGTTAATTAGGAATTGGGAAAATAATTCATGGGTATTAATTGAGATTGATGGTAAAATGTATATTTTCGTTAAATTATAGAGGTCTTTAAAAATTAGTCCCAAATGTGTCAAAATAAGCATCCTCAGCAACTATAAGGTGTAATTTTGGTCGAGTAGAAGAACACCAGAAACTATGAACTTCGCCTTCAAGATCTAGGCTCTAAATTTCAAAGTGATTTAATATTTATGTAGATATTTTTGTGTTATTTTTTTAATAAATCTTATAAAGTAAATAAACTAAACTAATTAGGCTCTATTCAATTGGTCTAAAAAAGTGACAAATCTTCACTTTACTTTCTGTTGTTTGTGTTTAACCATTTATCATTAATAACAAACAAATCATTACCTATGAAAATATCTCCATCCTAAGAGTTTAATATTTTATATAACCAAACATTTTTTTTTTGTATTTACAGCCTCAAACACGTACGAATTAATAGGTCGAAATTATAGAGAGACAATTATGGTGTGGCCAGAGAAACATAATAATTAAATTGTTTATTATACGTCGACACGCAAAAATCTACAATTATTTTAATAAAGTTTAGTAATTGAATTACTATTATTAGAAGACGGCGAAGCTGCGAGCTTTAAGGCTGTATGTAATTTATGTAAATTGACGTCTAACGGCATTCCAGTCAACTACTTGAAATGTTAGCACGACACGAATTTGCTTTTCTAGAGCACGTATCGATTGTCCAAAGTGATCTGATATACAAAAATTGAAAATTTTACCGTCATATTTCTATTATAGTTAGTTTAAAAGATCAAAAAAATAATTCTTGAAATCGCCATGAATCAAATAAAGGTAATGAAAGTAAACAGAGAAAATAATTTATTTATGAAGTTTATCGAAGCCTTTTTTAGTAAGATTGTGTTTTGTGTTATAGTTATGATTATAGCCTGAAAGAACTCGTCAAAATTATCATGCTTAGGTACAAACAAATAAAAGTTTTATTTCAAATCCTTTACAAATAAAACAGACCAAATGATTATATTATAACACTAATAATAATATTACTAGTACTAAAAACTTGATAATTCGAAATACTGGATTGATAAGGCTGTTACTTCTCAAAACAACATTGCATTCAAAAACCATTTTTTAAGTTTATTTTGATCGATTTATCAAAAACCTTCTGTGTAAAGAGAATCATAATATTAATTATTGTTCCTTGTCAACAGTAGCCACGGACCGGTTTCAGTCTGTTTTGGATCTCATCAGCGTAGCGGTAGAATGCACCTTTATGGTAACATCAAAATCATAATATTTTTACGGTTGATTAGTCACAATTCTTATCTAAATGTCTATGAGTAATTTTTACCAATTTTATACATAGTTTCTAATTTTTTCAAATGTCTGGTATACCCCAAGGTTCAATATAATGCCTTTATACCTAGTTTCTATTTTTTTTCAAATGTCTGGTGTACCCCAAGGTTTAACATAATGCCTTCTGTTATTTAATTATAATCTTACGAATAAAAACTGTCATAGGTGACCTCTAAATTTATTCTATAATGCTTATCTACATTTAAAAAATGTTTTTATTAGCATCAATTTTAACGTAAACAAATTTAATCTCTCGATTCAAACACGGCGATATTAATAATTAACAATTTGTGTACCTATCATTCAAACATTCACTATAATTTATGTGTTCATTACAACTCGGTACAGAAATTATGGTTTCTCTGCGTACGGCCGTGCGAAAATTGCCCGTATCATTAACACTTAAAAACCAGACGGCTAGATTACATTATCTCGAAAAGGAAAAGGTTTTCGGACCGACCTCTGGCCTTTCGAATAAAATTGATTTTATTATCATACGATTCCCATTTTAAAATAGACAAACGCGTATGCAAATATGGTGGACGCCGGCGAGCTTTTATTAGCCGCAGAGAAAGCGAAAATATGTGTGTGTGTGTCCCTACACGGTTGTATAAAATGGTAATAATCATAAATAAGACAAGGGATATTGCCACAATGACCTTGATATGACTGCTTAGAGAGGGTAATCGTATTATTATTAAAAATTGTTGCTAAATAAACACATCACATGTACTACGTTTGAATAAATCAAGAAACTATTGAGTTTAAACAGTAACAATTGAGTTGACAAAATTCTTTGATTATTCATCGTTTTTCATAAAACTCGTTTCCTTTTACAAATCTTGAAATAGTTTGAACCAGCTAAGTATGAAAAAAAAACAGGTTGGTGTGAACAAACTATTTAATTTATTGTAAATATTTAAACTTAAACGTCCACTTAATTGAAATATAACGCAGTTTTCCAACGACCAATTCGAATTGGCCGAAACATTACAAAACTTGTTTGCAAAAGTTGTATCCTCGCAAATCGAACCCTCATGAGTTTTGTTGACAACTGATAATATAATGACTGTCGTATTACTTCTGTGGCACTTATCTCAGAAACAATGCATCCTTCGCAAAAGAAAAACATTTTTCATTTAACTGCTTTACTATTAAAAGCCAATTTTTATGAATATCTGAAAAGACTTTTTTATTCACAGCAAATAAGCGATTAAGTTTTAAGTTTTAGTTCAAAATCTTCAGTTGTTGTTTAGGACACAAATCCTATGGACAGATATATACATTTCACACATTTCCAAAAGTTTAAAGTTTCAGTTCAAAATCTTCAGTGGATACACATTTCATACATTTTAAAAATGATCTAATTGGACTTATAGGACCTTCAAACATTTATTCCCCTTGAAATTTCGGAATCTTCGTTTCTGATGCAGAAAAACAAAATATCTATTCTCGTTTATAATTAAAAACCGACTGGTTGGAATTCAAAACTTTAAACTTTCAGAAACTTCGCTAAATTCTGCTCTCTCAAAATTCAAAATGTTAGAAAATGTCTCTCTGAACCCCTTATACATCGAGCCCTAATTTCCACCGTAGTCCAAACGCATATAGAAATAGAAAACAATGTATACAGAGTGGAAATTTTAACTCGGCTTTGAAAATATTCAAGAAATAAATAGTGGGTTGTATTCCTTGCGAAGAGATCTTTCACTTGACATACCTTTCCGTTTGAAAAAAAGTCAAAGGTGGGTGGGCACTTCCGGGAACAGATGCGTATACAAAGAAAAGAGGACAAGAAAAAAGAATACGAATTTTTTTTGCAAAAATCGCCTATATCGAAGTTATGAATTTTATTCCAGTTAAAGTTTCCACCCTGTATATAAGCAACATAACTCTTCTCAGCGTGCCGGATTAGAATACCTCCCTACTATGCTCGCTTTCGGTAAACGACTAAAAACCTTCTATCCGCAGATCCACTCCCCTTCCTTTCAATCAACTTACTTTTTCCTCACCCATACTCCTGTTACCTTCCATATCGTACTGGCGAACGTAAAAGGAAATCTTTCCGTATAAACTCTTAACGTACTTTTCTTATCAGTATGTTAGAAAGCGTCTGTTTATAGTCGAAGGAAATGAATGCCAAAAACAACAAACACCCAAGATCCAACCTTTGATTATACCATCAGTACTTCAACGCAAGAGGCAACGTTTGGAAGAAGCGTCACTTGAAGCCCAAGGATGAAGCTCACGATTGCACTAAATTTTTGGCTCATCGTAAGAAAAAGCGTCCTGAAAAATTGAAAAGACGTGGTTCAACTAGCACGAGCAATAGCTAATCAATGTTTTCAAAAGTAAAATAAAGTTTGCTGTTCAGTAACTTAACTTGAAAGAGACAAACATCTTTATTTATTACTATTTGTTAAAGAGGGATTTACAATATTAATTGTAATTGATTTTACAGCTAGTGACCCATGGTCTTTCTGCCGACTTAATTGAAAATACATAGTCTGACACAAGTCAAAGTTAACCCAAAATATCTCTCAATCCCAAAGACGGAGACGAAGAACCTATCGACTACAAAATATTGCATTAAATCAAAAATTACAGAAAAAAATTATTTTGCAACAAGGCTCAAAAAATGCGGTGGTGGTAAAATATTCAACGAACGAAACTAATAAAATGTATTAAAATCCTTTAGTTCGTTGTAGAAAATTAAGTAATAAATTTAAAAATACGAAAACATTTCGTGAATCTACAACAATGAGTCTTACTAAGACTACAAAACAAATTAATTTGAAACAACTACTTCTCTAGCTAATACTTCGACAGACATTGAATAATACAAATTAATTTGCGTGTTACAAATAGTACAACTATCAAAGCAACACTAATTTGAATGAAATTATTTCTGTTGAACAAACTAATAAATGATAAAATCTAAAGTACATTTTATCATTTATTAGTTTGTTCAACAGAAATAATTTCATTCAAATTAGTGTTGCTTTGATAGTTGTACTATTTGTAACACGCAAATTAATTTGTATTATTCAATGTCTGTCGAAGTATTAGCTAGAGAAGTAGTTGTTTCAAATTAATTTGTTTTGTAGTCTTAGTAAGACTCATTGTTGTAGATTCACGAAATGTTTTCGTATTTTTAAATTTAGAACGAAACTAATTTTAAACAAAAACGTACCTCTGCTAGAATTGGACAATGTTAATTTAAGAAAGTACAATTACACTTCAACTGAGCCTAACTTACAGAATATCAAGATGTAGATGGATCATGTGGCTTGCAGTTTGAATTAAAATTTGTGATGAGAATAGATCACAAATATTTTTACCTTAATTACCTTAATATTAATTAAAAAGCACTAAAAACCTTTCTTCACAATTTTATTTAAATTCACAGATATATATTTCGGACACAAAGTTTTAAAACATTGTGTCCGAAATATATATCTGTGAATTTAAATAAAATTGTGAAGAAAGGTTTTTAGTGCTTTTTAATTAATCAAGTTTACCTTCACGTAACTCACAAAAATCAAACTACCTTAATATTATTAAAGCTTTACAAGACCTTAGTATTCTTTTAGAAGGATAATTACGACCTCATGTTTCAGTGTTACAGTTTCAGTATAATACAGCTGATGGTATGGTGGAAATATGAGAACTGAATGTATATAGATCTTGTCCAAAATCATTAGGACCTCTGGTAATTACTGCTAACTTTGAAACTTTATATTCCTTGTTTTCTGTTTGTAAAACTTATGCTTTTAATTTTACAACAAGTTATAATCTTAAAAACTGTGTTAAGCTGTTTAGAGTGAAAATGCATAGGATTCGAAAAATGAATTTATATTTCGACATTTCATTAGCCAAACTCAGGAGTTAAACTGATTTTTGCTTTGCTCAGCTTCTTGGAATTGGTTTTTCTTCGACTGAGGCATCATCACTAGTTAGTGTTGCCACTGGGTGGATTAGGTGGCTTTGTCTGCTTCCAAGTAGGTGCATCCCTTTTATTTAAATTAAGCGGATTCTTCTCGATCTCTACAGCTTCTCTACTTCTTTCGTGATAATTGGTAATCGGGTAATTGGTAGTCGGTGGCTATCATGTGTTGGAAAATTGAGGAGTTTGTATAATGATTTTAGACTGCTAATATATGTTCTTATTTTCTAGTACTGGCTTTGGATCATCTGATAACAAAATATATCCATAGACTCATACGAAAAAATTATTAGTAATTATTAATATTATTTTGAGCATAGGAATCACAGGCGGGCTTCATTCTTGAGAATGTTCTTCCAGTCAGACCTAAATGATCGTATTTATTCCAGAAATAAAATAAGGGAATGGTGTAGGCTCTCTGGTTATCCAGTGGGATTTTATCTTTGGCGCTTCTGAGGAGGTTCCTTATGTTTGCTTCGCATTTGTAAACTGTTCTAATGTTGAACAATGTTCTAATGTTGCGTGTGACATGTATTGGTTTTCTTCTTTTTGTCCATCGTTTGGTTTTTTCGCGTGGTGGATTAATTAGTTGAAACTTTTACTTTGAAATTGTTTTGTTTGGGAGTGTTCAATTCATTATGTATGTTCTGATTGATCTTGTAATCAAAGTTTTTTGAATCTGCGTTGGGTGGTGATAGGATTTTGCATTCAAGTTTTCATTTGTCTATATCTATATTCTGTAGACCGTGTGTCTTAGGTGGCCATTCTTCATCTTGATTATTTGTATATCCTAGAAGGGCAGTTTACCTTCTTTTTCATTTTCCATTAAGAATTGTATCTTTGGGTGGAGGTTGTTGAGGTGATTCAGGAATTCTTCAATTGTGTCTCTTCCATAGGGCCATATCATGAAGGTGTCATCCACATACCGTAGACAACGTTTGGGGTTTTGGAGCCTGCATTTCGAAATCTTCAATGAAAAGGTTGGGGCTCCATCTGTTTGCTTGTATTTTTGGTCGTTATATGAAAAGTATGCTGTTTATAGGCAGTGGCATGTTAGGTCCATGATATCAGGTGGTTCGCTATATATTTCGCAATAGTATGAGTTGGTAAACCTAGATTTGATTTTTGTGACTTTTCCTAGATAGGTAGTTGTGTCTGTGTTAGTTTTCTTATGACTACCCACGCTTCTGCTCTCCACTCTGCCCAAATATCCCTTCCAACATCCTTTGATGCTATCTATTTCTGGCGTTCTAAATGGCATAAGAAAATAAACCATTAAAAATCCAAGCCATTTATTTTCCATCATTAAATTACACCACATTTTCCTTTTATCAATATTAACAACACCATTATTCACCCCTCTAATACCTGTAAATGTCTAGGCGTCCTTCCCGATTCCAAACTCTCCTTTGCAGCCCACGTACGATCAATAAAAATCAAAATTAGGACTATAGCTTGTCACTTTAACGTTACCAAAAGGTCAGCCCTATGTATCCTTACCAAACTAAGACGTCCTATAAATCCCATTCACAATCCTTCAAATATTCTCCTCTACGAAACCACCCAAGTCACCCCAATATTTAACGTAAAAATAGCTTAAGTGTCAAATCTTCCAAAAATCTTTTCAATAAATTCTGTACTTCCTGGACCGTCATTCTATAATTTAGGTTACTTGTAGAATTATTTTGCTTTTAATATTTCGTTAAAACAGTTGACGTGTAAACAAAATGGCAGCCCTCTAAAGTCAAACTGTTAAAGTGAAAAGTGTATTCTTCGTTTAGAATAATTTTACAACTTTAATTAAAGCAGGACTTTACTTCTATATTTCAGATTACCTGTAGAAATATTCTGCTTGTAATATTTCCTTGAAACAATTGACGAATCGTGCGTGTAAACAAAATGGCAGCGCTCCAAAATTAAACTGTTAAAGTGAAAATTGTGGTCTTCCTTTAGAAAAATTGTAGAACTTTAATTACGGCAGGAATTTACTTTACTATTTTATATTAGGTGTAAAATTATTCTGTTTTTAATATTTCATTGAAACAATTGACGATTTGTTAGTGTAAACAAAATGGCAACCCTCTAAAGTCAAACTGTAATAGTGAAAATTGCGTTCCTTATTTAGAAAATTGTAAAACTTTAACTACAAGAGAAATAAACATCTATATTTCAGGTTACGTATAGTATTCATATTTCGTTAAAAAAATTGACGAATCGTAAGTGTAAAAAAATGTCAGCGCTTCAAAGTCAAACTGTTTAAGTGAAAATTATTTTTTCGCTTAGAAAAATTGTAAAACTTTTTTTTAAATTACAGCAGGAATTTACTTTTATATTTAAGATTTTGTGTAGAATTATTCTGTTTATAATATTCCGTTAAAACAATTGACGAATGGAGAGTGTGAACAAAATGGCAGCGCTTAAAAATCAAAATGAAAAAATGCGTTCTTCGTTTTAAAAATTGTAAAACTTTAACCACTACAGGAATATGCTTCTATATTTCAGATTACGTGTAGTATTCATCTTTCTTTAATTTTTCGTTAAAACACCCACAGCAGTTCACTCTATAATATTCCACAAAAACAATCGATACACCATAGCAGGAGACATAATTTATCACATGAAAACTGAAATGAAGAAAATTAAAATCACATTTCGTTCTTTTGAACAATGTATAAACTCAATTCCTGTTGGAATTATTATTAACATTAGAAAATTTGTACACAATACTCTTCTCTATGATGTTTCATGAAAAACAATTGATGTATCGTTGCAGGAAATACAATTTACCACGTGAAATTTGAAATGAAGAAAATAATATTACATTTCATGTATATAAGCAATGTAAAAATTTAAATCCTGCTGGAATTATCATTAATTAGGTACAAAATTCACCCACAGCAGCTTCCTCTATAATATTCCACAAAAACAATCGATACACCATAGCAGGAGACATAATTTATCACAAGAAAACTGAAATGAAGAAAATTAAAATCACATTTCGTTCTTTTGAACAATGTAGAAACTCGATTCCTGCTGGAATTATTAATAAAATTATTAAATTTGTATACAATTATCTTCTCTATAATGTTTCATAAAAACAATTGATGAATCGTAGCAGGAAATACAATTATAAATGAAGAAAATTATATTACATTTCATGCTTATAAGCAATGTAAAAATTTAAATCCTGCTGGAATTATCATTAATTAAGTACAAAATTCACCCACAGCAGCTTCCTCTATAATATTCCACAAAAACAATTGATACACCATAGCAGGAGACATAATTTATCACATGAAAACTGAAATGAAGAAAATTAAAATCATATTTCATGCTTTTGAACAATGTAGAAACTCAGTTCCCGCTGGAATTATTATTAACATTACAACACTTGTACACAATAGTCTTCTCTGTGATTTTTCATAAAAACAATTGATGCATCGTAGTAGGAAATGCAATTTGAAATGAAGAGAATAATATTACATTTTATGTATATAAGCAATGTAAAAATTTATGGATTGGTCATTCAGAAACCTTTAGGTTAAGTTCTAATCTATCTTGTAATTGTTTTTTCTTTCATTACCTATTAAAAAATGTATAGTTTCTAAGATATTTGAAAAGATTACGTTATAAAAATAAGTGGAGAGTGGATTATACAGATGCATTAACACATAATACGCCATCCCTTTCTCCGGCATCATGAATCTCGAAAGAGCCATCAGTTTTATTAACCGTGACAATTCACCGCATTTCTCACGTAATAATAATAAAAAAAAAACTTTTAATTTGTGGCCCCACCTCGGGAACAGAAGCACGTCTATTTTTCTCATAGATAAATCGCCCTACAGATTACCCCGCACTAAAAAGATGGCCTTATATCTTGCAGGCCTTCATTATTGATGGCGGCCATCAGTCTTATCCATTTTTGCTGCAACTTTTCGGGCCATCTTCCCCGCGCGGGAATCGTACATCGAGCGAAAAATTGAAAATCACTTGTGGAAATCAACTCGAATACGTCTGATCCTGTGTACATTTATCGATATGCCGAATAACAAAATCAATTGTCCGTTAAATAATAAGCAGCTTCGTTAGTTCTGATCAGCAATTGGATGAGTGGTCATTGGGATAAAATTCATGACTGTAATGGAAGTTATTTTATTTTCAATTTTTTCATTTAGTAAAAGAAAAATATGTATGACAATAATTTTAGATAATTGTGTCACTGTTTAAGTGTTGTTACTTATTCTTGCATATTTAAATACCTAATTTGCTTTCTTTTGCATAAAGTAGTATGGCGAATATTTACATAGATAACGTAAAGGCATTTAAATGAAAATTTTCATTCATTTTGTGAATGCTGCTTGGGTTTCTAAAAATATCAAACATTTGATAAAAAATTTCAACTTTCAAAACTTTGGTTATGTTTATTTAGGGTCTGAACATTTACTATATACCAACGTATATAGTATAAATTGCGTATTATAAAGGATAACATTAGTAACATTATGAGAACGTACAAATACACAATTCCGGAATGGGAAATTGGAAAGTTGGAGGCAAAATACGCCCCGCCACCCCTCTCCACCCCCAATCGGCAGGTGGCTCCGGAACTCTTTCATTACTAAGAAATGAAGGTCTGGGGAACTTTGAAATACTAACCGTGTTACTAAATTACTCGGCAGAAATATCTACGGCATGCCGAAGCTCAAATTTGCGCGGTGCAGCGAGACCCCTCCTCTCTCCTCTGTTATTCTAAATGAAATTGCGGAGGTGGGTAAGCTAGTATTTCACTGAATTCTTGATCACACAAAAAAGACCGTCTAATTAATTTTAACAAAGCTCGTCGAGCGCGCCGCTCCGCCCCCGCCCCGCACGTTTGCTGCTGTTTAAACATATAAGCGTTTGTTTTAAATTACTCGGTGGCTTTCAAACATTTTTACCATGAATAATAAGCATGGATAATTATTTCTTTACATTTTAAACTTTAGGTAAACTATAACGTGTAATTTCCGTCTGAACGGAAAGATGCGTTGGAGAAGATGCTAGCTGACAATTCGGAGTAGTAGCTTCATCCTGCTGGAACCAGAAGTTCTTTAGGTTGTTGATCATTTTTCGAATGCAAGAAATTATTTAACATATCGCAGTATCAGTTCCTACGATTTACATTTTTGTAATGGTCAGATAAAAATTTTATGGAATAAATTACATGGTTGAATTTGAAATGTTTTTGGGGCATCAGATGAAGAATACCTTGGTGATACCACGGGTGCCCTAAGAGTGAGAGGAGGTTTAGTGGGTAGGGCATGTTTAGAAGGAACAGCAGTCCCACACACCTTTCGTGGAGAGTTGTGCGTAAACGCATTCCTCCTCTCAAAAAAAAAAAACCTATGGTTTGTAAAAGTCATACTTCTTGTTTTGATCTTATATATAAATACAATTATAATGAGGTACTGTAATAGATACCAATAATTGTGTTAGGTTAAATTTATTCCACCAATGGATAATGATAGATGATGCACTTATGTAAATTTCATCACCTATTTTTCGAATCTACGTTCATAATTTAATAAATGTCCCAACTTCCTTCACTAAACGCTGTTAGTTAAAATGTATTCAAGTTTGGCCAGGAAACACTGCGGCCATAACGAGTTCTGGTAATTATAACGGAAAATTGCATCGCGATCGGAAGAGTTATGGGGGCCCCGTTGTGGCGCTGTGACGTTCCCGTTAGAGACACGACACATGAAAAATTGGGTGCATTCTGCAGGAAAACATGACGCTATCGCCTGCTGGAAGTAAAAAAAAAAATATATAAATCACGGCCCGTATCCACCACGCCGCGGATTATCTCGTTAACCGTCCAGAATTCACGACGTGCCACGCTGGAAAACATAAGCCGCATTTTCGGATCGAATTATGTACGTATCGCGAATTGTGTCACGCGTGCCTTGGTTATTATATTTGCTCGCAAATCGGACTAAAAGCCGTAATCATTGTATATATGCATTCATTACTATACAGGGTGTCCCATAATATTAAGGAAAAGGCTAAACCTATAAGGATTTCTGGTATCAAAATAGGATGATTTGCTCATTTGTGTCAAAAAATTGATGGTTAAGCTGATGTCTTCAAAGTCCAAAAAATATTGGTTTCATCGATTACGATATTACCATAAAAGTACCATCTATTGAGCTGCGCTACGCTGATGAGATCTAAAATAGATCAAAACCGGTCCTAGGCTGTTGTTCACTTGTAAGAATAATTAATATTGGTTTCATTTATAATAGTTAAACGTTTTATTTGATTTGACTGAAAATTATTGAAATATTACATAAGACACCATTGTACTTATTATGGTCATCACATACATGGTCATTCTATAGCTTCCTGAAATCCATTAGACGTGTTTCCATCTAGTTGTTGATTATATCACTTTTGAATTACATACAGTCAATTTCAAAATTGTATCAAAAAAGTCTCTATGAGCGATTCATTTAATATTTATCAAACTCCAAAGAAGTAAGATGAATTATTAACTAATATTACTGAAGCAATCATTAAAGTTTAAAGTTAAAGTTTTCAACTAGCAATAATCGCACCTCGGATAAACCTCATCGGTTACGATATCGCCACTGCGATGATGAAATCCAGTCTACGTGTGCTTCGACACTAGTTCCACCAACTGAACAAGTTGGAGCCGAACTGACAGTGGTGCAATCTGACAGCCTGCCCAGACTAGAGAAGGCCGGACAAGAACGAAGCCTTGATCTATCTGGGCATCCAGGACAGAGAGGTCCAAGCAGCCAAGTAGTATATGTTCCACAACGAAACGAAAAAAGCATCCTAATCGTTTTTGGGATACCGCTCCTAATAAGCAGAACCCAAGCTCTGAGGCCAGGCTTAGTTTCCTAACAATCGTTAAGATCTCATACAAAAAACTTTTGATGGCAATTAAGGAAATATCTGTAGAAAAAAAGGTCATTCTCTACTGAGTTAACCCTATATAGGCCGAATTTTTGTTTTAAATCCAAAAAAGAGCTTGTAAATTTCTAGAATTTTTCAGAAAGTTACATTAATTTTTTTTTTATAGGTGTGTAAAACTTTTCTTCATTCAATTTTTCAAGAATTTTCTTATCGGCCTCTAGAATTTTTTCAATAATTTTTTGTAGACTTCAAAAAGTTCTCGGCAACTTTCAACACATTTTTGAAGAATTGAAGGATCAGTTTTTCAGAAATTTTCCTAGTTCTAGAATTTTCTTCAGTTTTTTTTTTTTTTTATAGATTTCTAGAAGTTTTCAGTAATTTTCATTCCATTTTTTAACAATTTTCTTATTTGCCTCTACAGTCTTCCTTAATATTTCTTTTTAGATTTTTGGATCGTTTTGGTAACTTTTATTACATTTTAGGAGTTCAAGAGTTTTCCTATTTTTTTTTTTGTTGATTTCTAGAATTTTTTAGAAAGTTTAATAATCAGTTTTTAAGCAATTTTCTTAGAGACAGTTTTTTTGTGGGTTTGTAGAACTTCTTTTTAATTCCAGTTTTCAAGAATTTTTTTATGAGCCTCTAGAATTTTAATCAATATTTTTGTAAATTTCTAGAACTTCTCAGCAACTTTCATTGCATTTTTGAAGAAATTTTCTAAAGCGTTCTTGAATTTTGTACATTTCTAGAATTTTTACAAAGTTTAATTCAATATTTTAGATATTTTCTTAGAGAGTTCTAGAATTTTCTTCAGTTTTTTTGTATAACTTTCTAGTATATTTCATTCCATTTTTTTTAAATTTTCTCATGTAGCTCTAGAATTTTCCTCATTTTTTTGTAGATTTTAGATATTTTTAGTAACTGTTATTAAATTTTATCAGTTTAAGAATTTTCCTGTTCTTTTTGTAGATTTCTAGAATTTTCCAGAAAATTTAATTCAGTTTTTCAGGAATTTTCTTAGAGTTCTTCAGTTATTTTTGTTGGTTTGTAGAACCATTTTTTCATTCCATTTTTCAAGAATTTTCTTATAACCTCAATATTTTTTGTAGATTTCAAGAACTTCTTTCATCACAATTACACAGGAAATAATGGTAACACTTTCTTTCACAAAATATTTTTTATTCGCTATATGTATACATTTCGAGTGCAACGCACTCATTATCAATAGCTTAGTAAGCTTAAGCGAAAGTGTTACCATTATTTCCTGTGTAATTATCAAATCTATCTTCACGTAACTCTCAAAAACCACGTTTATATTCTTTCATCACATTTTTGAAGAACTTTTCTAAAGGGTTCATGAATTTTGTAGATTTCTAGAATTTTTTAGAAAGTTTCTTCAGTTTATCAAGAATTTTCCTAGAGTGGATGGTGATTTTTTGAAGAAATGCTTCCCATGCATCCCATGCATCCACCACGAGTCACTGTTTGGTGCGGATTTTGGGTTGGAGAAGTGATTGGGCCGTACTTGTAATTGTCGAATCAAGTCAGATTAAATAAATAAACGAACCAAGCATAAATTGTGTTATTTCTATATGTATACAAAAACTTCGACTTCACATGGAAAGGCTCAAGTTCACGTCCACATGACCTTCCACTTGTTGACTTTGCTACCAGCAAAAGATACTTTGATGATCTTCCATCAGTTTCCATGCCATACATAGCTTATTTGTTTCCAGAAGGAAAACTTTTTTGTTAAACATGTTTGAGGAATATAACAAGATTTGGGCAGTACTTCAACTTGTATGATGAAGACACAGGAGCTTCGGAAATGCGGAATCCTTCAGCTTGTTGTACAGTTGAATCGTTATGCTCAGGCATACGGTATACAACTATTTTCGAAACTCACAAAGAAACTTCGACTTCACATGGAAAGGCTCAAGTTCACGTCCACATGATCTTCCACTCTCATCCAATGATGCTTTGTTGGCTCTGTGCCAGCAAAGGATATTTTGATGATCTTCCATTAGTTTACATGCCATATATGGCTTATTTGTTTCCAGAAGGAAAACTTGTTAAACATGTTTGAGGAATATAACAAGTTTTGGGCAGTACTTCAACTTGGATGATGAAGACGAAGACGTTGTGAAGGACTTAGTCTCGTGAAGGCCGCAGGAGCTTTGGTTATGCGGAATCCTTCAGCTTGTTATTCAATAGAATCGTTATACTCAGGCATATGGCATACAGTAAATTACTTGCATGAGTTACGTGAATATAAACTTGATTATCACGTTGTGTCCGAAAAATATATTTGGTGTTTTAAATAAATTGTCTGAAGAAAGGTTTTCAGTGATTTATTTTATAATATCGCAAACACTTTCTATAAAGACTACATTTATACCCACAGAGTCGTTTCGTACCTTTTAATTTGAACACCCCTTGTAGAAATTGTTTGAATAAACAAATCAAACGACACAAAATCGTCTCCAAAATTGAAATAGTTGAATTTAGCACGTAACATACTTTTATAATATTATATTAACTCATAAAAGATATAAAGAAGTTTGTTTATGCACAACAGAGTAATTTATTTGAACGGTAAAGGCAAAGCAGAAATAACACATACAAAATTGTTTTGTATAAGAAATAAACCTTTATTTACTGTCAAAATATTTTGAACTGTACGTCTATGCAGCATTTTGGTCCTGGAATTTTAAAAACAAAACAAAATTGTACAAACAATATACAAATCCAACAAAATCCAATTATATACATTGAATAATAAAACAATAACAAAACAAAGGATTCAGAGAGTCACAGACTTTAGACGGAATGATAATATCAGACTTTCAAATTTGTTTTATTTTCTAATTTTAATGTTGCAAATGTTTTCAGAAAATCCTTGAGATTTTTTCTCATATAAGCAATTTTTTTTCCAGAAATTTATCTTCTAACTTGCGAAAATTTTCTTGGATTGTTCTAATTTTTTCCAGGAACCAGTCCGGTTTTTTCTTACTCTTCTTGAGATTTTTCAAAGAAATTATTTTCCAGGTTAAGAGGTTATTTTTCTGTAGTTTCTAACATTTATGTTGGTTTTGTAATTTTCCAGCATTCTCTTAAAAATTATTCACTATTCGTCGAATTTTTAAAATTGTTTACTTCTTCAGGAATCTCTTTTCCAGTTTATAATTTTTTACTAGTTACATAAGGAATAAATACATATGTTACAATTGTCATAGAAAAGAACAGAATGAGGATTATATTAAGAAAATACAACAAAGTAAAATGGCTAAGCTAAGTTGTAATATTTTCTAGTAATTTTTTTTAACGAATTTTCCACTTTTAGAATTTATTCCTTAGTTTGCGACAATTTGCTTAAAAGCCTTTAAAACTCTTCAGCGATTTAGCTTTAAGATATTTTAATTTCTTTTACAAATTTGAGAGGTTTAGAATTTCCCAGAAATTCTTCGAAAATTTTATTTACGGAATTTAACAAAACTCTTCCTTTTCAGAAATTTGTTTTTAATTTGTCTTTGGAGTTTTAATAATTTGCATTATTTTTTTCTTGACTAAGTAAATTTCGCTTCAGGGAAAAGTTCTACAATTTTTCAAAAAAGTTGCTTTCAGATTTATAAAATCAATTAATTCAAGAATGTTTGCATTTTCTAGCAAATATTTGAAAAAATTCCAATTTTTCTTGCTTTATTTTAGAGAAAATTTTCAGATTCTTTCTTCTTCCAATTTGAGAAAATTTCTGTTTTCTGTTTTTATTAAATATTGCACTATATTTTAGAGATTCTCTAATGAAATTCTTATCCAAGTTGAGAATGTTTTTAATTTCTAAATTTTTCTGCAATTCATGGTTTTTACGAATTTAAACGTTTTTGCAATTTTCCTCTAGAATTTCCTCGAAACATTTTTACCGTTTCTTACTTTATACAAGCCGAATTCTTCAAAATTATTTCATCTAAAAATTTGTGAAAATTTTGTTCTATAGCTCTAATATCTTTCAATAATTCAATTGATTTCTTTGGAATTCTTAAATTTTGCAATAAGTTTCCCTTTCAGACTGTGATTTTTTACAGCCAATTTAATAGTTATTGCAATTTTTCAGAATTTCCTCGAAAATTTCTACCATTTTTTGCTTTGTGCAAGCCGAATTTTTCAGCAATTTTTCGTCCAAATATTTGTGAAAACATGGTTCAATATTTCAAATATGTTTCAATCATTCTTATTTCTCTGTCAATTTATTTATTTGGAATTTTTAAATATTGCATTAAGTTTCCTTTTCAGACTGCGATTTTTTTCACACTTGCCAGATTTTTTAAAACTTTGCTTTCACAATTTTAAAGTTTTCTACTAATTCAAGAACTTTGATTTTTATTAATCTTAAAAATTTCCACAATTTATTGCCTTTAATTAGCTTTTTTTTTATTCTTAGAGGATCTTTCTTCCAAATTGCAAAAAAATCTGTTTATTTCCAGTAATTCCTTATGAAATTTTTCAATAAATTTCTCTTCCAAGTTGCGAAATTTTAGCAATTCAGATTTTTTAAATTTTCTAACAATTAAGAAGTTTTAGAATTTTTCGTCAATTTCTTAATATATTTGTATTACTTGCTTTAGAAAATTAGGCAAATTTTTTTGGAAGAATCTCAAAAATGTCCACAATTTATTGCCATTAATTAGATTTTTTATTCGTAGAGAATCTTTCTTCTAATTTACAAAAAATAATTTGTTAAGTTTCAGTAATTCCTTAGGAAATCTTTCAATATATTTATCTTCCACGTTGCGAAATTTTAGCAATTCAGATTTTTGAAATTTTCTAACAATTAAAAAGTTTTAGAATTTTTTGTCAATTCCTTAATATTTGTTTTATTGCTTGCTTAAGAAAATTAAGCAAATTGTTTAGGAAAAATCTCAAAAATTTCCACAATTTATTGCCATTAATTAGATTTTTTATTCGTAGAGAATCTTTCTTCTAATTTAATAAATAATTTGTTAATTTCCAGTAATTCCTTAGGAAATCTTTCAATAAATTTCTCTTCTAGGTTGCGAA
Organism: Ontholestes murinus; assembly: GCA_963969525.1. Lineage (NCBI taxonomy): Eukaryota > Metazoa > Arthropoda > Insecta > Coleoptera > Staphylinidae > Ontholestes > Ontholestes murinus. Next base: position 6,729,649 of record OZ018392.1, read on the forward strand.
AATTTTAGCAATTCTGATTTTTGAAATTTAAAAGCTTCAGAATTTCATTTTTTATTACTTGCTTTATTGTAGTAGATTTACAGTACGGTTTTTCCGTCGCCAGAATTCATTGAAAATTTTTATTTCAAGTTACCAATGTCATTTTGTTTTTATTTTTTGCCAATTTTCCCACTTTTAGAGAATTATTCAATAAATCCTCTTTTAGGCTGAAAGATTTTTCTTCTTTCTATTATATTTTTTTCAGAAACTTTGCCATAACAATTTCAAAATATTTATTTATTTATGAATGAAATATCTCATAATATAATAACACAAATTAGTTTTCAATGAATTCCTCTTTCAATTTGCGAGATTTTACTTCAAAGGTTTTTAAAAAAATCAATTTATCTCTTAATATAATAACACAAAGTTACAAAATAAAAAATATGTATATTTAGATTATTAATTAAATAAAAAGTTACAAAATAAAAAATATGTATATTTAGATTATTAATTAAATAAAAATAATAATATGAAAATGAAATATGTACGTACGAAAGAATCCAACAATCAAATTAATTACCTAAAACTAATTTAATGATTTAGAACGTTAGATTTAGATTTTCTACTAATTCGAATTTTTTTCAGAATGTTCTCAAAAAATGTTCCACTATTTTTTCCTTTAGTAATCTTTCCTCGCTATGAATATGTCTTCCAGCTTGCGAAAATTTATTTTAACTGTTCTAGTATTTTTCATCAATCTAGCAATTTGAATCTCTTGTTCAATTGTTTTTTTTCAAATATTTAATAATTCAAATTTATTTATAGAGTAGCATAAAAATATTTTAATTCAATTGTTTTTTTAAATATTTATTAATTCAAATTTCTTTATAGGATAGCATAAAAATATTTTAGCGCTTTAAACATTTTCTTTGAATAATTTCACGTTAATTTTTATCGCTTGTATTGGTAATTTTAATTCAAGTAATTCCAATTGTTTTCCGTTAAAACTTTCAATTGTTTTATTAGCTACTTTTTCATTACTTTAGAATACAATATTTATCATTGCTTTAAACTATAATAAACCGAATAATAATTTATTGTAGCTTTATAAACTTAGAATACTGTAAATCATTATTTATTCTAGCGTACTCTTGACCTACCCCAATAGTCAGTACAATGACCTATCGTACTCCTGACCTATCTTAATAAACTACGTATTGACATAGGTCAAGAGTACGTTAGTTTAAGCCAGCATATTATTAAAGTGAAAAAATCTATTTTCTAATCAATATTTTAAATTTATTAGCAAATTAATTTTTTTGATAGTTTCATATTCTTTTCCATCCCAATTTGTTTTATAGACTGGACTGTTTTTGCTAATTTTCAACCATTTATTTATTTATTTTTCAAATCTTTGGTCCCCTTTCTTAAAAAAGTACGTATAAAAATATTAATTGAACAATAATTAACAGCCAATACTATAAAAAATAAAAGTGTTTTAAATACTTGATTATAGAGGCTGTTTAAATCAATAAAGTTTACACACAAATGTTCACCACGGGTTAAATCAATTGCAATCAAAAAAATTTAAAAAAAACGCCTCGAGGAAACATTCACCTCTGAATGTTTACCAAAAGCTTTTCAGTTTTTCATGAATGTTTACCAAAAGCTTTTTAGTCCCAGTCTCTAACGATAAAACCTTAAGTTTAAAGTTTCATCTCAAACGGATCCTTGTTTTTGAAATACAGCGCCCACAGACATTCTCAATCACGAAAACAATACGTTCCCTATATATTCTTCATAAGGAAAGTAAAAACATAATATCTGGTCATGAACCTTCAATAAATTGAAAGAGTATGAGCTTAAACAAAACAATTAACCTTCAATCAAGTAATTTTCTATAAGGTAAATAAAACACTTCGTTTATAATTTCATGTCGAAGCATATGTTACAGTTTCGATATTAAATTAAAGTGTTTTATTTACCTTATAATTATGGAATTTCTGTTTATAAGTACTTATAAAACCGCTGATTATAATTATTAAGCATACTTTTATAGTTTGCGTTGAATGAATTACGAACATATATGCAAATAGGCTAATTAAAATCAATTGGTTGTTACATGTAATTAACAAACGCAGTTTTGGATTATTGACGAACGTAAATTATATTGTGGGGCTCATTTAAAAAAAAACCGACAGGGACATTGATAATGTTATTGCATAACGTTGATATTTAACCTTGCTCTTTCACAAATGACATAGTTTTTTATTAGATAAATGAATTGATAGAATATAAAAATGGTGTATTTATGCAGTGAGTGTAATTACAGTTGAAATAATGATAATATTTCAAAAATTCATCAACTGGCACGTTTAAAAAATGAATTCATCTGGAAATTAAACTAAAACAAAATTAGAAACTAGGTATATGAATTATCTATCAATCGTCAACAAATCATATTAGTGATTCAACTCGTTTTATAAAAATGGAAACTATAGTTACAAAATTAATCCTATGTGTGATATGTGATATCAAAAAAGTGCAATTTCCTCTACGGATCATGATATTAGTAATAGGTGAAGTTTAAAATTTGAACCTATAAAATACAAAAGTTAGCTTCTATATATTTCAATATAGTGAGAGGATTAGTAAAACAAAAGTTGGGAAAAATCTAAGAAGTAACTGATATCGTATAGTCACATAATTTTTAAAATTGTGGGGAAAATTAAATGCTGAATAATTTTGGACTTTGAAGCCATTTCTTCGAAAAAATTTAAAATCATCTAGAATATGTCCTCAAAATTAGACACTGATACACATTCGAAACAACAAAACATTGAATTGAAATATCACTGCTGTATTATAACACAAAAGGATTTTATAATCACCTCCATACGACATTATTGTAGTAGTGAAGACCTGCTTTAAATCTTTTTCTTTCGATTCCACGATGCTCAAAGCACTTCTTAAAAATGTGTGAAATTAAAATTGCCTTAAAAGACCTAAAGTCTATAGCCAAAAAGATAAGGACGAAGAGGATTATATAATTGTTATGCCATCACAAATCTTCAATAAAGATGTTTATCTCTCTCTTAATAATAAATTTAATAAATAAAAGATAATAACATAAAATTTTAAGCTTTGATTAATATGGGCGCATCAAAAAGTTGAGCATCGTTAAACCGGGTGTGTCTTGTTTACCATTAGGATTTATAATTGGCGGCGGATCTTCCTGATAATACACTTAAATACACAAATAACACGGCTAAGTATTCTTGAAACATCATATTTACTGAGGCATTATAAAAACAGCAGCAACACATTATTTTAATACATAAGTTATAAAAACTTGAATCTAATATTTACACTTGCATTACACATGTTAATAGGATGTATGAAGACGCCTTGGAATGTTATCTAGAATTAATACTTTAGAAAAAAAAGTTACGAGGTCAGACAATATGTATACATGGTTAAAATTTGTTCGTTGTCAGGACTTTAAAGTTTGCCTTAATACTAAACGAATATTGAAAAGTATTGATAACTTCCAATTCATAAATACGCTTATTTTTATGCGTTGAATAAATAAATCTTGAAAATTATTAATGAATACATAATAACACATAAAATAAATTTTTATTCTAACTCAGTTAATTTTCTGTAAGAGTTATTAATTAGAAACAATCAAATATAAATCGCTTGTGGATAAAGATACGTTTATCTGAAGAATTAAAGAGTAAAGAAACACGTGTGGAAATTAAGTGAGCTGGCTTTTGTAGTTATAAGGAAGAATTTTAACTGGGAATTTTGTATTTCATCGTGATTACCAACTTATTCGTCGAACATAATTTAATTATATGTATTGACAGTGGGCTTACAGGTTGTTGTGCAAGTTATTCCATTGTCATTCTGCATAAATGTGTTTGAATTTCATTGATGCAGCGTTCAATTTTCTCCTGGAATGCACGAATGGTTGTAAGATTGTTGACATAGACCTTCAACTTTAAATAACTGCCATGGGGAAATTCTGATCACCGAAACGAGAGAGTAAACGACCAGGAAATGCCTCTTGCAGTAATTGAATTATTTCACGTTCTGTGTGGCACCTGGCACCGTCTTGTTGAAGTCACATATTGACAACATAAATATCATCCAATTTCGGCAGAAAGAACTTTGTTATCACGTCGTGAAATCGAGCACCAGTAACAATCATTGCTTGACCAGCCTCATTTTCAAAAAACTATGGTTCAATGATGCCTCCAGCCCAAAATCTGCACCAAACAGAAACACGTTGTCTTTTGAAAATCACACGTGTGTTCTCCGAGCCCCAAATACTGCAATTTTGGCGATTAACAAAGCCATCAAGGTTAAAATGTGGTTAATCGTTTAGGATGTTTTTGCTCAAAAAATTAGCATCCACTTTTTGATGTTCAATAATCCATTTAAAGAACTCTCTTCGCTATGCATGGTCATTAGGCTTCAGTTGTTTTAATTGAATTTTGTAACCACGCAGACACAGATTTTTTGAATGAGTGTGCGCTATGAAGAGCTTCTTGAACTTTCTTCGCTGTGCTTGATCATTATTATTATTAGTTGCTGTGTTTATTGAATTTTGTAAGCACGAAGATACAGATTTTTTATGTGAGTGTGCGCTATATAGAGCTTCTTGAAATTTGCAACTCTTATCCACCACTTTAATGCACTGTTTTACTTTTAATTTTTAGAATAAATTACATTGAAAAGTTATTTCTGCCTGTGTGTATTTTAAGCAGTAAAATTATTTTTACAAGGCAGAAAAATAAAGGAAATTAGTTCTGAAAATGTTCTACATGCTGTATCAATATTGTGATCATCCATCACACTTAATTTAATTTATTGTTTAATCTCCAATTCATTCGCAGCATTAAAAACAACTTTACACAATAAATTTTTATAAAATATGCAATAAAATAATTTTTGACGTCACTCATAGTTTTTTGGGATTCGAAATGACGTATATACATGCTTCACATTGGAAATAAAAATGAGAAGAAAGATTATAAGTGCTTTATTCATTAATCAGGTTTATCCTGACGTAATGCATCAAATAAAATTAATAATTATATCGTTGTAAAAATTATTTATTACCAGTTTCGAACAATTGTCTCAGCTTATGTTTTTACCTTGTTTTCTGCAGATAATTTGGCCCTAATTTCTCATGCACCACAATACCTAAAGCAAAACAAAAAAAAATATTTTCTACGCCCACTTTTAAATGACTTAAAAAACATGGAGTGATTAAAATACGTGAGTAGCCAAATTCGACAAGGTCGTATGTCTCAATATCGTAAATTCCTGCTGGGCTGGCGTCTGTAAACAGGAACTAAAAATTAGTGTTACCACGTGATTAGAGTGAATACAATCATATCGTTTTGCATAATATTGTAATACAAAAATAGTTATTGTTATTATATGGTAAAATACTATTAAACTTCTAAAATTATTAAGTGATTTTCGATAGTACAAATAAACTAGTAGCGGAGAATAAAATGATTATAAACTCGTAGAACATTCCGTTCCTCTGTCTTTAACTGCGCTGTGCTGTGTATACTCAAGTTTTTGTTAACACATACGAAAATTAAGACTCTGAATTAGAAGAAATTTGAAAGAAGAGGTTATCTCAAAATATCAGGGTGAAGATCCCAGAAAAACCAAAACCCAAGAGGAATTAGCCAGAGCGCAAGAAGATGCCAAAAACTCGATACTCTCAAAGATTTTAGGTTAGTAAAGAATACAATTACAAATCATCAACATCTGATTTTTTTGATTGTGGTTTTTGGGAGTTAACATTTACAGGATGTTTATGAAATCAGATTCATTAATTGTTCCCCTGATCTGAACGTACTGAGCATTGATTTAACCAATTTTCCTTTTCTGCCGTTTCTAAGGTAAGAATATTTAATCTAGCCCTTGTAAAATTAAGATTATTTAATCCTTATGAGAACCAAAAAAAGGAAAATTGTTTGAATCAATGCTCATTACGTTCAGATCGGCGGAACAATTAATGAATCACTTAATTAAAGTTTACAATTGATGTAGCTGATTTCATAAACATCCTGTAAATGTAGTCTGGTCAAATTAAAGGAAATATTAATTAATCTAATTTCATAAGCATCCTGGAAAATGTTAATTCCTAATTACCACAATCAAAAACATCGGTCAATTTTGGCAGACGCCCAGAAGGCTTAGATTAGGATAATGATGACTTATTACGCTTGTTTTACTGGCTCTAGAGGGACAACTGTTTAAGTCTGGGATTTTGATTCAAATGAATAAAATGGTTCAACCATTTAACAAAAAGTATTCTATTTATTAATCAGTTTTTTTGGCTTTTCTTAAAGCAATTGTTTATCCGTTCGAGCTTAAATATTAATATAGTAGGTATGAACATACAGCATTCTTTCATTGGTTGTGGTATAAGTAATGACCTAATTTGAGTGACAATAGGTCTGTGTCAACCAGCAGCATAGTACCATCCTCTCTAAGTGTGCCATTCACTAATATGATATTAATTGTTGTGCCTAAGCCAGGTTAAAGCCATACCTGGCTTAGGTACATACAGCATTCATACAACATACATTTTTCATTGGTTGTGGTATAAGTAATGACCTAATTTGAGTGACAATGGGTCCGTCTGTGTCAACCAGCAGCATAGTATCATCCTCTCTAAGTGTGCCATTCACTAATATGATATTAATTGTTGTACCTAAGCCAGATTAAAGCCATACCTGGCTTAGATACGATAATTAATGGCACACTCTAAGTACAGTTGCTGGCAGTTCATCAGAGTACACCAACCATTTAGATAACTAATTTTGGGAGAGGTCGACAATTAAAGTTAGAAGATATTCCATACCTTCACCAGTAACAGCACTTGTTGGAATCAAACTGATATAACTATTAATATCAAGATTCTCATAGAACAAAGCGACATTCAAACCTTGTTCGGCAAATTTAACGATTACAGACTTTCATGTTCCATGGTCAAACTCTAATTGAGTGTTGGCAGCTTGGGCTCTAATGATTTCACTAACATCCTTTCTGTTCATAGTTTGCCAAACGTAGAGCCTGTCTATTTTGTTAAAGGCTACTACAAATGGCGCTTTCTTGCTTATCAGCAAATTAATTGACTCTAAGGTTTGTGGTTCTAAGCCATGCATAATGTCCCCTTCTAGGATTGCAATGTCATATAATGAAGAACCACGGCTACGTAAATTACTGAAAGACTCCTGGCCAGGTGTGTCAATTTGATTTATTGATTTTACTTTCATGTCCATTTAAAAAATAATAACAATGGATATTAAATTACAAAACCAGTAACAATTTACAGCAGCGAACATGCGGGCAGAGTTCACGTAGGTTTCTTCCACTCAGACCAATATGACTGTATGATGGTATCCTCACCAGCAGTCTATTTGAGCAATTTTAGGCAATAATGGCTAAAATATTGCCTAAAATGGCTCAAATATACTGCTGGTGAGGATACCATCATCCAGTAATATTGGTCTGAGGCTTTATTTGCTCTTTTTGTATGAGACTATTTTCATAACAATGTTTCATATCATTTTTGACAATATCATATCACATCATATCATTTTTGACAATAAAAAAACAGACCTGGGATTTTTAGTTCCATATCCCTTTAAATGACCTAATATAATATTTTCTTTAGTAGCATCTATGGGCACATTTGTAGCACCAATTTGTTGAGTAATACGACCAGTTTCGCCATCTTGAACATCTGTTCGTGTGAGTTTATCAAGGATTTTGTTTTTTTCCTGCGTCTACATAACCCAATACACAAACAATTACAGCTCGAAGATTGTCCAATGATTTATTTATTTTTTTCAGCTTCACTTCGCCTTTTCTCAACTTTAGCTTTTGCTGCGTTTCTCTGCGTCTGTTCTATTATCATTGTCATCTTCAGAATCTTTTGATTCAGACTCATCATCATCTTTTTCAGAATCTTCATCTTTGCTTGACTTTTGCTCAGACACTTTTTCACCTACAGTTTGGGATTCTGATGGCACCGGAACTTTTTCTAATGGCTCTTCCCTCTCGGAATTCTCAGCATCTCAAGAATCCTTATTATCATCCTCATGTTCAGGCACAACTATATGAATCTTCATCTCATCAGGTTTAGTCGCCTCAACTGTCTTTTCTTGACTAACCTGTTGCTTTAATTTATTAGGCCTTATTCTGGTTTCTAGGTTTTTTTGACCTACTTCAGATAATTCTAACCCTTCCGCTTCAATTAATTCAAATGCCTTTTATTTTGGTGTCAAAAACTTGCCCTCTGCTTTTAATCTTTCTTTCCATTCCTTTTCCTTTTTCTTCTTTCTATCTTTGCGTTCTTGCTCTATTCTTAAAACTTCTAACCGAGCCGCCTCTGTTTCTGCTTCACGTTTAATACGCACTTCCTCCTCTTGCTTAAGGCGCTCTTCTTCCTCTTTGATTTGTTTCAATGCTTCTTACATAGCCGCAATAGCTTTCTTACCAGGACCTTTTTTTTAGTATAAATTAAAATAAAGATTAATTTACCGATACAATTTTATTGGAATTAAAATTTGTATCAAGAGGATGACAATGCTGCAGAGAAAGATAGCGAGAAAAAGAAGAAGAAGAGGAAAATACAAAAGATACTAAAAAAGATTTAAAATTCTAAGAAAAATTAATTACTCCGAGCATTACTGCACCGTTATCTTACAAAAAGTTAAGTAAGGAAGAACGGTTAATAATTAAAACAAGTACTCCTCGTGCTATGTTTTAACTATTAGCTGTTCTTTCTTAAGTAACTATTGTAAGATAACAGTGCAGTCATGCTCGGAGAAATTATTTTTTCTCATATAAATTTTAAATCATTTTTAGTATCTTTCCTATTTTCCCCTTCTTCTTCTTTTTCTTGCTATCTTTCTCTGCAGCATCGTCATCCTCTTGATTTCCTTCATATGGTTTATCTGATTTTGATTCAGCTTCATTTTTGAGTGCTTGTTCTACTTCAACCTTCACCTCTGAGTTTTTATGCACTGCATTCTTTAATTCTTGTTTCTTTTATTTTTCTATAAGCTTTTTTTCTTTCTTTTTCTATGGAGCAGATTTAACTGTGCTGGTAACTTCTTCTTCTTTCTGTTCCAGTGCTTCATCAGGTTCAACTGATGCCTCTTTGCTAATAATATTGTTAGTGTTATCCATTTTACTGGGTTAATATTAATGTGAAACAAAATTGAAAAAAAATTATTATCAAAATATACTGGGAAGTACGTCTTTCAATTTTGTTTCACATCTTTGCTAAAAGGTTCCTTTGCATTTTTTTACTTTTATAGGCTCTTCAGTGGGAGCTTTCTCAACCATGACTCCAGAATATTCTTACTCTAACTCGGTTAGTAACTAATCAATATCTTCATCATCGTCATTCTTTTTCCTTCGATTCTTCTTAGTCTTCTTTCCTCCCTGCTGTTCTTTACCCTCATTAGTCCTTCCATCATTATTACCACCTTTCTTTTGTGTGTCTTTCTTCACAGGTTTTACTAGTCACTATCACTAACATCGTTATCTTCTTGCTGCTCCTTCTCGCCATCACTTCCGCTGTGCATCTGCAAGAAAGCGAAGGTTTTCGACACTTTGTTTACCACAACCTCTTCATCAGAATCGGATTGCACTTTTGTCTCTGCTGCACTGAGCTGAAATTGCCGATTTATTATCTACAGCATACAATTTCTGATCTGAACTTTTGGTCTTCAATTGAAGTTACATATTAAAGATGAAAATAATATCTACAGATAAAAAATAATTAAGCATTTTTTGTATACAGTCTTTACACTTTATAACAAATGCGAAATTTCTTAATGTTTAATTACGTTAAAATTTGATTACCATAACATAAACATATAATTAATTGGTCTTCTTATTTTACTCATCATTTATAAAATAAAAAATCTTATGATTTAAAAGACCTATTCCCAGCAATCTCTAGTTATTTAGTTATTACGTTAATACAACAATTATTAATACCTCCATATAAAAATTAATCAAAATATGTAATCACCCATGAAATTATTTAGTTGATACCTATTGGAAACAAAGAAGCATTTGTAATATCATCAACTGTTTAAAACTCGTCTCGTTGTTTCGTAATTCTCTCCCACCGGACGACAGATGCATTGTCGAATTTCCTTTCTTCCTCGACGTAGAAGAGAATGTTGCTCTTTTTTTACCACGATCATTAGTCGTACCCGCTGCAGTACTGTTATCGTGCAATGAGCAAGATCACTTGAACGGAACGCATAACGGCAAAGTGCAATGCACCAGAGTCAAGTCCAACGTTCCGGTGATGAGAAACTTCGCCAGGTTCTCTCTCCACACTGCCGGCCGTATTTTTTAATCACTTCCATTATTCACGTTTTCCCTTATCGTGCTCTTACCTAATGCCCACCTAATTATCTTGCCTTATAATATCTCCGCGATTTAAATCTACGATAATTTATGGCGGAGGCGCTCTGGAATTTTACCGCCTTCATGCACACTTATATTAATTACAACAAAGTTCTTTTTGCGTTTTATGCGTTGATTTATTAATCTGATTGTATATAAAAAGGATCTTTTTAGAGATGGAGTTTGAAAAATTCATTTCTACTTCAATCTAAAATGTTGATTGTCAAAGAGGATTATACAGAGTGTCATAAACGAAAGTTTATATTTAGTGGACCAATTAAGAAAACAGTAAGACATTTATTGAAAATGTATTTATTATTTATTAAACTATACAATTTGATAACTTATTTCTTAAAAATAATATCACCAAAAGTACATCAGTCAACCAGGTCACGGTGGAAGGACCACGTGGTCGATAGCCAAACACTACTACCACACCACTACCACCATCCAGGTCATTAATAGACATCAGATTAATGGCCTTGACATAATTCAAATAATCGTAATGAGTTATATAAATATTTCCTGTCGAATTACAAATATTTTCATTTTATTATTAATTTATTATCACATTTTTACTTACGAGAGTTTATCACTGAATTGGTCAGTACAGATAAAACTAAACTATTTTCCAAACTGCGGCTTATTAACATTTCGCGCCAAATGCATGCGGCGGAAATCGGGCATCCGCTGATTCTAGGACACGGCATGGTGGTCCTAATAAGGTCTTGACCACAATTGAAACGTAAATATTTCAGGGAATTACTTATCGGGTGCCCAAGCTGGTCGAAATAATATTTACGCTTTTCTAATTAACGACATCCATAATAATGAAAGCCCGGCGTAATTGTTTATTGTCTTCGGGTGACCTTTGCTGGTACGAATAAATTTGAAGACGAAATCTCCGAAAGCGGACGCATTTCTAATATGACCCTCGGAATATGATCATCATCGGATTACGGCTCGTTCTCAGAACGAGACGCGCTTATTATGACATACGAATTGTACATTTAAATAATATACGCGTTCTAGGTTTTTCTAAGAATTTTGATCATTTTTTTCTCTCAATTTATAATGTATAGTTCTAAAATATTTTAGCTAATAATTATCTAAAAATAGCTTGAGGACGATTATAGTTACAAAAACTTCAACAGTGAGTTATTTGCAGTTTGAATAAAACAAGGAACAGTGTTGAACAAATTTTGGAAAATCAATTGAAGGAATTTTGTCAAAAACGATTCCAGAAGTTCCAAAATAAAAATTTTATAAGCCTTGAAGAAAATTTTCACGATTGATTCTTACAAAATAAAAAAGTAAGTTATTGTTCTATTACTAGATATGGTAGAATATTTTAGAAAACTATAGAAGATGTTCGTTGATAGAAGGTATAATCATATTTTGATTGGAAGGATAGGATTATGTAGATATTGTTAATGATCTTACAAGCAGTTTTCTAGCTTAAGTTTTTATTATAAATATGGGGTGGGTGGGTGGCCACTATACTACCCTCCAATTTGAGATATTATACGACACTTTTTTATAGAAAAAATATTAAAAAGGAGAAGTTTGTATTATAAATTTTGTACAGATCGGCTTGTAATCAATTTGATTTTCAGTAAAATACTCGTGTGTGATCTATAGGTTGGAGGGTGGGATAGAGGCCACCCACCCACCCTACATATTAATTGGTACATTAATCACTGTAACTGCTTTAGTTCCCGAAAATAAAAACAGAAATTGTGTAGATGTTTTAATGGTCTTATAAGCACTGTATTAGATAGATTTTATTGTATATGTAGGGTGGGTGGGTGGCCACTATCCTACCCTCCAATTTGAAAAACTCGCAAATAGTATATGTCAGTCAAGAAGTTGATATGGTAGTTTATAGTTTGTCATTTGATTTGACATTTAATGTTTTAACATTTGACTTTTTATATTTGACATTTTTTATTTAATATTTAGCATTTGATACTTTATATTTGTCATCTGATAGTTAACATTTAATATTTGACATTTAAATTTGGCGTTTGATAATAGTCTTTTGATATTTGACATTTAACTTTTTACACTTGAAATATAATCTATGACAATTGACATTTGAAATTTATCATTTGCTCTTTAACATTTGACATTTCACATTTGTCATTTGAACTTTGATATTCAACATTTGACATTTTACACTTTTACATTTGCTATTTGACATTCGATATTTAATATTTAACTTTTGACATTTGATATTCGACATTTTACATTTGATATTTTTCAGGTATTTATTTGATAAATATCAGATTATCATTTGATACTTTATATTTGACATATTCATTTGACATTTAACGTTCAACATTTAAAAATTGGTAGATGGCAGTTGACAAATGACATTTGGCAAATAGTGTATGTCAGTCAAGAAGTTAATACCTATCTGACAGTTTATAGTTTATCATCTGCGGTAAAAATTTGACATTTGACTTCACACATTGGGGATTCAATTATTTTTTTTTTACATTTGACAATTAATATTTAAACTTTAATTTCCTACATTTAAAATGTGACATTTGACAGGTGACATTTGAAATATATCATTTGACCTTGGACATTTGCATTTGATATACAACATTTGATATTTTACATATATATTTGCCACTTGACATTTGACTTTTGAAATTTGATATTCGACATTTGAAATTTATTTATTTGATATTTATCATTTGACACTTTACATTTGACAGTTGATATATAATATTTGACCTCTAAAATTTGGCATTTGATAATTGGCTTCGGTTATTTGACTTTTTACACTTGAAATATGATATATGACAATTATATATTTATTATTTGTTCTTTGATATTTGACATTACACTTTCGGGATTCATTTATTTATTTTAGATTTGATAATCGACATTTGACATCTGACATTTAACACTTAATATTTGACATCAGAAATTTGGCATTTGATAATGGACTTTGGATATTTGATATTTCAGATTTCATTTCTTACATTTGAAATTTAGCATTTTACTTTTGACATTTGATACTCAACACTTTGCATTTTATATTTGACATTTGACTTTTGACATTTGCTATTCGACATTTGAAATTTGACATTTTTTATTGATTTGATATTTGACATTGGATATTTATCATTTAATACTTTATATTTGAGATCTATCTTTTGACATTTGACGTTCAACATTTAAAAATTGGTAGATGGCAGTTGACAAATGACATTTCGCAGATAGTGTATGTCAGTCAAGAAGTTGATATCTGACAGTTTATAGTTTATTATCTGCGGTTAAAATTTGACATTTGAAATTTGACTTCACACATTGGGGATTCAATTTTTTTTTACATTTGACAATTAATATTTAAAATTTGATTTCTTGCATTTAAAATATGACATTTGACAATTTACATTTAAAATATATCATTTAACCTTTGACATTTGCATTTGATATACAACATTTGACATTTTACATATATATTTGCCACTTGACATGTCACTTTTGACATTTGATATTCGACATTTGAAATTGATTTATTTGATATTTATCATTTGACACTTTACATTTGACAGTTGATATTTAATATTTGACATCTAAAATTTTGAATTTTAAAATTGGCTTTGGTTATTTGACATTTAACATTTGACTTTTTACACTTGAAATATGGCATATGACAAGTGACATTTGAAATTTATCATTCGACCTCTTACATTTGACATTTGACATTTTATATTTATTACTTGTTCTTTGATATTTAACATTATACTTTTGGGATTCATTTATTTATTTGACATCTGATATTTAACATTTAATATTTGACATCAGAAATTTGGCATTTGATAATGGGCTTTGGATATTTGATATTTTATTTCTTACATTTGAAATATGACATTTAAAATTTAACATTTTATCTTTGACATTTGATACTTAACGTTTTCCATTTTATATCTGACATTTGCTATTCGACATTTGAAATTTGACATTTTATTTATTTTTATTTATTTGTTTATTTGATATTTGACATTTATCATTTAATACTCTATATTTGACATCTGACATTTGACAATTGACATTAAACAATTAATATTTGATATCTGAAGTTTGGTATTTGATAATTGGCTTTAATTTAACATTTGATTTTTACACTTGAAATATGACATTTGAATTTTTCATTAGAACTTTAAAATTTGACATTTGATATTTAAAAATTGGTAGATTGGTAGTTGTCGAATGGAATTTCGCAAATAGTATATATTAATCAACAAGTTTATATCTGACAGTTTATAGTTTGTCATCTGACGTTTGACGTTTAAATTTGACATTTGTCCCTTGATATTTGAAGTTTGACATATTCATTTGGGTTTTATTTATTTAGTTATGTGACACTCATAATTTGATACTTTGACAAGTGGCAATTGATATTTGAAATTTGTCATTTTAGATTTGATATTTATTTGACATCTATTATATTATATTTATTATTTGATACTTTATATTTGACATCTATTATTTGACATTCGACTTTCAACATTTAAAAATTGGTAGATGGCAGTTGACAAATGGCATTTCGCAGATAGTATATGTCAGTCAAGAAGTTGACATCTGACAGTTTGTAGTTTATCATCTGCGGTTAAAATTTGACATTTGACATTTGAAATTCGACTTTATACCTTGGGGATTCAATTATTATTTGTCATTTGACAATTAATATTGAAAATTTGATTTCTTACATTTAAAATGTGACATTTGAAATATATCATTTGACCTTTGATATTTGCATTTGATATACAACATTTGACATTTATATTTGCCACATGACATTTGACTTTTGGCATTTGATATTCGACATTTGAAATTTATTTATTTGATATTTATCATTTGAAATTTACATTTTAAATTTGAGATTTATTTATTCGATATTTATCATTTGGCACTTTACATTTGACAGTTGATATTTAATATTTGACATCTAAAATTTGGCATTTGATAATTGGCTTTGGTTATTTGACATTTAACATGTGACTTTTTACACTTAAAATATGACATATGACAAGTGACATTTGAAATTTTATCATTCGACCTCTTACATTTGACATTTGATATTCAACATTTGACATTTTATATTTATTACTTGTTCTTTGATATTTAACATTATACTTTTGGGATTCATTTATTTATTTCACAATTGACATTTGACATCTGACGTTTAAAATTTTTGATACTCGACATTTTGCATTTTATATTTGACATTTGACTTTTGACATTTACAATTCGACATTTGAAATTAGACATTTTTTATTTGAGATTTATTTATTTATTTGATATTTGACATCGGAAATTTATCATTTAATACTTTATATTTGACATGTGGCATTTGACAATTGACATTAAACAATTAATATTTAATATCTGAAGTTTGGTATTTGATAATTGGCTTTAATTTAACATTTGATTTTTACACTTGAAATATGACATTTGACAATTGGCATTTGAAAAATTTTTCATTTGAATATTAAAATTTGACATTTGATATTTAAAAATTGATAGATTGGTAGTTGTCAAATGGAATTTCGCAAATAGTATATATTAATCAATAAGTTGATATCTGACAGTTTATAGTTTGTCATCTGACGTTTGACATTTAAATTTGACATTTGTACCTTGATATTTGAAATTTGATATATTCATGTGGGATTTATTTTTTTAGTTATTAGACGTTTAACATTTAATAATTGGCATTTGACAATTGGCTTTGGATATTTGACATTTGACATTTAAGTTTATATACATGAAATACGCCATTTAACAATTAAAATTTGACATTTGATATTCAACACTTAACATTTGACATTTGATAAATAACATTAGTCATTTGTCACTTGACAGTTATGCAGACACTTGAGACTTAATTCTTTAAAACTAATCGAACTATCCTACCCTCCAATTTGAAAAATTAAGTGACGCTTTTCTTATAAAAAATATATTAAAAAAAGTGAAGTTTGTATTTTAAATTTTGTACAGATCGGCTTGTAATCAATTTGATTTTCAGTAAAATACTCGTGTATGATTTATAGGTTTGATTTTCAGTAAAATACTCCTGTATGATTTATAGGTTGGAGGGTAGGATAGAGGCCACCCACCCACCCTACATATTAAGTGGTACTTTCATCACTGTTACTGTTTTAGTTCCCGATAATTAAAACAGAAATTATGTAGATGTTTTAACGGTCTTATCAGCAATGAATTAGATTAAGTTTTATTGTATATGTAGGGTGGGTGGGTGGCCACTATCCTACCCTCCAATTTGAAAAATTAAGCGACACTTTTCTTATAAAAAAATATTAAACAAGAGAAGTTTGTATGTTAAATTTTGTACAGATCGGCTTGCAATCAAATTGATTTTCAGTAAAATACTCGTGTATGGTCTATAGGTTGGAGGGTGGGATAGAGGCCACCCACCCACTCTACATGTTAATTGGTACTTTCATCACTGTAACTGTTTTAGTTCCCGAAAATAAAAACTGAAATTTTGAGAAAGATTATATAGAGATAGAGAATTAAGGAGATTTATTGATTTAATGTATTTGTCTGCTTGTATATTTATATTCTTTTATTTTCTTTCAGGTAATGATACATCCACAATTCCCTTCATTCATAAAAAGGGATTCGCGGTGGGATTATTTCAACAAAATGGTAATTACAGTGAATTTCAGTTCAGAATATAACATTTATTCAACAATATCGTAATTCTTAATTCTTTCAATAACTAGTTTATTTTAGTGTTTTTCTTTGTATATTATAGTGCCAGGTTTTAAATTTTAATTTCTTTAAATGGTTTTTATTTAATCATAAACAAGTTTTGTAATTTCATAAAACTATAGCAAAATGTTATACTCTAATATATCAATTATAGATTAATATTGTAGAGATCAGACGTTGTTGCAAAAATTCAATACAGAATTGAAATACGTATTTGTTTCTTACTTGTTATGTGATGCCATTTACATTAGAATTATTTAAGTGGCAATTCTAAATATTGTAATAAATTTATCAGCAAGCCAACTGTGAAATATGTAACTTGCATGTTAATTCAAGATCTGATGAAAGTGACAATAAAGTACGTAATAATTTAAATTTAAATTTTAAATTTAAATATTCTATTAAGATTAAAACCCACCCACGCAATTATTAGTGAACACTTAAACGCCTCCAAACATCTAATACATATTCTTTGTAACGTTTTGTTTATTAAATTTATATAAAGACATCAAAGCCGCATACAACAAATTATTTACGAAAGTTTACGTCTAGAATTTCCGTAATATATTATTAACCTTCGGCACCAGACAAAACGAAATTATATTTTAAGGAAATTTCAACGGTTTAATTATAATTTAATTTAATATACATATAAGTAGATGAAAAAAAATCCATATATTTATTATAGAGGTCGAAAAATTAAATGTATACGTTAAAATATTTATTTATAGTCGGAAAATAAATTATGCAAATTAATTTCACTTCATTAACGTTAATTGTATGCATCTTCTGCTTTACTTGTCGTAACGAGTTAAAGCATATTTTATAATTCTTATCAAAAAATAAACGTAATTACATAATTTGTTACATTAATATTAAAATTTGCAAATTATTCATTACTATACTAGTTTATAAGTTAATTTATATGTGAAAGTAATTAATGATTTTATCTAAGATTATTTTTTCAATTTGAAATTGAAATCTTCAGAATATGCAGAGCAATATTACTAAATAAATATACTTGTCATAAAACCGTTTTAAATGTTTTTATAAATATAGTGATTCTTTGAGATTGTCATAAAAAATTTCTAAAATAATCAATCAATCAAATCAACATTTTAAAAACATTTGAAAAACTATTTTTTTAAATTAAGTTAAAAAATATCAATATTAATCATATGTGTGAGCCGATCTTCTAGTAGGTCATCAATTTTGTACGATTTTATCAACTAGGATAGAGCCAACAAATACAGCTTCTACAGTTTTATTGAAAATTATACAAAAAATCAAAAATTCTCAATTCTCAATATTTCAATATGATTATGATAAACAGGTTATTTTTAATAATAGGTAAAACTAATTATTATTATAATGTTACACCAAGAGATAAGTGAGAAAATTATTCAAAAAATATTTAATCTTTGTATGAAGTATGAATAAAAATACAGTTTAAATTTTGTTTGAAACAGTTAAATATTTAATGATTATAATTTCAGTAGTGTATTCAATTTATTTTGATTATAAAATGTTATATATATAACAAATAATTAAATTCTTTATTGAATGCCTCCTTTTTTTGATAACAGGAAAAAATAAGTCATCCGCAAGTAAAAGAATTGGGGTGGGCAGGGGTGCCATCATCCACATCGAAAAATTCCGAAAACTAATCACTCCTTGATGAAAATTCCGAGATTTTATTCGCGCCGCCGCTTTGATCTCTCAGAATGTCCTTTCATAATATTTTATTTATTTTTTAGTCGAAGGTCACGAGTCAATAAAGAATCCATGGAAAATTTCAGGGATGAAATGTCTGAATGGGTAATTGGCATTTCGTGTTTCGCTGGGCGTATTCTTTAAGCGTAATTGCAACCTTTAATTTTTTTTTCTTCGCTATCAAAAGTGAAACGCTTAATTGAACGGAGCCGAGGCTTCCGATAACGTTGGAAATTATAACTAATTAAAGTATCTGTATCAATTTGATTGTCGGTAACGATTCAGTATTTAGTAATTGACAACATATAAATTTGTAATAATGTAATCAAGTTTTGAAAATATATAAAGAAGTAAAATCCGACAACGAAAGGTAAACGAAATCTGAAATTAATAAAGTTGAAAATTGCATTTACTTTAGATTTTAATGCACACTATAATCATTTAAACGGAGGGTAGCTCATTTCTTGCCTTGCTTTAGGCCCTATTATGTTAATCCAAAACTGTCGCTATACCATACTGATTGTAAATCATAGGAAAACTCCATGATCTCGTTAATATTAATGTCGTTAATATTTTACGCATACTGGATTAAAAATGACGTGGCTATCATGTTATTTTAGCACACTTCCTCAAAAATACGGAAAACAAAGAAGCTTCAAGTAAGCACCCACCTCTTTTGCTCACGATTGTATCCAAATGTTTTTCAGTTATCAAGAAAGAATAAAAGCACACACACACACAGCCATTTTTTTACTCAGAGGACCTAAAAATGTATTTCCGTATCGGTTCGAAAATAATTGCACCAACACTTCTCTTTTGCGAAAATACATGAAAAACATATCAATTATCTCAAAAAAACGTAATACATGTAACAAAACAAGAACCAGACATTTATAATAGAGTATTTTATGCAAAATTCCTATCTACGCGCTATAAACTTATCCAAGATCAAATTACAGATATTACTCAAATATTCCCATGCCACTGGAAAGAGAAAATCCATTTTCTACTTTAATTAGTTTTAATTTAGATAATTTTAAATTATAAAATTACACCAGTAAATATTTTATTAAGCTATCAAATAAAATCATTTGCTCAAAAATAATTATAATCATCAATTATTATTTGTTAAAAATTTATTTTCACTTGTGAACGTTAAGATAAAAACATATTTTTCATTGAACTATTATTGTTTCAACAAATGTTTCGCCACATTGCGGCTTCTTCAGGTGTGACAGTTGTTTTATAAAAGTGTTTTTACTTTAACAATCAAATATGTTTGCTCACTCGTGCTCTCAATATTCTACTACATCTAAAAGAAACTTGCTGTTGGTCTACTCCTCTTCAAGATGCCTAAGACTGCTTTTAAAGTATTGGGCATCATGAGGAGGAGTAGACCAACTTCAGGTTTCTTTTGTTTCGGGTAAAATTCTTTAAACTGGAGGGTGGGATAGAGGGCACCCACCCACTCTACATATACACGATAAGTTTAATTGCTAATCGTCAATAATTTTGCTGTTAAAGACAATAAAACCCTTTATGTAATAAAAAATAAAACATAAATAAATAAAAATCAAAATTTATGTTTAAATATAAATGACTTTCTATAGCTAATCTTATCTAATTTAGATATAGAAAATTTCAAAATTCAAAAATTTTAATTCTTGAATGTTGTCGGCGTTAACTTGGTGGTACATTTTAATAAGATAATTAAAACACTTTAACTTTGTTTTACCACAAAAAATATTTATTGCTGTGACTATAGTTTCGAACATTCACTGTTCATTATCAAACATAAAGTACTTAAAAATAAATTAACAGGTGTTATTTATATGCCTTCGAAAAGAGGAGAGTACATCAGGTCAGTCTGGTCATTAAGAAGGGAAAAACCGGGATTAATTTTGGCTTTATGAATTTCTAGCGCTTCCAGTAAATCCATTTTACGGCCTTTATCCGTAAAGTGGATTACTGAAAGTACATCCTTGCCGAAAGTGTGATTATTTTCTATTAAATGATTAGCAAAAGTTGAGTTGTTATGTTTTAATCGAAATGCTCGTTCGTGTTCTTTTAGTCGTGTTTCAAAATTACGACCAGACTGACCGATGTAAATTCCTTTACATGATTCGCAAGTTAATCTATAAATGCCGGATTTTTTCATAATGTCTATTTTAGTTTTAGGGTTAAAAATTATGTTTGAAATTTTATTATTACATTTAAATGCTACTTTTACGTTACATTTTTCCAATATATTTTTGATCTTGAGGCTAATCATTCCAAAATACGTTAAACATTGAAACCGCTTATTGTCTTCTGAATTTTGTGGTGTATATATATATTTTTGAACTTGTTTCAATTTGTGTTTTTTTAATAATTGATCAATTAAAGTAGCCGAGTAACCATTGTTTTCGGCCATTTGTTTTATAATTCTCATTTCTTTGAGAAATGATTCGGGGCTTAAAGGTAACTTGAGAGCTCTATTAATTAAGAAATTAAATGATGCTATTTTATGTTTAAAGGGATGTCGGGAATTATTAGGAATTATAGTGTCAGTAAAGGTAGGTTTTCTAAAGATGTCGAATTTAAGAGTATTATTAAGTTTAGAGATGGATAGATCTAAAAAATTAATGGTGTTGTTAGTTTCTGTTTCTACAGTAAAGTTAATTGATGGATGCAGAGAGTTGAGAAAATTAAGGAAATTGGAAATTTGTCTATCAGTACCTACGAAGCATGCTAATATATCATCTACATATCTATACCACCACCTTATGTGTTTTTTACCTAACGGGGAATTGAGGATAATATTAGTTAAGTGTTCCATAAAGATTTCTGCTAATAGGGGACTAAGGGGTGAGCCCATTGCTAGGCCTTCTTTTTGTAAGTAAAATTTATTGTTAAAGGAAAAGTAATTGTGTGTTAGTATGGTTTCTAAAATATTTAAAAATTCTATTTTGACTGTGGGATTAACGTTATTTTTATCAAGGTGTTGAATAATTAATTCTATACAATCTTTAGGGGGAATGTTAGCAAACATATTAGCTACGTCGAAGGATACTAGTTTAGAATTAGGGTCAAGTGTGTTATTATTGAGGTTAGTAATTAGTTCAGATGTGTTTTTAATAGAATGGGGGTCTGAAAAATTGGTGAGAGATTTAAAGATGGAAGCTAATTCAAAAGATAGAGTTTTGGCAGGTGTGTTGGAATAGGAAACTACAGGGCGAATTGGTTGGTTTTCTTTATGGATCTTAATGAAGCCGTATAGTCTAGGAGCTGTGGGGTTCATAGGAAGAAGATGTGATTTGTTTTGCTTGGGGAATAATGGATTATCTATTGTTGTTTGTGCAGTGCTCAATTAAGTCTAAATCAATCGCGGCATCAAAAGCAACGAGAATAGCGGAAAGGACATGGCTGAAAGAAGAGGCGAGATCATGGTTTAAAAGGAGAGATACACTAATGATATACATCAAAATTATACACACAGAACTGGCCCATCATCTCCACCCGGTAGAATTCGACCTCCTTCAAGATTACGTCCGACAAAAAGTAAGCCGCCTCCGGTTCCAAAAGATGACCGCCCAGAAAAAGAAATTGAAGAACTTAGAACAACAACAACACACCAAAGTAAGAACTCCAACAAGCCCCACAACGTTTCATCCAAGAATAATCAATAACACTAACATCACATTTAACAAAGACGAAACAGCAATGTTAAGTTCTGGTCCAAAATTTTCACCGCATATTAACGATTCATTTTTCAAAGAAACCCTTATTGTCGAGTCTGAATTGGCTCTAAAACATTCAAATGCCACCATTTTTCAAAAAAACAAAATTTCCCAATTAATTAAAAATACACCTTCAGTGTCAAACACAGATCAAAGGACTTTTAAATCATTAAAGCAAAAAATTAAAAATAATAATCTCATAATTACAAAAGCGGATAAAGGTAACTCGACAGTAATATTAAATAGAATAGACTACGAACAAAAAATTCAAGATTTTATTAATTCCTCAAATGTACTTGAAATTAAAAAGGACCCCACTTTCAATTTACAAACAAAATTAAAATCCCTCATTACAATAGATAATCCATTATTCCCCAAGCAAAACAAATCACATCTTCTTCCTATGAACCCCACAGCTCCTAGACTATACGGCTTCATTAAGATCCATAAAGAAAACCAACCAATTCGCCCTGTAGTTTCCTATTCCAACACACCTGCCAAAACTCTATCTTTTGAATTAGCTTCCATCTTTAAATCTCTCACCAATTTTTCAGACCCCCATTCTATTAAAAACACATCTGAACTAATTACTAACCTCAATAATAACACACTTGACCCTAATTCTAAACTAGTATCCTTCGACGTAGCTAATATGTTTGCTAACATTCCCCCTAAAGATTGTATAGAATTAATTATTCAACACCTTGATAAAAATAACGTTAATCCCACAGTCAAAATAGAATTTTTAAATATTTTAGAAACCATACTAACACACAATTACTTTTCCTTTAACAATAAATTTTACTTACAAAAAGAAGGCCTAGCAATGGGCTCACCCCTTAGTCCCCTATTAGCAGAAATCTTTATGGAACACTTAACTAATATTATCCTCAATTCCCCGTTAGGTAAAAAACACATAAGGTGGTGGTATAGATATGTAGATGATATATTAGCATGCTTCGTAGGTACTGATAGACAAATTTCCAATTTCCTTAATTTTCTCAACTCTCTGCATCCATCAATTAACTTTACTGTAGAAACAGAAACTAACAACACCATTAATTTTTTAGATCTATCCATCTCTAAACTTAATAATACTCTTAAATTCGACATCTTTAGAAAACCTACCTTTACTGACACTATAATTCCTAATAATTCCCGACATCCCTTTAAACATAAAATAGCATCATTTAATTTCTTAATTAATAGAGCTCTCAAGTTACCTTTAAGCCCCGAATCATTTCTCAAAGAAATGAGAATTATAAAACAAATGGCCGAAAACAATGGTTACTCGGCTACTTTAATTGATCAATTATTAAAAAAACACAAATTGAAACAAGTTCAAAAATATATATATACACCACAAAATTCAGAAGACAATAAGCGGTTTCAATGTTTAACGTATTTTGGAATGATTAGCCTCAAGATCAAAAATATATTGGAAAAATGTAACGTAAAAGTAGCATTTAAATGTAATAATAAAATTTCAAACATAATTTTTAACCCTAAAACTAAAATAGACATTATGAAAAAATCCGGCATTTATAGATTAACTTGCGAATCATGTAAAGGAATTTACATCGGTCAGTCTGGTCGTAATTTTGAAACACGACTAAAAGAACACGAACGAGCATTTCGATTAAAACATAACAACTCAACTTTTGCTAATCATTTAATAGAAAATAATCACACTTTCGGCAAGGATGTACTTTCAGTAATCCACTTTACGGATAAAGGCCGTAAAATGGATTTACTGGAAGCGCTAGAAATTCATAAAGCCAAAATTAATCCCGGTTTTTCCCTTCTTAATGACCAGACTGACCTGATGTACTCTCCTCTTTTCGAAGGCATATAAATAACACCTGTTAATTTATTTTTAAGTACTTTATGTTTGATAATGAACAGTGAATGTTCGAAACTATAGTCACAGCAATAAATATTTTTTGTGGTAAAACAAAGTTAAAGTGTTGAATAGACGAGGCCGTTACTTGTTGAAACTCCATTATAATCACTTAATAAAACACTGGTATAGCGTGAGGTTTCAAAAATTAATTTATTGTACTACGACAATTGTTTCGCCACACTGTGGCATCATCAGGTAGATGTATATACATCTACCTGATGATGCCACAGTGTGGCGAAACAATTGTCGTAGTACAATAAATTAATTTTTGAAACCTCACGCTATACCAGTGTTTTATTAAGTGAAAGTTAAAGTGTTTTAATTATCAAAAATTTTACCTTTTCAATTTCTTTTTTATTAAAAAAATGTTGTAATTAATTTTACTCCAAACCGCAAGACGATAAGTAATTAAAATTTATATGTATATGTAGGGTGGGTGGGTGGCCTCTATCCCACCCTCCAATCAGTAAAACATCATCAAAAATTATTTGACAAATTTGTATGAAGATATCTCTAAAAAATGCAATTATTTTGTGTATATTTATATTTTACAACTATTAATTAAAACCCTCGCTTATGTTTTACTGATTCGAGGGTGGGATAGAGGCCACCCACCCACCCTACATATACATGATAACTTTAAATACTAATCGTTGATGATTTTGCTGCAAAAAACAATAAAATCTTGTATGTAATAAAAAATAAAGCACAATCCAAGTTTAAGTTTAAATATAAATGACCTTCTATAGATAATCTTATCTAATTTTGATTTAAAGTCTGCCCACCCATCATGAATAATTTTTTTTATTAATTTCCAACCTCAAAAATTTTACCGTTTGAATTTCTACTTTATTAAAAAAGTATTGTAACTAATTTTACTCCAGACACGGAGACGATCAGTAGTTAAAATTTATATGTATATGTAGGGTGGGTGGGTGGCCTCTATCCCACCCTCCAATCAGTAAAACATCATCAAGAATTATTTGAAAAGTTTGTACGAATAAATCTCTAAAAATTGCAATTATTTTGTGGGTATTTATATTTTACAACTATTAATTAAAACCCTCGCTTATGTTTTACTTATTGGAGGGTGTGATAGAGGCCACCCACCCACCCTACATATATATGACAACTAAATACTAATCGTTGGTGATTTTTCTGCTTACAAAACAATAAAACCTTGTATGTAATAAAAAATAAAGCAAAATCAAAATTTAGGCTTAAATATCAATGACCTTCTATAGTGAATTTTATCTAATTTAGATTTAAAGTCTGCCCAGCCATCATTCATACATTTTTTTATTAATTTTCTCACTCAAAAATTTTACCTTTTAAATTTCTTTTTTATTCAAAACGTTTTATAATTAATTTTATTCCAAACCGCGAAACGACCAGTAATTAAAATTTATATGCATATGAAGGGTGGGTGGGTGTTCTCTATCCCACCCTCCAATCAGTAAAACATCATTAAAAATTATTTGAAAAATTTGTATGAATAAATCTAAATTACAATTATTTTGTATTTATTTATATTTTACAACTTTTAATTAAAACCCTCGCTCATGTTTTACTGATTGGAGGGTGTGATAGAGGCCACCCACCCACCCTACATATACATGTTAACTTTAAATACTCATAATCAAACCCTTTATGTAATAAACAATAAAACCAAATCAAAATTTAAGTTTAAATTTCAATGACTTTCTATAGCTAATCTTATCTAATTTAGATATTGAGTCTGCCCACCCATCATGCATCAGAATTCTACTAATTTACTCACTTAAAAATTATACCTTTTTAATTTCTTTTTCATTCAAAAAGTTTTGTTATTAATTTTATTGGAAACGGCGAGACGATAAGGAATTAAAGTTTATATGTATATGTAAAGTGGGTGGGCGGCCTCTAACCCACCCTCCAATCAGTAAAACATTATCAAAAATTATTTGAAAAATTTGTTTGAATAATTCTATCAAATTTTGCAATAATGTTATGTTTATTTACGTTCTACAACTTTTAATTAAAACCCTAACTTCATCATAATCATCATCATCAATGCATCCACTGCTAGATATAGGCCTCTCCCATTTCTGCCCAATGTCTTCTAACTTTTCGTTTTAGACAAATTGGGAGATCACTTTTAAACACATCTCCAAGTCTGCCATATTCAGCAACAACTATAAATAAAAAACTCTTTCAAAAATTTCTCTTAACAAAACGAAGACAACGAAAACTTGTCCACTTGACACACATGTATTTTTCTAGAAGAATATATGTAAAACATTGTTAGTCAGATCTCGAATGTACAGATGCTGACATAAAGATAACGACAAAAAATATAATTATTAAATATTAGACCTCAAAGATGTTAACACTAGGAAAGTTCGAGAAATTATTTTGTCTGATAGAATATGTAGTGAGATTATTATATAAAGCCAATAAATACAATACCTTCGGCTTTGAAGATACAAAAGTTACTAGAGTTTTTTTTTTTTGTAAAAATTACAAATACACCATAAAACCTAGAAGACACAGACGTTTTCTAAGAATAAGAAAATTGCAATACTTTTCCCAATATGAAAATTTGGTTCCATCAAGAAAGTAGCGGCCCAAGCGAGCGTAATTTCTTCTCATTAATTCGCATGTTTGGTTGTCTCTCGAGATTCGAATTTCATGACCAAGATATGTGTACTTATCTACCATCTCCACCTCACAATCACCAGCAGTAATATTTCCACTATGGACCAGATTTGTCATAAATTTTGTTTTCGATATATTAACGTTTAGCCTTCCTGAAGATATTTAGATCATCTATATTTAAACCCTTTCCTCTCCATTCGAGCATCTCGAAGACGTATTCCAGAACAGTGATAAACAGTTTGGGTGACATAGTATCACCCTGTCGTAATCCGATTCTTATGGGGTTGGTGTTTGCATGCGTCTTTACCATCATGGTACCTTTTTTATATATGTTATATATTAGTTTAGTGTAGCGGTAGTCAACACGGTATTTTTATAAGGAGTCAGAGACTGCATTCAGCTCAATGGTGTCAAAGGCCTTGTGGAAGTCTACAAGCGGTCTATTGTATTCAATTGATTTTTCAATCACATGTTTGATGTTTTGGAGATGATAAAAATCTAAATTGTTTTCCAGTTGTGTGGTAATAATTCTCGTGACTAAGGTGACTAAGTAAGCTTATTGGTCGATAGTCTTCCAGTTCGGCTGTATTTCCCTTCTTATGAATCAAGATCATGATGGCGTTGTACCACTTGTCTGGTATGGTGTTTTTAAAAAGACAGATTAAAAATTATTGCCATTTTATTTAGTAAACAGTTACCACCTATCTTATTTGCTTCAGCAACCACGCAGTCCTCTCCAGGAGCCTTATTGTTTTTTGGTTTACCTCAGTTCTAGAGTAATATCAAGCAGTGATTCTGACTCTTGATTATCGATGCCTTTTTTACTTGTCAATATCTCTGGTTCTGTTTCTGAGTCTAAATTTACTTCATTGTGGCTTTTATATAATAGGTAGTAAAAGTCCTCAACTATTTTTAGGATACCTTCCCGGTTTGTTGTAATATATCCCTTCGTCATTTGCCTTTTTCTGCCTTGTGTAATACCTTCATACTTTTATTGTTTTCTATTGTTTGTTCAATCTTCTCTTGGTTGTATGAACTAATGTCACTTCTTATAGCCTTTGATATTTCCCTGTTAATCTGTCTTAGATCCTCATCAGTAGTTAGTTCATCACTTCTCACGTCTCTCTTTTGTTGCATTTTCCGCATAGTAGCGTCGCTTAATTTCGATTATTTCTTGGTTGTTAGGCAGTATCTGTTTTGTCTCTCTAGCAGGGCAGTAGTGATGGTCTCATTTAAGACATTGATGTTCTTATTCTCTTCAGTACCATCTAGCTTACTCGTGATGCATTGCTATCAACCATCCACGTCCGCTGGACTCTTCCGTGGTCTGTTTTGATCAGCTTATGCTGTTCCATACCGATGTCAATCATTAATTTGACTCAATCCTGTGGTCACTTCCGGTGGCTACCCTGTTCAGTACTGTTGGAGAATATATTATTTAGTAGTTGGTACTAATGTAACCGTGTATGAGTGACGTCAAGTTACTGTTAAGAACGTTGTTATAGACAATATACATATTTGTTAATCGTTGCTCGTCTACGTTTGTTACCCCCTTAAGCTTCCTGACGAAACCTCATCCCAACAGGTTATGGGCCCAGGCAGGTAAATAGGGAGCTAATAGGCGTAGACTTAAAAACGCGTGTGTCGCGAAATTCGAGGTTAGAAGCACGTGGTGAAGCCGGTATAAAAAGGCGTGTACATACGTTGTCGTGCGGGCATTCGTTGTCGAAAATGGCTGCCAGTGATAACTCGATTGAAAAACTAAAGGGCAGTGAAAATTACCACACATGGAAATTCGCTATAAGAACGGTGCTGGAATTTCACGGACTCGATCAGTGCATCAGTACACCATGTACAGAAGAGGATGCGGATACATGAGTCGTTATTCGTGCACATACAAACATTAAAAACAGCAGCAGATAATTGGAATGCTCTTGAAAATCTTTTCGATGACAAAGGGTTAAGTCGACAAATTGGATTGCTACGTAAACTCATCACATTCAGGCTGGAAAGTTTTAACACCATGGCCGAATATGTAAACAATATGTCATAGGAACGGCAAACAAACTAAAAGGTGTTGGATTTGCAATCACAGAAGAATGGATTGGTGCAATACTTTTAGCAGGGCTCATAGATGATTTCAAACCACTGATCATGGGAATAGAAAGCAGTAACACCAAAATAACTGGTGATTTAATAAAATCAAAACTATTGGAAACTGATTATACCAATAAATCCAACAGTGCTTTTCTAAGTGGAAATAAGAAGTTCAATAAAAATTTACCATTTAAAAAAATCATAAAGTGTTACAACTGTGGTAAAAATAACCATAAATCATCAGAATGTCGAGAGAAGTTTAAAGGCAAAACAGAAGATACAAAAGCACACAACAAAGGTGCATTTACAGCTAGGTTCTGTTCGCAACAGAATAAAATAAATGAGTGGTTCTTAGACAGTGGCGCAACACATCATATGACTTCAATGCCAGGCTGCATAACAACAAAAGAAAACTGCGACATTGAAAACATCATGATCGCAAATAATTCTAAATTGTCTGTTACGGGTATCGGAAAAACTACATTACAAGTAAATGATAGTGAAATAAGCGTTGAAAAGGTGCTAGTTGTACCTGAACTCAGTGTAAATTTACTTTCTGTTGCAAAAATTGTTGAAAAAGGCAACAAAGTAATATTTTAAAGAAATGGGTGTAAAATATACAATAAAAAGAATGAACTGTTGCTACACTCAAGTTGCAAATCAGGAGTGTACAAAGTTGAAGATAAATCTGCTAGATGTATGGTGGCTGGAACAGGAGATAGCTTCTACACATGGCATCGTCGTTTTGGTCACATCAACTATAACGATCTACAAAAGATGGGCAAAGGAGTTGTCGATGGCATGGACATTAAGGGTGAGATAACCAAATTTGATTGTGAAGTATGTTTAGAAGGAAAGCAAGTTCGGGCACCATTTAAACCTTCAAAGACAAAAACAGTTGACGTTCTTGATCTAATCCACTCAGATTTATGTGGACCAATGGAAAATAATTCAATAGAGGAGGAAAATACTTTTTAACCTCCATAGACGATTACTCCCATAAAATATTCGTCTACTTCTTAAAGCATAAGAGTGAAGTATTTGAAACATTCAAGCAGTTTAAAGAGCTGGTGGAAACACAAACTGGAAAGAAAATCAAGATTTTACGTACTGACAATGGAAAGGAATACTGTAACAAGGATCTTGAAGAATTCTGCAAAAAAGGGGCATAATTCACCAGACATCAAATGTGTATACTCCACAGCAAAATGGGAAAGCAGAACGAGCGAATCGTACAATAGTGGAAAAAGCTAAGTGAATGTTATTTGACTCAAAGTTAGACAAAAGTTATTGGGCAGAAGCAGTCAATACTGCAGTTTATATTATAAACAGATCCATATCTACTAGCCTAGTAGATGACACACCAGAAGGAAAATGGTCTGGTCAAAAAGTAAATGTTAAACACATGAGAACCTTCGGCTGGCCAATCAAGGTTCATATTCCTAAGGAGAAGAGATTGAAGCTAGATAAAAAATCAATGAAGTTGCTATTCATGGGTTATAGTGACGAATGTAAGAGATATAGGTGTATTGATCCCATATCAAAAAAAATCGAATTAGCAGAGATGTAATCTTTCTAGAATCGAACCCAGATACAAAGGTATTTAATTCATTTGATCAAGAAAATGACACTTCAGTGGGAGAAAATGATCAAGAAAATGAAACGTCTAAAGAAGTTGAGAATTCAACAGATGTACATGAAGAACTGAGCACATCAGATTATGAAGATTCAAGCGATGAAGACTACATTCCGAAATCATCAGATACATCAACAATGTTCAATGAAACGAGGCGATCTGCACGTACACCAAAACCTGCGAAGAAAATGGAGGATTTTGTGTATGCTACAAAAGCAATTCAAGGGGAAGAAATTCCTTCTACCATTCAAGAAGCATTAACGGGTCAAGAATCAGATAAATGGAGAGAAGCCATTAAAAATGAACTTAAATCTTTAGAAGAAAATAATACCTGGAATATTACAGACCTACCGACAAATAGGAAGACTGTAAAATGTAAATGGATTTTCAAAAAGAAAGGTGACAAAGAATCACCAAAATACAAAGCGAGATTAGTTGCAAAGGGATGTTCACAGATACCAGGCATCGACTATACAGAGACATATTCTCCGGTAATTCGATATACATCAATAAGGTTTCTAATAGCATTAGCTATGACATTGACCAAATGGACGCTACCACAGCATATCTACAGGGAGAACGAAAAGAAGAAATTTATATGGAACAACCTGAATTGTACAACGATGGATCAAAACGAGTATGCAAATTAAACAAGGCTATCTATGGACTGAAGCAAAGCGGAAGGGAATGGAATATCAAGCTATCAAAAACGTTAGAGGAATTCGGTCTAAAAAAGTCAAAAGTGGATCCATGCATATTCTAGAGTAAAGATAAAAAAGTAATAATTGCAATATATGTAGATGACCTATTAATCTTTTGGAATGATGAAATTATAAAATGAGAGATTTAGGAATTGCAAAAAATATCGTCGGATTAAATATTTCTTACAAAGACACCGGAATATCTTTGGACCAAACAAATTTTATAAAAGAAGTGTTAGCAAGGTTTGAAATGTCTGACTGCAATGCAATAAGCACACCAAGTGACCCAAATTCAAAGCTATCAGCTGAAATGGCAAGCATAAAAAACTTAGTTGGAAAAATCCCATATCAAGTCGTGGCATGCTTATTATATATAGCTCAAGGAACTCGACCTGACATTGTATTTGCTGTAAATGATGTCAGTCGATTCAACAACAACAATGGTGAGGCACATTGGAAGGCTGTTAAACGCATTTGTCGTTATCTAAAAGGTACAGCCGAATACAAACTACATTACACTACGCAGAATGAACTGGCCGGATATTGTGATGCAGACTGGGCATCAGATATTGACAAAAGGAGGTCGTGTACTGGCTATGTTTTCAAATGTTCGGGCGGAGCAGTGTCATGGGCATCAAGAAGGCAGCCAACCGTGGCGCTATCAACTACTGAGGCGGAATACATGTCGTTAGCTTTTACGACTCAAGAAGCAATCTGGTTGAAACAATTGAGAGATGAATTTTACAAAACTGAATCATCGTGCATCAACATCAAGTGTGACAACAATGGTGCAATAAAACTAGCCGAATCAGACGGATACCGAGCAAGAACGAAGCACATAGATGTCCGCCACCACTATGTTCGAGATCGAGTTGAAGATGGAACCATTCAGATTGAACACGTCTCAACTCAGGAGATGATTGCTGACAACCTTACAAAAGCAGTCACAAGTGAAAAACAAAACTGTTGCCGACTAAATATGGGGATATATTAAGTAATGTTAAAATAAAACTTGTATTTTTTCCATTAAGTGGGAGTGTTGGAGAATATATTATTTAGTAGTTGGTACTAATGTAACCGTGTGTGAGTGACGTCAAGTTACTGTTAACTGTTAAGAACGTTGTTATAGACAATATACATATTTGTTAATCGTTGCTTGTCTACGTTTGTTACCCCCTTAAGCTTCCTGACAAAACTTCATCCCAACAAGTACCCACACGTCTTTAACTATGTATCTTTTGTCGGTGATTATGAAATCTATTTCATTTTTTCTTCGTCCATCCGGGTTTCCATGTCCATCTTTTGTTTGGTAAGAAGTTATTCATCTGGAATAAGTTGTTTGGCAACAGGAAACCAAGCAGTGTTTCGCCCCTATCATTTCTTCCTTCCAGTCCATGGTTTCCCAGTGAAAACTCTGCAGCGTCCGACCTTGTTCCCACTTTGGCATTAAAATCACCACATAGAATAGTATAATGTACCTGCTGATCTCTAAGAGCATCTTTTAAGTCGTCGTAAAATATCTCCACGTCTTCGTCAGCATTGCTAATAACCTATAGGAGTTAAATCATCTCCATTTTTTTAGTTTATTGTCTCGCCGAAGCAATATGTTTCATGTGGTGGATCAGTTAATTTTATTTTCATCAAACAAATTAGGTGCAAACACCTATTCTGCTTACTTTCTCAATATGCTGTAAATATTTTTAGATTGGCGCCCAACGTTGGTTAATAGTTTTTGATAGATCCTTGATTATTTGACAACGGTTTGCTTCTACTTCCGCCCTTAATAAGTCATTGTCCAATCCTGTTATTTTTTCATAAACCATAAACCAACTAAGGAAGATATTTATAAACAAGCCTACCAAGAATATTTTAGGATGTCTGTTTTGTTAATTTTATCATCATACTGCACGAATCAATACTAAAACGATTCAGACTGAAAAATAGCTGAATGAGCAACATACAGACACAACAAAATGTTTTACTTTAACGGGCAAACGACATGTGTATTTTACAACCTTGTCAAAATATGATTAGGCCAAGCTAATCAAAGGCAAATAGTAATATTAAAAAATAATTGGCGCCCATAGCGCAATTTGCATACACACATATCTGGTCTGCTTAATTCAATCCATTCGGTTTTATTTTCGCCGTTTGTCCCATTTACTATTCGTCATTTAGCCGTCCCCAACTTATCACGTTTATGTGTACATAAGGTCATGGTTTTTATATTTAAATTCGTGCGCATGCGCACGTCCATAACGCGGCCCACATCGACATTCTATCGTGTGTGCAACCGGAATTTCACGACTGCAAGGACTAACGTTTGCGTATAATAATTTAATATGCTTCGGTACTTTCGTCGTAATTATGCCAGTCGAATTTTCATTAATTATATTACGAGGATGTTGAAATATTATCATTCGCCTGAAGTGGTAAATTACGCGTTTGGGAGATGCCGAGGTAAACACAACTTGCGGGGATTAACATTTGATGTTTTAGTATTTACATGAATAAATATGTTCTTAGTTAACATTTCTATTGTGCGATCTGTATTGAAATTTATTTATTTATAATTGAAATTATCCTTTATGTGAAATATTTAATTGATCAGCATCATCAACATGTTGCAATGATCAATAATAAAAAGTGAAACCCTCCCAACTGTGGTCTTTTATTTCAACTATTTTATATTAAAGTAATGCAGTTTATTAATGTTAAATAGACGATTAAAATATTCTACATTATGAAATACGTTACAAACAGGAATCGAATTAAGAACGACAAGGTTAACGTCGCGTCATAGTCTATTGAGGAGAACACGGTCCAAATATAAATGTATTTTTCTGTGTGCGTCCGTTTGAATAAATAATAAATAAAGCCATGAATTAATTTAAATAATTACCGCGTTCGTGCAAGTAGCAGGATTCATGCTGGTTGGGTCCGCAGGAGGAAACCGTGCCCCGTCTTCTCTTCGGCGTTCGTTTTCGGTTCTCACCTGCGGTTTCCGACGTATAAATTTTCATTTTATTTCGGCCGTTTTTATTGCTTCTGGTCCACTTTTTTTTATAGTAGAAGGCATTTTATATACGGACGGACAACAAAGAAATGTGGATTTCAAATAAATTCAACAAACGTTATTTTCTAACAAGACGGCGCAATTTATTAGTTATATTTCAATTAGTCCATTACTTAAAGGATTGTAAAAAAATTGCAACCCTCTAAGTAATATTAATATTATATTACTTATTTATTAAAAAAAAACTCTTTAAGTAGGAATTTACTTAATTTCATGGACTAAAAAATCAGAAAGTGTTTTTAATTTAAACCAACAATAGATCAGAAAACTGTTTCTTTTTTTTGGGGGGTAAATGAAGCAAAAATATTTAAACGCTGAGGAATTCTTGAAGCATGGAAGGCATACTTCGTATATCATTTGATGTACATGCATGAAGCCTTATGGAGGCGCAAATATTTATTGGCGCTCATTCAGGGCTTCATTCGTTTAACGACGTCATTCGTTTTTATACCTAAATTTAATGACGCACTCCTTTTCGAACTGCATGATTTATTTTCGCCATTAGTTGGTACGGTCGCAATGGATGCGTTTTGTTGAAGAGTTCTCAGACGTATTAATTTGATCGATCACTGGCGGATATTAATGTTTCCTTACTGATTTTCCTAATTGTTGAAATCGCCATTAAAAACTATAACGCGAATCCTGCTTTCAAACTAATTAACGTCTTCAGAAGCTATTTACATTGAAATAGCAATATTTTTCAATTACATCAATTGATTTTGATTGGAATTATATTATACCATATTTTATCTAAAATAAGTATGTATTTATATTTAATACTTTGGCCCTCTTACAATAAATACATTTATTACAAATTAGATAAATAAATTATTCAGTTTTAAAGATGCAGCATTTTATTTTACAAAGTTTGTAATAGGTCTAGAAGGTGACATCATCCCAAAAATGTTAGAATCTGTAAAAAAATCAAATGCATTATAGAATCGTTTTGGTTTTTTTATTCAATAAATTAAACAATAATATAGCAGATCGTCGTTGCCAAGAATATAGCAAAAAATAGTGGTGGCCAATTTTTGCAAAACCATTAACAGCATAATAGTAAATATGTATGCATGGAAAATATATAATAAAGTAAAGAAAACAAAACCTCCTCAAATCGATTTAAAGTTCTTTATTACGATTAGTCTTTTACAGCTAGAAGTTTCGTCCAGAAAACAAGTTCGAACTGTGCCTAAAGAGAGACATGATAATTATTATCATTTGGTCATTTATCGTCCAGAAAAAGATAAACAGAAGATTTGCAAAAATCACGCATGCGTTCAAAACGTAAATAACATATCCACGTAAATTGTTTTGGAGTAAAAATTAGATTCCTGATTCTTCCCAGAGGTTGGCTTGTTTTGTTCAAAAATCACGTTATTTTAGATTTAATATTTATTAAACGTTATCAAAAAATGATTTCAAGATAGATTATTTGATATAATTGGTAGCTGGAAAAGGCAAAAGATGTGAAGACGGGTTGTTTTGCTTTTCTGGTCGTATAAACTGAAAATCAGACAGGCCTAAACTGTTGTTATAGATTGATAAAACAGCTAGCAATCAAAAATAAAAAAAGTCAGATAGGGTTAAACTTTTACTAAAGTTTTAATTTCCGTGATCGAATTATTATTTTTAAATCGTTCAGTTTGATTTTTCCATTTTTCAACGGCGCTTTTCGAGGCGAATTGTGGTTTGGACAATAGATTTTGTATTAGCCTAGGTCAAAGTTACGTTAGAGCAATGAAAAATTTATTGGGATAGGTCAGGAGTACGCTAAAGCATTATAAAGTTTATTACGATAGGTCAAGATTACGCTAGAGCAAAGGATTATGTATTGACCTTGGTCAAGAGTACGCTAGGAAATTATATAATCTATTAGGATAGGTCAAGAGTATGCTAGGGCAATGAATAATAGATTAGCCTAGGCCAAGCATACGCTAAGACAATGAAAAAGTATTGAGATAGGTCAAGATTATGCTAGAGCAATGGATTATGCATTGACCTAGGTCAAAAGAACGCTAGGGCAATGAATAATAGATTAGCCTAGGTAAAGCGTACGCTAAAGCTATAAAAAATATTGGGATAGGTCAAGAGTATGCTAAAACAATGGATTATGCATTGACCTAAGTCAAAAGTACGCTAGAACAATGGATAATGTATTAATATAGGTCAAAAGTACATTAGAACGCTAATTAAATTATTGGGATAGGTTAAAAACTTACTAAAAATACGGTAATATATAATATCATGATTGATTCTCTGCGAGACCAAAAAGATTTCATTATTGAACGCATATTAGTTAGTACCCATTGAAAAACTATGTCGATAATAAATACAAACATGCTGTCACTTGGTTATTTTGATTTGTTTTGCGTTTATTGACCAGCAACTCTATTTCTACGATCATTTAACTATCGTTCTTCCTCTAGTCTTTTCTTCTACTTGCTGCTAATATTGCATAAGGGATATTTCATCATTATCTAAGTCCTTTATCATTTTCTTTAACGTTTGTATTTTTACATATTCAAGGTTTTTATTTTGCCTTTATTCCTGTAAGCGTTCAGACCAACTACTATTGTTATAAACTTCTTTTGGTCGTTTGAAAGGATCGTCTGTATTCTTCATTCCCATTCCTCCTATCTGCTCTTGCGTATGCTAACACGTTACTGGGGGTTATAAATCTCAATCTCAAAATGTGCCTACAATTAATAAAAATGATAATTACAGAAATTGATAAATATAAAAGAGATATATAAATTCGATAGCGATAATAAAGATCCACGTATTAAGAGTGTATAAAAGAGATACGAATAATACAGAGATCACAAAGTATTATTCATATCTCTTATACAAAACTGTTCTTCTTCGTCTAAGCGCCAAATTGAAGAATATGATGTATTATATTACTAGCCTTTGCTTTAACAATAATCTTCTTTTCAAGTAGGTCTGAAATCATTATATTCCAATAAAAGTTATCCCTGATTTGGATGTACTGCTTGTCGATTTCTTACTCTCTTTGATAACATTTTGTAAAGACTCAAAAAACGTAAACGTAGACGAGGATGTGCTTGACTCTGAAAGTTAACGATTTTTTTAGGTTTTACTTTTTAACAACAACAGCTTTGAATAATTTCACTCGGTTATTCTGATTTGTATTGTTCGTTTTGCGTTTGTCAGAATCAGAATTTTTGGTATTTTTGGGATTTTACATCCTCCTCTGACTCTAGTTTTACTAGTTCATGAGTTATTTCCAGTTAATTCCACAGGAAATTTGTTTTTAAGCAAAATTTCATTCCGGACTAATTTATGGTGAAAGTTTTAAGTGGATTAACGTAAGAGTTATAAATAAGTTGCTTCATCAAAATAAGGAAAAATCTAGAGAACGTCATTTCTAGTTTTTGAGTTGTTTCGAGTTGATTTCACCAGAAATTAGTTTTGAAGCAAAATTTCATTCCGGACTAATTTATAGTGAAATTTTTAGGTGGATCATCACCAAAATAAGCATAAGGATTAATAATAAATTGCTTCATCCAAATATGCAAAAATCTAATGAACGTCGTTTCCAGTTTTTGAGTTATTTCGAGTTGATTTCACTAGAAATTGGTTTTGAAGTAAAATTTCATTCCGGATTAATTTATGATGAAATTTTTAGGTGGATCATCACCAAAATAAACATAAGGATTAATAATAATTACGTTTACGTTTTTTTAAACCTTGCTTCTTAATAACATCACCTTGGAGTAATTTCACTTGGTTGTTTTAATTTGTATTATTCGTTTTGCGTTTATTCATCATTATCTTTCCATGGAACTTTTTGTCATTTGCTTTTTCTCAAAGAAAGGAAACTCTGCTTCTATATCATAGTCATTTAACTTTTGTTCTTCCCCTAGGTTTTTTACTGATCGAAACTCGAGTCACTTTTTAAATAAATAGTGTGATATTAACAAAGTGAGTTTTACTTTATTCAAATAGTTAATCTTCTTACTGGAAAATTATTATTAATGACTACAATTTCGTACAGAGTAGATTCAAATTTGATGGGTATGAATGCCGTCCCCGTTCCACTCTCCTGTCGGCAATCTAGAGGAAATAATTAGAATCCTGAAAGAATGTAATGGAAAACGTTTGAAATTGTAGTATCATTGTTCGTGAAATGTACGGATGGATATCAAGTGTCGCGTCACATTTTAGGTAAAATTTAAATTGCAAATTTTTAACATGCATTACATTCTTGCTGAGTACACCATCAACGTCTATCATCTGATGGTTTGTCGTTAATTATATTAGTAGTAGTAGTAGTGTTTGGCTATCGATCACGTGGTCCTTCCGCCGTGTGATTTGTGTGTGTGTGTGTGTGTAAATGAGCTTGTTACTTAAGTATTAATTAAAAGGTAAACAAATGTACAAAATCAATTATTTAAAACTTGTTTACGATGGAGGCTTTTAATTCGTTACACACACATACAAACTTGATTTTGAATTATTGATTTCCTAGTAATTAATTATGATTGCTTTAGATTTTAATAACTTCTCCTTAAACTGTTTAAATAAGTTAATATTTATGTTAAAACTAAGCTTAAAAATTAGAAATAAAATTGTAAAACAAAGTAATAGTGTCTCCTTCTTCATTATATTAAAAAAACTAATTATTTCATACTGTAGGAGTTTATTTCGTGATACATTTTGAAATGGTCAACTATTTAAATCCAAATATAAAGCAATTCCAAACGTACCTTTTAGAGTTGTGCATTTCCAACGTCAATTACACACTTCCACACGCAGCCGAAGGCTGTCTCGAGGTAACATACCAGTTCTAATCCTAGTTGAAAAGGTCACTTGTGCATAAAACGGAAGAGTTCGTATCTAATAGTAAACTTCTAATTAAACCATTTACTAAAGTAATTCCCGATAGATTAGTTTAAATCAAATTAGAATTTAAGTATGATAGAAAAATAAAGGGCCGAAAGACCAATGGTCAATTGCTACAAATAAAACAAAAAATGTAAGTACTATTATTGTAAAAGGAAAAAAATGTGAATAAAAATATTTTTTTTTAATTTGGCCATTTGAGCCTAGCATAAGAAACATGTCTACAGCCAATCAAATATATTAATAAATATATTTATTAGAAAAATAATTCGCTGCCAACATAGATCGCAGATTCTACAATTAGATAATAAGACATTCCATCTGTTATCATACATAAGCTGAAAACATATTTTTTTTATTTTGTAATTGGTAAAAATTAACAACGTTTATTTAACTCTCTATATAATGTCAACTTTACAAGATGTATTATATAGTTACTGTCATCTGCCAAAAAGTAGAAAGTATGCAATGTTAATTAAAAGTATATATAATCTTTTAATTAATTATTAAAAATAATATTATATATTATTACTCTCATACGCATTACATCAACGCACGTGTCGAAAATTGAATGAACAAATACGTCAAGGCTAATTAAAACCAGTTTTAACGTTATTAATAAGAATTAATTTAAATCGTTACACATATAATTAAACCATGTTTAGTATGTATGTATTAGCTGCAAGTTTTAATAATAATTCGAGTGCCAAAAAATATATTATAGGTTATGTCTTAAATAACTTGTTTAATATTTTGCTTGTAACTAAACATTTTTCAAGCACTATCTAATAATCCCAAAATCCAATATGGCCACCATAAGAAAAATTAAAGATAGCGCTAATAACGTGGAAACAAATGCGAATCGGGGGTTTCTGTTTACACAGTCTTAAAAAAGTGTCTGAATAATGTAGAGGTTTAATATATCGCGTAAGGCGTTATCGAGTTATTGAGAAAAATTAAAATTGGCAATTTTTTTTTCAAAATATTTAAAAATGGAAACAAGTTAGGGTGAATTTGAAATGGTATTTGTTATGAGTACAGATTTCTGCAAAACATTACCCACTTAACCGTGTTGCTCTACCTCTTCAAAAACAGAGATGCCAGTAGTGAGCATCGAAATTGGGACACAATGTATATGTATATATAAAATGTAGGTGAAAATAAATTGATGCTTTAGTTTTATTTTTTTTTTATTTTAAGGTTACTGGTATTGTTACCGACAGATAAAAATAATCAGACACAATAAACACGAACTTAAGTGTCCTGAAAGCGCTATTAATTATCAACGCGCGATTGTGGCGGTTCCGAATTCAAAACTTATAAATTCGAGTACTTGGCAACAAAACTATAAAGGCCATGGTCGTTTTCGAAACCGGTGACACTAGAGTCGATTGATTTATAAGTGCAGCTCTCGCAGTAATATGCGATT
The DNA here is from genome assembly GCA_963969525.1 of Ontholestes murinus. Lineage (NCBI taxonomy): Eukaryota > Metazoa > Arthropoda > Insecta > Coleoptera > Staphylinidae > Ontholestes > Ontholestes murinus. Next base: position 6,770,640 of record OZ018392.1, read on the forward strand.
TTTATGGTTTCGTTCGGATTAGAAAAACAACACGTTAGACCTCGGCCACATTTTTTTCTTTATACATATAGGTATAATTAATTCTTTCGATTAAACTAAAATTATATATACATACAATTTGGATACACGTATATACATACGCAATGCATGAATAAGTTAAAATGATTAAAAGTTTTTTCTAGGATTTTACTGCACGCAAAATTAATAAACTTTTCAATCACTATCACTATTAGAGTTTCCAGGCAATATTTACAGAAATTGTGTGATGGATTAAAAAATTATTTTAGTTTATGTTTAAAAATATATGTAGGTTGTGTGGGTGTCCACTATCCCACTCTCCAATTATTTTACTACAAACAACTATTTTACAGGAAGAAATTGAATATAGAAACTATTATTTACAAAATAAATAGAATAGAAGTTTATGTTTATAATAATTAAAATTCAGGATTTTATTTTCTGGGTTGGAGGGTGGGATAGTGGCCACCCACCCACCCTACATGTATTCTTTAATTTTAATCACTGTCAGTGGTAAAGTTTCCAGGAAATAATTATATAAATTGTTTGATGTATTAGACAAAAAAAACAAGAGTGTTTTAGTTTATGAATAAATATATATGTAGGGTGGGTGGGTGGCCACTATCCCACTCTCTGATTATTTTACTACAAACAACTATTTTACAGGAAGAAATTGAATTTAGAAACTATTATTTACAAAATAAATAGAATAGAAGTTTAAGTTTCTACTAGTTGAAATTGAGGAATTTATTTTCTGGATTGGAGGGTGGGATAGTGGCCACCCACCCACCCTACATATATTCTTCAATTTTAATCACTGTCAGTCGTTAAGTTTACAGGAAATAATTATATAAATTGTTTGATGTATTAGACAAGAAAAACAAGAGTGTTTTAGTTTATAATTAAATATATATGTAAGATGGGTGGGTGTCCACTATCCCACTATCCAATTATTTTACTACAAACAATTATTTTACAGGAAGAAATTGAATATAGAAACTATTATTAACAAAATAAATAGAATAGAAGTTTATGTTTCTACTAATTAAAATTGAGGATTTTATTTTCTGGATTGAAGGGTGGGATAGTAGCCACCCACCCACCCTACATATATTCTGTAATTTTAATCACTGTCAGTAGTTAAGTTTCCAGAAAATAATTATATAAATTGTTTGATGTTTTAGACAAGAAAAACAAGAGTGTTTTAGTTTATGATTAAATATATATGTAGGGTGGGTGGGTGGCCACTATCCCACCCTCTAATTATTTTACCACAAACAACTATTTTACAGGAAGAAATTGTATATAAGAAATTATAAATTTGAATAGAAGTTTATATTTCTATTCAATGAAATTTGTGGATTATATTTTCTGGGTTAACTATACTAATACATCCAACCAATCAATACCTACTTTATGTTTGCAGATATTACATATTTATTTTATAAATATTTTCAAATAATTCAACAGTAACACTACTTTAAATTTTAGAAGGCCAATAGTTTAATGATTGTTGAGTTACGTTAAGAACGACTATTAAGTAAACTCGTATTTCGTTTAATAACTTAAGATTAGCTAAAAAAATCGCTTGGAACCATTCGCAATCATCTGGTTTCAAAAAGAATTTCGATATGTATATATATATATATATATATATATATATATATATATATATATATATATATATATAGGTTCTACACAAATTGACAGAGAATAAACTCTTGAAACAAATTGATGCCTCCGATTCTTTACGTAATCGGCCCATTTTTGAGGCGTATTGTAACTGGAAATTTATCTGGTTTCAAAAAGAATCAACAGCCGGAAAGGATCGAGTTCCAATTGCGATAATTCGCCCAAACGTTCGCCGATTATCGATAATGAGGGTTTTGCTGTATGTTTGATTGGATTGTAAAGGAATCATCCATTATGAATTGCTTCTATCGGATCTCTACTATCAACTACTGACCAAATTAAAGCAGACGATCGACCAGAAACGATCAAAATTGGCCAATAGAAAAAGCGTTGCATTCAAACAAAACCAAACCAGGAATCGCACATTAACAACGCCCCAGAAGCTCCAAGAGCTTGGATTAACACACTCGCCGTATGGTCCAGAATTAACGGTGATAATCTTTTCAAGCTTTTACAAACATTTTCCTAATGGTACCAAACTGGTCACAAGAGGGGCTTGGCTATTTTTTTTACCATTAATTACAAGAACTTCTTCAATTGCGGAATTATGAAATTGTCTTAAAGTTTTTTGAACAAAACTGCGCAATAGTTGGAGGGGTTTAATGCACCTGCATAAAAAAATAGATTAAAACGCTAATTTAAGGCTATTTTCGTAGAAAGGATGAGGATAATATTTGCGGATTCAGGAAGGAGTGTATTTAATGGATATTGGAGGAGATTATTTAGGTAGCGTAATTTATGAAGAGTGTTTAGGGCGATGCATTCTGATTCTGCAAGATTTTGCATGGTTGGTGGTGAGATTAGGAAAGGAGGATCATACCGCATTCCATCAACAGTTTGCGGTATGATTTTATAGACTTAAGCTGCAATTAAAATTAATACGCTATAATTTTTGTATATAAATCCTCTAAAATGTCCCTTGATGAAAAATTAGCATCTACTATTGGGTTGAGACTTGAGTCATTTCGTTTTTTTTACTATAATTTTCAAAGGCAATAATAATGAAATAATTTTATTCAGTTATGAATTGACCATTTTTTTCGATGACTTTTGATGCCATGTTCAAAGAACTTCTGGTCCTTCTCAGCAAAGAAATGAAGCAAGTATGAAGCAAGTGCTGTTTGACACCATTGTCTAAATTGAATTGTTTGTTAAAACCGAAATTAGTTAAGATCAACCCAATATATGCGTATGGGAATTAAAATTAATTTTTGGTCTAGTCCGTTTCTAGGATATTTGTGAGTTAATGAAGGTTGAACCTTGTTTTCTTGATGGGAAATTGGGGAAAATTATTAGGTTTTGGTTGAATGTAAAGATATTCTTCATTTTTTAAACATTCTTTAGTGTAGTCTACCAGTTGTTGTAGGAAGTATATTGTATCACGTCCCAGAAATCAGAGAGCTTGGAGACCTTGGATGCAAGGTTTCATAGCACTCGTCTTATAGTCTAGAAAAAAGCTTTAAATATATATTTCATACAAAGAATAAAATTTCAGTAGAAAATGTTTAGTGTTTTTTTAGATACGGCTTATGTTTTTTTGGTAAAAGGTAATCTTAGCGATGATTTATAATAATTGTGGGTTTATAAAGAAGTATATTTGATGGATGTTAGGGGGGATTGTTTGGGCAACGTAGATTGTTGAGTGTTCTGGTAGTGCTTTCTACTACTGCAAGGTTTCAAATGGTTGATGGTGAAGATTAGGAAAAAATGATTGGAACTTGATTGGATCGGCATATTCTTCAGTGGAATCTAAGATTTGTTATAGGGAGTATATTGTATTATTAAGGGATTAGGAGTGAGCTATTCATGCGGTATCATACGCAAACTGGAAGACATTTGATGTTTAGAAGAAGTTAGGATGAGGATTTTATAGATCCTAACAATAGATATTATAGAGTAAGGAAGACGAGGGTGAGTTTTTGAGGAGACCTCGTTTGTTTGTTTTCAAGTTGTGCCCACAGACCATTAGAAGTTAATATAGGTAATGTAAGTATGGTTGCGCGTTTAGATTAGAGTTATTAAGCATTTGGTTAGTTTTTTTTTTCTTTTAGAATCTAAAATTTTCTCCAGAACTGAAAGGAGAGCAATGAGAACTTTGCTTGGATCCAAAGCACTTTTACAATGCAGTTTTTACAACTGGATGGAAAATATTGGTGCCTTATTGTGTGTAAATCCTTACATTTAGATGTAAAATGCAGATTCATTCATTAACTATCAATGCTATGAAATAACTTTAACGTTTCTAGATAGTCTAAAATATGCCAAAGTAAGCCTCGTGCATATAATAGGCGATAAATATGATGTAGATAATTACAGTCCCATTTCTCTCTTGCCAACTGTTTGAAAAAAATATGGAAATAACATTAAAAAAGGGTGATGTGGCCATCATAATACTTTCCCTATATATTCTACATAGGGAATGTAAAAAAAAAGCAATTGGTTAACAGACCACAACAGGAACATCAGAATACACGTAATTAGCAAAAGAATTAAGATACCAAAAACACATACCGATCAAGACAACCTTGTAATAGCTGAACTAGACGAACTTATTATAATTGCATGTTACATCGCCACAAGTAAAACACATACCCAATTCGAAGAGACACTCAAGGATATTGACAAATAACTTAAAAGAAACTCCGAAAATGGCAAAATGACTTGTCCACGGAATAATATAGGTTTGAGTGGAAGACCATTGGTTAACAGTGAACTTCGCCCGTGACTCCTGTGTCCTAAATTATTTGTATTTTTTATATAAAATGTACGTACATCGTGTATTGTTTTTATAGTTTATTTAATTTTGTAAGCAGGAGAAGCGAAGCTAATAAATAATAAAGAATACCTGACAACAACGCCAAAGGAAATCGTCATAGCAGTGGATTTTAACGCTAAGTCACGACTATGAGTAGGAACCAAAGACGACCAAAAAGGTCAGATATTAGGAGAATGCTAGGCACAAAAAAACATAGTTATACACAATTACGGAGTCAAACCCACGTTCGATGGACCACAAGAAAAATCGTTGACCTTACCATCAGTACCCCAAAGATCTTTTCCCACATACAAAATTGGACTGTCACAGACAAGGGAACCCCTTAGTTTACATGGGAACATACTTGTATACTACACTATATTAACGAACAGCTACAAGAAGGGAAAAATAGGGAATACAAACACACTGGGTGGATAATAGACCTCCATAAGAAAGAAGCATATATCAAGCAGCTACAAAGAGAACTTGACAAGAACACACCCGACATGGAGGCCACTATAGCTGTCTGCAATAAAATATACAGAAGCAAGAAAAGTAATACTCACTTCTCAGTGTACTGGTGGAATCAAGTTACGCCAAAGCAAGGAAAGAAGGCCAGGGTGCTAGAAGAAAACTTACGAGAGCTAGAGCAGATACCAAGGATACAGGATCAACAGGTAAATCTACTAAAAGCAGAATAATCCTATTATTTAAGTTTATGCATTTTCAAGAAAATAAATATTATATTATTATTATTGGTATAAACAAAAAGGACAATTACTAAAAACAGAAATCCTCAAATCCAAAGAGAGAAGTTTAGAAAGAATAATTAACACGATAGACACCAACCCATGGGGTCAGTGCTACGATTTACCTGCAGTAAACTGAGAATTAATGAAGCGACTGAACCCTCAGACAAAGACAAGCAAAAAATCGGAAGCATCCTGTTCCACAATAAACAGAATACACAGAGGAGAGAAGTACAATATACCAAACCCAACCAACCATTCTCCGAGTAAGAATTAAAACATGCTGCAAAGAAGCTCAAAGAGAAAAAGTCTCCAGGAAAAGATCAAATACTCTCAGAAATCATAAAAATAGGAATAGAAGCATTCCCACGACAACACCACTAGATGATGAATCCCATACTAGCAAACAGACAAATGCCGAGGCAATGGAAAAGGCGTAAGTAAGAATTGCTGGATGGGGTGGTGAATAATAGAGGGAAATTGTCTTAAGCAACTTGGCTATTCAGACACGACCAATTTATAATATATTTCAAATTATTAAATTACGAAATGAGTGGACGATCATAACATCCATGCCCGAGCTCGGACTCGAACCAAGGGCCCTTCCGACTATAGTAGACTAACCACTGTACCAACGGGGCCGGCGGTAACTAGTATTGATATATAAAAAAAACTGCAAAAAACAAAATAGGGAGAAAAAATATAGACCTCTATGCTTAATTTAGCGCCGGAAAACTGCTGTAACACCTAATTACTAACCGGCTTAAAGAACACTTAACAAGGTAAGGCGATTTTTCTCCAAATCAATTTGACTTCCGCAAAGGAAAAAGCACTACGGACGCTCTAGCCGAAGTATAAAGGAAAAGGAGCAAAGCGCACAAAAACCGGAAGTTCCTCCTGTTAATAACAATAGATATACAAAACGATTTCAATACAGCAAAATGGCAGCATATAATGAAAGCACTAAAAAGAAAAAAACGTTGAATCATATATACGCAATATCATCGACAATTACCTCAAAGAGAGAGAGTTAATCATAGGTAAAGAAAGAATAATCCAACTTTCATGCGGTGTACCGTAGGGGTCAGTACACGGCACAGTTCTGTGGAACATTCTGTTTGACAATTTTCTGACCGTGAGACTCCCAGGAAATGTAAAACTCATAGGATACCCAGATGATATGGCCATAATAGTCACGACCAAGAACGTGAAAGAAATGGAGGAATTGGCACAAAAAGCCTTAGAACAAATAGTCAAAAGAATTGATAAGCTCGCATTATCCATTGCCCCACAAAAAACAGAAGCGGTAATTTTGTATGGAGGGTAAAGAATCGAAGTCGCCGTCAGAGTCAAAGAGCAAATGATAAATACAAAAGACTCGATTGAATACCTGGGTTTGTACATTGTAAAAAACACATGTTGATAATTTCAGGGCTGCCGAATCGGAAAGGACCAAACCTTCATTCCAGAAAGGTCCTAATCACACTCGATTTTGTTGTATGAGACTCTGGGCGAGATACTAGTGTAATCAGTTCAGATTAACTACAAAGAAGGTTTTGCTTTGTTTTGGTAGAATTGGAAGGGAATAATTTACTATTATCTGCTCTCATTGGGTCAAACATTCAATTTGGACTTCTATTGTCAATAACTGATTAGATTGAAACAGGCGATCGGCCAGAAGCGGCCAGAATTAGTAAATTTACGTTTTATGTTCCATTAAGACAACGCATGGCCGCACACATTAACGACGCACTAGAAACTCCAAGAGTTTCGATGAAAGGTTTCATCGCACTCATCTTATAGTCTAGACCTGTCACCAAACGATGATCACCTTTCAAGCTTTTTTCAAAATTTCCTGAAAACGAGCTGGTCAAGTTATTTTTTTACCATTAAGCACGAGAACTTCCACAATTAAGGAATTATGAAGTTGCCTTAAAATGAACAAAATGTATCTAAATATTTGATCTAAATCAGATATTTCTAACTATGCCAATTTTATCTTCGAAATATATACTTTTCACTTCATCTGGTGGATTGAATCTGTCGCCTTATTTTAAAAGCGTTTATAGTATATAAACCCTATTGTATAAATTTGTTTTTGGCAATTTATACTGAAAAATCGTTGTTTGTATTTCAATAATTGGGAGACTTTTTTAAAGAAAAACAAAAGAGCAGCATTGAATATACAATGATGATAAAATTATAGTCAAAGACCGTGAGATTTTCATTGAATGATTATTCTTCATAAGTTATCCTTTAGAATTTGTTATATAAATTTCACATGGTCCTTACGATTGCTTCCAAATGACAAATTACATTTTTCTCCAAAACCAAGTATTTTGCTGTAGATGAAGTTACTAACTTTAAAAAAAATTATTCCAATTCTTGACTCCAGTAGATTAATTGACTTTGGTGACAGTCCGCAGTCCTGCTTGCAACAACTTTATATACCACTAAATGCAGAAAAGTACCTTCTTTCCGAAGGGTTTGGGTTTTGTGGCCAATTGTGAAGATTCCACTGGATTTACTTATGACTTTCTGCGTTTCGATTTCTCATCGACGGTAACGATTATCCACAAGAAAGACTCTCAATGTTCTTTACTGAGCAGAGAAAGACACGTGGCGCTCATTGATTTTTGTTAGTTTTATTGAGTTTATGCGGAATCACTCCTTCCTTCTGGATCTTTTCCATGTAGGGTTTTGGAAATCAATCCCAACTGTTCTCCAAGCTCTTTGTGCTTTTTGTATCGAATTTTCAACTAGAGTCTCTTTTTGGCGTCGTTTGTAGTTCAGATAATTAATACTGCTTTTGAACCACTTAAATCAAAATATGTGAATTGTAGGATACAACACCTTCGCTAAAAAAAGAATCAAATTATAATAAATAATTACTTTTATCTGCCTAAAATCATTGGGATTATTCAGTTGTGCATCTAATAAAACGAAATTGCAACGCACTATTTATAATCATTTTATCCAATCTCCAAATCAGTTCTCATCAAAAATTACCTTGTATCAAACATCCAAAACTATTCATTCAGATCATGCGAATATTTTAATCCTATATATTTCCTGTTTTCAAAATAAATCAAAACACATAGAAGGGGTTAGCAGTAAACAATCTGATCAATCATTTGTAGACCTTAAAAATCTTGAATCAGATTAAAACGCGATGATATTTAAATAGCGTTATGGCCATGTACTATAAATACAATTACATTATTTCACGAGCATCCGGAATTATTATTTGGTACGTTTATTTTTTTTTGGTTAGACGGATGGACGAAGGACCTCGATGACTCCACCTGCAGGGGCCGACCGACCGAATGTTTACCGGCATCTATTTGCAAGGCCAGCGAATAAACAACCGCAGGACCGCCACAAGGCTGCCTGCGATGCGTGTGCGTCTGCGTTACGCAATAACCACGATGCGATAAGAAAATTAAGCGGTGACGTGACCGAAATATAAAGTTCTAATTGTTGCACGTATTTTTCTTATTCAGGATCATCGCCTTAAAAAAACACAAACACAAACACACACACGAACGTGATTGTTAAATTTATTCATTCATTCGGAGTTATTTTTTTTTATTAACAGATGATTACGTACGTTAAATGTTATTCTATAGAAACAAAACAAAATACTTAATTATTTTCCATATTCGATTTTCTAATTATTTAAAAATCATTAATTTCAATTACTCCTACTTCTTAGTTTTTAATATTAATAATATTTTTTCGAAACATTAAACACTATATGTAATAATAAACTATTAATTTATTTAATATCCGAAATGAAAATATGAGTGTTGTGTTTATTTATAATAAAATATAATTTATTTAGTTATTAATCAAATTAAATACAAATTTCCTCAATGGGTGACCAGCACCCTTCGCTATTAGGATATGATCCTGCTGTCAGATATACACTCTATCTGTTGTCATTTGCGACTGTCGTAAAATGCATGGTTGTAAAGGTTATGTTAGGTTATGATCCTGCTGTCAGGCATACACTCTATATCTGTTGTCATTTGCGACTGTCCTAAAATGAATAGTTTTAAAGGTTATGATCCTGCTGTCAGACGTACACTCTATCTGTTGTCATTTGCGACTGTCATACAGTGAATAGTTTTAAAGGTTATGTTGATTACGATCCTGCTGTCAGACCTACACTCTATCTGTTGTCATTTGCAACTGTCCTTAAATGAATAGATTTAAAGGTTATGTTAGGTTATGATCCTGCGGTCAGACAATAACTCTATCTGTTGTCATTTGTGACAATGAATACTTTTAAAGGTTATGTTAGACTTTCCGGCATACCAACTGCATTTTTAATCACTATATGTCAACACTAAATAACCTCGAACGAAACAGGAAAATCAATTGATCTTTAAATTAATTTCTTGTCTGCTTAAAATAATTTGGATCATTCTTTTTTACACCTTATAGACACGTTAAATTAAACTATATTGTTTGAAATAATACAAAATTAAATTCGATAACCAATACATCTATATAAATAAACAAAACAATAAAATAATTCTTGAATTTTGGAAGGATAACAATAAGGCTAATAAACGATATGAAGTAATTAATGAATATACATATTAATTTAAATTTACTAGTATAACGTAATTATTATTAAACGGCCGTGAGTGCAAACGTTACTCACCATCTATTATTGTGACAATTTTTAATCAGTGCGACTTCAATTAATTTACGCCTGGCATCGTAAATCTTAAGCTCTTTTATTTTCGTTACAGCCAACAGTTTCATAAACGGGGGCATGGAGTCAGGGGCTCAGCAGTTCTGCTTGAAGTGGAACAGCTTTGGGAGCAACTTGGCCACGTCGTTCAGTAACCTCTTCAAAAGCGAGACTTTGGCGGATGTGACGCTGTTCTGCGATGGCGTCTCCTTCAGGGCACACAAGCTCATCCTGGCGGCGTGCAGCAAACACCTGGCGGACCTCTTTGAGACGGCGCCTCTGCATCAGAACCTACTTGTCATCCTGGACGGCACGTCCGCCGCCAACATGGCCGCACTGCTCGAGTTCATGTACAAAGGGGAAGTACACGTTTCACAGGATTCGCTATCCAGTTTTCTTAAGGCTGCCGAATGTTTACAGGTAAATAACTACATAATTCTTGCTTTGTAAGGAAATAGTTGTAAAATACTTGATATGCTTAAAATGATCTAAATATTAAAACCCTTATTTTTTTTATATTTCAGGTGAAAGGACTAAGCATTGAACATGAGAAGTTAGTCCGTAGCCAGAGTATAATGGACCCGACCAGCGGCGGTGATATGGAGAGTCCAACGAGTAGAAGTAGTAGTAGCAGCAACAAGCCATTAAAAGTGGAGGCCGACATGCCTCCGCAAAGTCCATCCTCTTACTCACCAGCCATGTCCCCTTACCTCCAGCACCATCACTACAGACAGCCGTACGAAAGGAGACCGCTGCGCAGCCCGACGCTCCAGGAGAGGGCCAGCGTCCTGAGGGACGGCAGCAAGGCCGGAAGGCCTCCATCCCCCGGACCCATGTCTCTGGCCTACAGGCCCTCCAGTAGCTCCTCGTGCTCCCTGCCCCCCTCACAGCACCCAGACACGGACGCCGCACTGCCCGATAATAGATTCGATAACGACCAGCAAGCCACAGCACTTATATGCCCACCTTCAGAGAATAACTCCGCAGACCATTGTCATCGTGACCCAGGATGCCCTGAAGGTAGAAATGAATTATTAAATAACATACAAAAAATTGTTATTGAGTTTTCAAATAAATGACTGCTCAATTGAAATACAGTTATTCCTTTCTTCACTTTTCGGGTACTATGGGTACTATGTACCCATTATCAAGAGCTAACTATTAGCTAACTATTACCTATTGATAATGTGCACATAGTACCTGAAATGCACATTTAGCAGTAAAAAAATAAAAAGTGAAGAAAGGAATATAACTGTGTTTCAATTAAGTGATATAAACCTTCATGTAACTCGTGCTCGTTACTTTTTAGAATAAAACCTATGAATTTATTTGAAGCTAAATACTTTTCTTTTCTCACCAGATCTACGAATGAAACTCGACCCTCCCTCAGCCCAAGACGAGCCATTAAGTAGTACAGCCAGCACGAACAATTCGAACACAGTGAGCAGTGCAGGAGGAGGCGGTACGGCGTCCAATGGTGGATCTATGGGAATGTACGACTCGGCGGACTCTAACATGAACAAAGATCTTGTGCCTACCAGCCTCTGGAACTCGGTCACAAGTAAACTCTCTAAGACAGGTGCCATCACCACACCAGACGGTAAATACTTGCATCTAGATAATTAATTAATTAAGAATTAATGAAGTAATATATACTGCTTAGCACAGTGGTGATATCGTAACAGATGAGGTTTATATTTATAAGGTGGGATTATTACTAGTTGTAACTTTATTAAAATATATGTGAAATTTGTATTATAATATTTGCTCTTGTCAGTTGACTGAATCATGAATAAAAATGTTTGCGATATTTTTTAAAGTAGGCTTTTAGACTTTATAAATAGGCATGCTTGTTAAACAAGCCACAAAATATTTTAAACACATTATCTAATCACAGTTGGAATAAATTTTTGTTCTAATTTACTTACCAAATCTGTAGTTAAAATGTGCATAATTTCATTCAGGCAGAAGTTGAAAAATAATATTACCAAAAATTATTTTACTCTCTATTGATGGTTTGAGTTTACGTGAAGTGTTTTTTCACTTGTTACATTTTGAAAATATGTAAATATATTTTAAAGTTTAAAACCCAAGTTAACTAAATTTATTCATTTCCATTGATAATATTTCACATATTTGTGATCAAAATATGCTCACAAGTGTTGGTCAGTACAAAACATGTTGCATTACGATAATAATTCAATGGTTTACCGTGGTTTAATACGAAGAATAGTTTTGTGCGTAAATAAATTAAAAAATCTCAACTTTACAAGAACACTGCATTGGTAAATAATATTTTATTCAAATTGATGTCACTGTATGCATTATTAATTAACTGTAAAATTTCTTGGTGAAGGTGAGAATGCTAGTTAGAATAAGTATTCAATGAGGTCAATGTTAGGCGGCCGAATAATTATCTAACTAATTAGACGTACATGTATATTTTTACTTATCACAATAAATCGTATAGAATAATATATTTGTACCATTTCCCAAAATTATTTTAAATCTGTACAAGTTTTTGCTCTTAACATAACCTACAATTTATTTGTTTCACATTTTATCTAATACAGCACATTAAAACTTAAATTAATATTCATATCTTTAAAGAATGTCTCCAATAAAACACGTTTTTTAATAATTGAGTATTTTTAATATTTCATTATTATACAAATAGTGAAACGAAACCAAGTGCTTAATTACATTATACTAATTAATTATTGTAAATGAAGTAGAGGTTAATTAATATGTGTTTTTGTTTATTTTCCAGGAAAGAAATTGAAGTGTCCTTTTTGCGAACGACTGTATGGATATGAAACGAACCTCCGAGCACACATAAGACAGAGACATCAGGGTATCCGCGTACCGTGTCCATTCTGCTCACGCACCTTCACAAGGAACAATACAGTGCGCCGGCATATTGCAAGAGAACACAAAACTGAGTTGAGTCTGAAGGCGTTTCAGCAAGTACATAACCCTTAGTAGTTCTTGTATGGCAGTCATACCGGGTATCCAGGGCTGAGGAGCTGGCCTCCTCGGCTTCCGATCTGTCTGTCGACGACAAACCCCTAAGCACGGTATGTGTCTAAACGTTAAGAACGGCGTCTAGTTGTAACGTGCCGTCCTTAATTACCATCTGATTTAAATCTACCTCATAACAGTACAAAGTATTATAAGTATATATATTTTACACATTCTACACATTTATATAGTTTGCAATAACTTTTGAATCGTGCAATCGCAATAGTTCTTAAATGGTGGGTTAATGATGAACACGTTGACTAGGCGCTTGTTAATTGTTATGTATAACCTACTCACACCAATTCACATCCCCGCCATAATGAAAATCACACACAAGTAATGTATTGAAGTTTCCCGGTTGTTGTTCCGTACTTATGTGGGTGTTTTTAATGACTAGTCATTTGCTCCCAGAACATGTGAATCTGTCAAGCACCTCTTTCTCTCAGGTAAATTGAGCTTTGTAAAGTGTATAGTCAATTAAAATTACATACTTATCATATCGTTTGGAAACTAAAATATAAAAATTGTTTAATTATAATAATACTTCATTTAGTTACAATTATTTATATAATCACTTTAACAAATCACAATAATAATAATACAAAATTTTTACATCACAAGAAAAATTACAAATTCTGTTCTATAGATATATAAACTAACTATTTAATAAAAAAATAGATATATTCAAACTGAAAAATCATTAACATAAATATATTTTTACTCTTAACATAAAAAAAAAAACTTCTATAAGAACATAAGTATATTTAAATTATTTCAATTGACTGAAACTTTAATTTTAATTGACTAATTCACATCCAAACCACCATACTCCCTTATTTGTAAAATTTTTAAGTGTTGTATTTCGTTCGTTGTTACACACTCTTAAGAAGTCGTAACTTCCTGGCGCAGGTGGTAAATGATTTGTACGCTACGTTTGTAAGTGGGTTTAAGTAATGATTACATCTTAAATAGAAGAAACTGCCCTGAATGTTTATTAGATAACGAGCAATAGAGAACAGTTTCACATATATATTATATATAATCTATCTACCTCACAAGCCATACCAAAATAGATATTATATTTAAGATTTTATTGCTAGTCATATATGTCTGTAGATGTGTTTTAAACTTTTTTACTTCTACCTCAGTATTTAAGTAACTATACAAAAGCTGCCGCATTGCATATTAAATACCCACTTAGTTCCTACATATATATTTTTTTATACAAAAAACAATAGTGACCGCATTAGATTATATTTTTTTATTATAACGATGAATAGAGTTTAATATGCAATGTATAATCTCCATATTTACATCTTTATAAAATAAATAATAGTCAATCTTCCATTCGCGAAAGATTTTAATAATTACTGCCGTGTACATATACAAAAAAAAAAGAAGTTGTCGAAGTGATTCTTGATGATGAATGTGAATTAGATTAGTCAACCTATGGACACACTTCTTCGACTTCTTCACACCACAACTACCTCAAATGTGCACATCTACAACACAGAAATGCATTCTTTAAAACGGGTATATTTTTAATTTAATCTCTCATGTATGTTGTTTTTTTAGTGTAAGGCATTCAGGGTTACTCGCGTTCATTTAGATTAAATATTGTATATGATGTACACTAAGTTACGTTTAGATTTTAGGTTAGGTTAGGCAAACTTATTTTTCGATTATGTTCTTTGTTAGGCTAGAAGTCCAATGTTTTTGTTTGACTCTAAACGTCGGCGTTACCAAGTAACGTGCTCACTTTCTTATTGTTAATATTTTTGTATTACTTTCGCCTCTTCAATTAAATCCAGTGTTCTGGTCATATACATTACTTGAATAATTCGAATTGAATGGATTTTGTTTTTGGGATCGAAAGCAATTTTAACTCTTAAAAATATTCTTACACTACCCAGACGAAAAATTAAGAAGTTCACGTACACTAAATAAAAAAAAAATATTTGTAATTAACATTCTCAGTGTAACTTAAGGATGTTAGAGTTTAAGTGATAAGATGGTAAGGTTGAACATCTGTGCCCTTGTTTTTTTGGGGTATTCGATTGGTTAATGAGAGTTTGCTGGTTCGAGGGGGTTCAGGTGTTCGGGCCTTGCATTTTTTTGATAATATTATCCTTGTTACCGGTGTATTTGCTTTAAATATAATGTGTGGGTCCCTCTAAGGGTATAGAGAGGGATGTTTTGTAAAATAAATTTAAGGACATGTTGCATGCTGCCCTCCTGACCAAAAAATAACGAATTAGCTGAGCTATTTCTAGGTAATAAGGTTTTATAGGTAGTTAATACATAGGTTAAACTTTAAATCGAGAAATGAACGGATGCATGAGTTTGTATTATAATGGGGTACGTGAGTTGTATATCTAATGTAGCTGTGTGGCAGGGATTGGGCTCAGGAGGGTGGCTTCCTCGTGATGTGTGTCGTCTGTTATACTTCTCTATCTCTCTCTCTCTAATCTAATCTGTAATTCACTGCACATGTCTATTCACTGATACTACACTAATTTTTTTGTTGTTTTATGATATTTTTAATGTTTCTAGGGGTATCTGATCTTGTCACTTCTTTATCTTAATTTATATATTTATTAGTTATTATTCCACTTTTTTTAACTGCTATATATTCCTGTTAACATGATTACAACTCCTTTTCTTTATTAATTTTTTTATTATTAATTATCCACTATAAATTTTTTATTGTTAAATACATTCAGCTTTTTTTTAGATTTATAACCATTATTTTAAGATAAAGAAGTAGCAGAAACGTTGTTTTTGTTTACGAGATACCCCTAAAATAGTTAGTAGTGATGAGACTATTTTATGCAACCAGAGTTGTATAAGTACTGTACCGCCATTTGTTAGGCTTCTAATTTTCTTCAAGGTGGCAATGCAATGTTAACCCACAACCTATATTCTAGTGTAATTAATGTATCATATAACATATTCACATATATTTTAAAATTAAGTTGTTATTATATATAAAAAAAAACAAACTCAGGTATTTTGTTCAGGGATTTAGCTATTATTTATTATTTACAGGCTATTCTAATTATACGCATACGGGTAATATCCTATAAGATATAATTTAAATCGATGGCAAAACATCAGAGCCTTAATTTTCTTGGGCTGTTCCCTTACACGAACCCCGCCAAATTATGTTACCGGTTCGAATAAGGGGGCATCAATTTTGCTTAGAGCTCGAATACAGTGTATATTAAATATATTCAGGTGCAACCAAAGTTACAGTACAAATATGCATCTACCTCATTAAATCCTCAGCTCATGTAATACTTGCTATAATTTTTTAGTAAGTAGCATAATTATAAAGAAAAAATGTGTAACTATAAATGCAAGTACAAAGGATGAAACAAGTTAACTCTCAGGTATTTAAATATATATGGTACAAACAGACACACTGTCAGGGAATCTCTAATTTAATGTTATAATAATGCATAAATATCATATATTTAATAATCTTAAATGAGATATCTGTGAATACCTTCACGATTTCGTGTACTTAAATGTTTTTCCGTTTCGACTATATCCAAATTCTTTTTTTATTAACGAAGGAGTTCACACATATTTTGTCTGAAAGAAGTAGCAATATTATTAAAGATGTGATACTTTGTGTTTGTAAAAGATAAATTAAATATGTAAAAAAAAAAATAAGAAAACATAACGGTAGTGCAGTTTTCTCAGAAAAAATTATATCTCTCCGTTGTCCATTAGAAGGAGATGCGACAGAAGGCTGCATTACTTCGATTGTTTGTACCCAATTAACATTACATTGTCACTACAATGTAATGTAAAATTTAAAAAAAAAAAACAGCTACTCTCTGTGAGGGAGTCTAAATTATCAACTACGATGTACTATTATTATTATTATTATATATTAATTGTATATAAGCAACATATAATGTATTCATGTTCTGTTTTTCCTTATTAATTTTAATAAACAATTTGACGTTTACATGTTTATTTCTTTACTCCACCAATATAAAAATGTCTATAGGTATGTTTATTTTCTCTGTAATAAACATCAAATAAGACTCATAAGAGAAACTTCTAAATCCAAAGAGAAGCACATAGTAAAGGTAAGTTCTACAATATTTTCACTTTACTTCTTTTATTATTCTTTAAAACAATCTTTAAAACTATTTGTTTATAAACTTAATGCAATTTTAATTTTATTATTTGATTGAATTTTTCAATTCCGTCTAAGTATGGATTACCACGTAGTAGCTGTCACAATCATTCTCTTTAGTATTTTTAATAATCTCTTGATTCTGGTTATTCTTTATTAACTTTGTTTTTCCTACTAACATCTAAATAAATATATACATAAAATCATACAAAAATTTTGGCCGCAGGAATGACAGGGGGAGTTCACTGCTTCACAGTGATCTTCCACACGATTATTAAGATACATAAAAATTTGTTTAATTTAATGTAATTCAGTCCAATACAATATTTATACTTTGTTTGTTGAAATAACCAAAAAGTACCTTCAGTAAACATTCACTTCTAGTAAAGGAGATTTTATAAAAAACTTTTAAGTTCTTCCAAAATTTAGTAAACACATAAATCAAAAGTTTAGTTTCTTATTCGTTTGTTAACTGCTACTAAGCACAAAGCATTTAAATCATGCATTAGTGATGTATTAAAACCAAGACATTCATTTGTAATCAAAATGCTATCAGGTACACATATTGTAGAGAACGATTTGTTTTAAAATAAAACTTATTGTTAAATAATAAAATCTACTGGCGTGGCAGAATAAATTATAACATATCAGAGAAAGTATTTATAAATAAATAAGAACTCCTAGTGATTTGAGTTTCACTGTGAAACAAACCAACTGTCATAACATTAATTTAAAAAAGCACTGAAAACCTTTCTTCACAATTTTATCAAAATTCACACAAAGTGACCATTATCAATGCTTTAATATAATGATTCAAGTTTATCTTCACGTAACTCAGAAAATTAAACTGTATTAACAATTCCTTACCTATGACTATGTTTTCGTGTTCACTACAGTTGGCATACGATCAAGCTGGAATTTGAAATTATAATTCTTTATGAAAACCTATTTTTTTAATAATATAATAAAACTAGTTTTATCTACAATAATTTAATATGATTTAAATTTTCCTACTGCAGCTGGCTCCATCTAGTTTAAGGTTCTTAGGCTGTAAAATACTATTTTAATAAAAATCAATATTATTGCAAAATTGTAATTGTATCATTACCACACGCAGTTGATGCATCGTTTTAGTTCTTTAGCAGGCAAGGATTATGCTAATTAATTTCAATAATCTTAATTTTCAATTTCGCAAGTTAAGTATACTTTCTATGGTTGTAAACCCCATATTCGGCTCCGCTGGTAGGAACCTGCATTTACGTAGTATCAAATTTGTCTCTTAGATGGCAGAGCGTATGTATAATAATTGAAATAGTTACCAGTGAAAACACAAAATAACATAATTTATGTATATTGAAAATTATTCACAAACCTGCTTTTATAAATTACTATTATATATTGTTTTATCTGTAATGCGTTATAAACTATTTTAATAAATAATAATGGCTCCGATGGTAGGAACCTGCATTTATGAAGTATCAGATATGTCCCTTAGATGGCAGAGTGAATGTATTAAATACAAAATTGAAATAGTTACCAATAAAACACACAAAATAACATAATTTATGTAAATTAAAAAAATATTCACAAAGCTGTTCTTAAAAATTACTATTATATATTGTTTTATCTGCAATGCGTTATAAATATTTATAATAAATAATAATAAAATACACATGAAACATGTATGTTTCATGCCTATCTTAATAGTAATTATCATTGGCAAGAATTTAATGCGCCTGTTAACTTCTTCTGTATAAATCGCCTCCCTTATGTAAACATGTTAAAATTAATCCTTATGGAAGATACAATTTAAGTAGTATATGTACGAAGATGCAGAAACATCACGACGGTTATCTTGATTAATTAAAACACTTGGAGTTTCACTATATTTTATATTCGAATTTCGACTGTTGGTCAATTTCAAGGAGACTTTTTTCAAAATGAGAATCAATATAATCAACAAATGTTATAGAATGGTTTAAGAAATTAATCAATCATATTACGTCGATTATAATTAAATATTAAATATTCTACAATATTAGAATCAATGGTTATAAAAAGCCGAACGATTTTCATAAAGTTTTTAAAATAGAACTCACCTGATATACAAATTAATTGTTAAACAATCTTATTTTCCTAGTCTCTAAATTAAAATTTAGATGGGTGTAAGTTGTTTTAATTACTTGATTTAATCTTTGTTCGCTTCATAGTTTCATAATTTCAATTTAAACTAATGCACCAATTGTCAAGGTGTTATAGGCAACCATATACACCCACAAGTCAATTTTGTGATATTTGCACGTTGTTTAAACAAACTTCTTTATTAATCACGTGCTATATTGTAGAAAATTATACAAATAAATATAAGATAATTTCAATTTCAAATTTCCTAAAGGCAGTAACATTAATAGATTTTTGGTTTCAAGCTACTGTGCTTCATTAGTTGCATAACTAATTTAACGTAGCAATTTCGAAATATTTTTTTATGAATTTTAATAAAGCGTTTAAAATAATTAATAATTGATGATTAATTATTAATTATAAACTACATGAATAATTATGCCATATATACAAATCGCTTTATTTAATAAGGCCATTATTTCGATACTATTAAAATCAACACGCTGTGAGAAAGGAAATTAAATGTATTTATTAAAAATTAACAGAAATGTGCAATTTAAAACAGGCAGCCTTTTAAATTTTAATGAATAAATCTATCGAAATTAAATAATATGTCTTCATTATGTTCTAATAATATTTATTTACATTTATTTCTCTAAGAAGTAAGTTTTAAGTCGTTTGCATTTAAAAATACTTCGGATAAAATGTTCTTCCGCTTTAGACCAATATTGTATGATTGTATGCCACCATATTACTCCTATATAGGCAGTTAGCTATTGATAATGAACATATAGTGTTCGAAATGTACATTTAGTGATTTAATAAAATAGTTAAGTAAGAAATATAACTGTGTTTAATTAACCTCTTTGTTATTCGCGTAAAGTGTAATTAATGATGTATAACGAACTAGAAGCCTCCATCGTAAACGAGTTAAAGTGTTTAAAGTTAAGTATACAATAAGATATTCCTCCTATTGTGAAATAAAAGTCTCTTGAGTTTGTAATCTTAAAATGAGGTCAACTTTATAATAAGGCAGGAATGTTAGCACTTACTAATAATATAAGGATACAATGTGTTTGGATCAATGTGAAATGAGTGAAAATTCAACTCAGAAGCTAAAAAATGAAACAACTTGTTCAGAAGAGAAAGAATTTCCATATAAAATTATGCTTTATTGTAGAGGCTTTCACTTTGTGATACATATTTTATCTTATTCAAAGTTATAAAATTACTCATTATTACTTTATTATTATTTATTATTATTACAGTTTGAATCCGATCAATTTGGCTTAGAGCTCGAAGAAAAGCAAATTTTCAACTGGGTGATTTGCTTAAAAAAACTTTTCCAAATCTTATTTTAGAACTTGATATTACCAGTTCCATTTAAAAAATATATGTCCTTTGCGTGGTTCTAATTATCAGTTCCATTTTCTTGAAGACTGGATATTTACATTGCATTATTATTTTTCAAAATTAGTATATCGTCAATTATATTGCAATTATCCTTCGCCCACAAACAGTATCAACTGGTTGATTCCACTTACTAATTTCCATTGTACACACAACCAGTCCCGAAATGAGTTTAGAATTAGTCAGCGTCCCATTGGCCATCGAGATTCTGTTTACACTAGACGCTCGTCCATGTAACTCTATATTCTTGAACTAGAATTGATCGGTGAGCGGACAGATGGCCATAAAACGAATTGAATTATTCAAAGGGAGCAAATAATTGGCACGGAGGGGTAAATTCCGGCTAGTAGACGCCTTAGGCCCTCTCTCCGCACAGCTGTATACGTTCGAAATAATCTATATTTGCACTTCAACGTAAAACAACACTTGACTAATATGAATATTTTATTACTGTGTTAATTAAAACACGCGATTCCCCCCAACGTGTTGATTATTTTTTCGTTTTGACCATTGTTGAACACCATCGGTGGTGTAACCCGATCGCACCACGTATTTCGTTTCGGATTTAAGAAAAATGCGTAGAACAAATAGTGGCGTGTTTGAGGCAATTAATTCTGATTTTGTTGACCATGTTAATTCGTGGCAGCTGGGCAACTTTGGGGTGTATTTCGGTTTATTCGTTCTGCGTTCACGGTCGGATTGGGGAGATTTTATGGTTATTGTGAATAAAGAGATATTTGTATTTCTAATATTAAACCGAAAAATTTGCTTACATATGATTTTAATATTAATAGGATAAATGCAAGAAATGTATACTCTATGACAATCCAATCGTTTCGGAAAGAAGGTTCTTTTATATATTTGGACTTTCAATACAAAAGACATCATAATGTATCTTGCACCACCCGGCATATTCACCAGACATTGCTCCATCCGATTACCACTTATTCTGGTCGATGTAACACGCTTTGTCCAATATGCATTTCCAATCAATGAATGATATACGAAATAGGCTTGACGACTTTATCGTGTCCAAAGACGTAACATTTTTCGGAGATGAAATTCATTGGCCACCTAAGATCGCAAGTAACTTCGAATATTTTGATTAAACAATTTAATTTACTTTCTCTTAAAATAAACCTTGAATGTAGTTTAAAAAAATTGGAGTACACCTAATACAATTGAAAATCTATGGATCAAACATGTTAGAGGCAAAACAATTGTCATTCAAATTTTCACCGGTAGCAGACCCTCGTTAGACACCCTTAGGTAAGCACCGATCTACATTGAACGAAAGCGTTAATGCATAAAAATGTCGACGGCACGACTTCACGGACCACCTAACTTATTCATGAACTAAATGATGGATCACAAATGAATTGCACGTACGAAAAAAAGCTCCCTCATTTTTTCCATAAAAACGGGATTTCAATTTTTGGGTGAAATACTGATTAAACGAAATGTGGGGTGATTCATAATCTGCGGCAAATACTTTGTAACAGTAGGCGTTTTTACTAAGCCAAATCCGAGATTATACCTTATTATATTAACAACTGCACATAATTCGTGCATTCAATATTCCAAAATAGTAATTTTTATTTATACGCTATATATATTTAATTATTTATTATTGAATTATAATTTTAAAGTTAGAGTGAGTTTACAATTTTAAAATCGGATTATTAAATATGCAAGCGTGTTTGTTTGCTATGGGCGAAAGCGTGAACCCTAAACAAATATGATGCAGCTAATAATGCGCTGCACACTTCATTATTAAACACGGAACGAGAGTTGGTGCAGTCATTAATCAGATGTTTTATTGTCACCAGTTCTCCGCCCCTGAAGGGTTAAAATGCGGCTGCATGGAGTCCGTGGAAAATCGCAGCTACAGACATTGTCACCACCGTAACGTGCAATGAAAACTTTTTTTCAAACCAGCGGTGTTTGAATGAAACGCATTCGTTTAATTTACATTAATAATTACGGGATCTCTGCTTTTTGAACTCTTGTTAGAAATTTGAGAGAGACTCTTGATTATCAATTAACCTTTCTTGAGCATATTATTAATATTTGCTACTAAAGTATTAAAATATACCGCCCCATTAGTTAATTTAAAAACGAAACTGGTTTTAACGTTGAATCAACAAAACCTTGCAATTCTTTACCATCGTCTACAAATTGTAAACTTAATGTTTTTGTTGCCTTATGGTATCTAAGAACACGATTTGCTTGTTACCAGTGAGCCATTGTATAACAATTATTAAACTGACTTAAAAAGTTTACTGCATAAGTAATGTCAGGTCTGGTTAGTGTAATAAATACATTAAACTACCTTATGATAAAACGAAAATAAAATTTAGTCATTAAACTACCTATTAACTGCTGATATTAAAATATTTTGTCACATACATTTGACACGTTACTAAAATCCAAAGTTTAAAGTATTCCAAAAGTTTTGGGAACTATGCAAGATTTGGCAACTGATGATCCAACAACATTAATCGTTTTCAGAGCTTTCAAAATTTTGAAACCTCTAAAACTCTTAGGAACATTGAAATTTTGAGTGGCCTTAAAGTTTTAGGAACTCTGAAAAGTTTAAGAACTACAGAATGTGAATTTCAATTTATTAAAGCTGCATACAATTCTTAAATTGCAATTGCAATTAATTGTAGAGTCTACAAGGATCTCACCACCAATTAATTATATTTTTTGTACTTTTTTGAAATTTGTATAATAGAAGAAAAATGCTAACCAACCACCCAACATAATTGTTTAATGTTAAGCTAAAAGCCAATTCTGGTTGTAAAACAATGTTGAAATAAAGGTGTGAATTATTCTAACCACTTTGGTAAATTTTCGTAAATGAAATGAATTATTCTAAATAATATTAAATTTATATTAATATTAATAATATCAATAAGTAATTGGAGGGTGTGTAATGCCCACTTGCACCACTTGTTTAGATTTTACTTCAACTTAAAAATTGTTTGTTTTAATGATTGATTATGGTTCTGACTTTTTTTCTAGTTTTGTTTGTGCAAAGAAAACAGCCATTGTAGATTAAGTTAAACTAAATATGTAGGGTGGGTGGGTGGCAACTATCACACCCTTCAAGTTTTTAAACATAAATCAAATTTATTTTAATTTTAGAAATTAACAAGATTTTTCAATTAAACTTTTGAATAATAAACACAATTTCTTAGAATGGATCTGTAGTTGATGTTAAACGAATTGAAGGGTGGGATAGTGGCCACCCACCCACCCTACATATATATTTCAATTAAACTGAAACAGTGTTTCTGCTTGCAGGAACCATATTTTAAAAAGGGGAAATGATTATAAAAAAAATGAATACAAAAGCAGGATTCTTGTTTAGGTAAAATATAAATATGTAGGATCTCACCCTCCAATCCTTTAAACATTAACAAATACTTTACATAATAAATAGATATTAAAAAAAACTTCCATCTTAATTTTTTTAATCAGCACAATTAATTAAATGAAACATTTGATTTATGTTGAAGAAATTGAAAGAATTGGAGGGTGGGTCAACAAACACACTTCCACTCTAAATGTTTATTCCAACTTTAACTAAAACGGTGTTCCTGTATGTAAAAATAAAATCAAAAATTCATGTGAATTATGGATCTAATGATTTCCTAAAAAAATCCTATATGTTAAAATGTCTGGAGGATGGGTTAATGGATACCCACCCACCCTACATATTTACTTAAAACTAACCCACAGCAGTGTTTCCAATTGCAGAAATGATTATATTAATTAATTGAAAATTAAAAAAAAAACAGTCGTTCAATTGAAATAAAATTTAAATATGTAGGGTGGTTGGGTGTCCACTATCCCAATCTCCATTATTTTAAACATTAACTAAATACATAGTATGAGGAATAAAAATATACAAGATTTTTCATCTTAATTTTTGAATTAGGCGTACAATTTCTTAAAAGAAGACATTGGTAAAGTTGGAGGAATTGGAGGGTGGGTTAGAGGCCACCCACCTTACATATATATTTCAACTTAAGCTGAAACACTGTTTCTGTTTGCAGAAACAAAATTGAATGAAAGTGGGAGTGATTAAAAACGATTGAACACAAGAACAGCGTTTGTGTTTAAGTAAAACATAAATATGTAGGGTGGGTGGGTGGCCACTATCTCACCCTCCAATTCTTTAAACATAAACCAAATTAATTGCATAATGAATAAGTTTAAAAACGTAACCTTATCTTTTTAAATCAATATCAATTTTTATCCAATGATGTTTAAACTGATTTATAATCCATCATTTTAAACATTTTTAGTATCTGATTTATATATTCTTCCTGGTCAAACTTTCTCTGTGCTAACCATAACATGCATGCCTTAACAATTTTTCAGTCCACCCAAATCTTTAATTTTAAATTTAGATTTAAATCACAATTGTTTTTTTAATAAACTTCGTTTCGCGAGAATCATTAAAGAAAATAAAGAAATGTCAAAATAGAGCGCAATAACCAAAATTATGCAATACCATTTCTATATTAAAGTTGTAAATAACTCAGATTTTCAAAAATGTGTGTTTACTTTCATTACAATTGTTTCGCAAATTTATTGTTTCTTCAGGTGAATGAAAGTTTACAATCAGACACATTTAAAAAAATTTGAGTTATTTACAACTTTAATATAGACATGAATATGGATTTTTAACACCTCAACGCCTTATCTATCAACCAATTTATTCAATACTAGCTCAACTTCTTGGTACCAAACTCTCGACGATTGCTCTGAAATATTAGTTCTGATGTTTGTAAATGCATTATAAGTGACTTTATTAATCACTTCATCCTTTTTATTAATAAATTCTTTAATCCTTTCAACGGGTGCTATATAAATCAAATGCTCTTTCAACACCATTGTTTGCAATGTTTACACCTTCAGGAATTTACATGTACACTTCCTCTTCTTTAAAATGACATTTGTAACATCTAGATGACGAATATTTAACTTTAATCAACAATCTTAACGTTGAAAAACGAACTACAGGTGAAAAAGTGTCAAAATAATTAATGCCGATTTTTTGCAAAGAATCTTTTGCCACTAACCTAGCTCTAAAGCGCACATTACCTTCACTATAAATGTTTTGTTTAAACATCCATTTACATGGCACTACCGATGTTTTAGTGCAGTTGTAAAGCTTCAAGCTTTATTCTCTTCGAAGGTTGAAATTTCTGCTTCCATAGCCTGTATCCAATGCTCTTTATCAGGACACGACAAAGCTTCATCGACTGTCAGGGGATTTCTCCTAAAACCCTTGGCTCACCGCACACATATGTACCTAATCTGAAATATCTTTTAGCTTTCATCTCCCAAAATACTTGGCTCACCGCACAGATATGTAACATAATCTGAAAAATCTCTTAGTTTTCTCTCTCTATGTGGCCTTTCAACTACTTCAACTTCCACTGGATTTTCTGGAACATATTCTCCTGAAATACTGCAATCACTCATGGTCTGTAGTGCTAAAATTTATGTTTACTTCTGAGATCGACTCAACTCCTCCCACTGAAACTATTGTTTCTTCAGCAACTTCATCTCTCACTGAAACAGTTGTTTCTTCGATTCAAAATTGTCGTTTTCAAATACTATAATATCTCGGCTTATACTTATAGAATTGTTTTCAGGATTTTAACTCTATAACCCTTGACGTTCTCGCCATAAATCACATTTTTAATTCGAGTTTATTCACTCAAAGCAGCACACACATAACCAAACAAACGTTATCTGAATTACGTGAGCCTGTTAAAATGGCGTGGGTTATCAGATTAATAAATAAACGTGCTACCTCCTTGAGTAACAGAATAGAACTACTTTATTTTGTGTAACCTTACAGATACAAACTGTCAACATTGCCATCTGCTTAAAACTTAAAATACCTTAACTACATCTGAGCTTAGCTTTAATAAAATCGTGAAAAGGCAACATCGCAAAAATTGAATGAAAAAGATAATGTGACAATCTTTTATCATGTACCTTTCACCATCTATAATCTTTTATATATTTTCTATGATCTTCTAACCTGTAATTAGAAATTTGCCATTTACCATCTGCCAACTGAGATAGATGTTAAAGAAGAAAATTATTATGCAAATTTTGAAAAGGCAACATTGCAGAAATTAAGGAAAGATAAGTCACAGTCAACAGATAGACGAAAGATAGCTTACTGTAGATAGCAGATAACTGATGATATGTTACGTATGACACATAATAGATTAACAAATTATTCAAGATGATAAAGATTAAATCGTTAATATCATACAGTTCTGACAAAATTAAAAATTAATCAACCTCTTGTGCTTTATTATCTGTTATTTTTCATTTGTCATTTGAGATAAGTATTAAAAAAGAAAGTTATGCAAATTTTGTACAGGTAAAAATAAAATAACAAATAAATGAAAACGTTTTATGTCTTTTAACAATTAATGTCAAATGATAGATAACAGATAATCGATAATAGATTGAAAATTTTAGATGACATATGATATATAAGAAATAACAATTAATCAATGAAGTCAAAAATTGTTATCATAGAATTCAGACAAAACTCATATGAAATCTTAAATTATAATTCCCTTTTCATTGTTTTTTCTTCTTATGCAAGTTGAAGACAAGGAAACGGAGTCTTACTTTGGAGCTTTTAATTCTTCAGGTAAACGGTATTATTAATAGGTGGCACCTTTATGGTATTACCTGAATATATGAAATCTGCTGTCTTTAAACTCTCTTTTGTTAAAAAAAAAAAAAAACAAAGTAAACTTGTTTATTTTCGTTACTTGAAATTGTTCATTTTCAGTACTTTCAATAAATCAAATATTATTTTTTATTCAAGCAATCAGTTAGTAAACTGTTACAACAACAAAAAAACACTTAAAAAACTAAAAATTTCTAAAATAACTTTAAATAACGGAGTGATCCTAATTTTATGCTCGTCAGTGTATATAATTTAAAAATCGGCTTTTAAAGAGCCTGTCATTTTTATCTGGTATCTGTCATTTAACATCATATCATGTACTAGATATCATTTATTATTCTACTACTTTTTATTTGAAATGCATCATCTACTAACTACCATCTGCATCTGCATGTGTTTGAGGTTTTCTCAAGTGTGTCTGTGCTGGTGTGTTGTCGGGATTCTCCTCGGGTTGTTGGATTTTTTAAATCGTTTTAGGCGACTTCTCATTCGCTATCTTCAGGAGTTTTAATTAAAAAAAAATAGTACGTTTGTTATGTGTGGTATTTATGTGGTTTCTTGTCTTGCTTGGCTTCTTGTGAATTCACCAGAATTATTTTTATTGTTAAATTCGGAACATATGTCAGGAAATTGAAAATGAAAACGTGAAATACAATCATCTAAACGAAAGTATTAAACATTTGTTCTATCAAGACTGAAATTTGGGAAGTATTAATAGGCTCTATCCTCATCTGCTTTAGGGACGTTATGAGATCCCTTTATTTTTCGAAATCTCCCTCTCTGCCAAGTGGTGAGTATCAAAAAAAGAATCTGTCAGAATCTGTATAGTTAGGTTATTAAATAATAATAATAATAAACGTCTTTATTTAATCCTTTGTTCCTTCGGAACTGATTTTTCTAGGTAATAATAATAATAATGTGTCTTTATTTTCAAAGTGTCAAAAAGTTGTACAAAGTGAAAATTGCGTTAGGTTACATAATACTAGTTGTATTAACAGTTAATTACATACAAGTATGGATATTAGGAGAGTCTGGTTTGGCAGAATTCTTGCTGATGTTCAATGAAAGAGTTAAATACTTAAATTTATTGGAGAGTTTATGTGATATGACAAGTACTATACATGACGATTTCTGAAAGGCTCTGCAAAGAGGACGATGGCTCTTCTAAGGATTAACATGATTAAAATTGGATGATTTTATTTCATGGTAGCAGTAGTGATAGAGAAGTAGCAGTAGGATCTTTGAAAATAATTGAGATAGCTGTGCAAAGATGGATAAATTGGGCTTCTGTCATCGATACGGTGAGCTGTTTCAAATGAATACATGCTCTGCGTAGGATTTGACATAGATGCGTTGAAGCTCTGAGCAGAAGCATCAGTATATTATTTAAAAACTGAATACGTAAGTATATTATTATATGATAGAGTTCATTAAAGATGTATGTCACTATTTTTCACTAATCAAAAGTCAATTAATGGATTCGCAAGCTAGGATTAATTTCATATGCTCACATTGGATATCCATAACAAAGGCATTATTAAGTAAAAAATAAAACTTTAGTTGGAGGTTGAAGGTCATTATTAAGTCAATATTTCACTTGGTAGTCATCGAGCCTAGGATATCACAGAATTGGTTAAGTTGGTACAGACGTATTAAGAAATGGGATGTAAAGGTGGTATTATGGATAAGTCGAATAATACTGAGACATAATTAGTTTATATATGATATTATCCTAAAATACTGCTTAAATAAATCACTACACATAATGTAAATATTCATATGACCTAACATGAAGAAGTTAAATGCTAAAATCAAAGCTGTATATGAAGGACCATAAAAAGTAGAATCATTTATTGACAATATCGTCTCATTAAATTATATAGCAGAAGAATTAAAATGAAGAAGTTGCCGACCTATAGACAAAAATCATTTGTTCGAAGTATATAATTTTTATTTATGTATACTAATATGTTAACATAATTTCGAATAATATAATTTAATTAAAAAATATTATTATCATTGTTACGATGTTGTTAAATATCTTATGCAAACAGTAGCAGGTACGTATTTATATATCGGCGAGGTAAATACAAGTATATTTACAGAACTGTAATGGGGACATAACAAGCGGAACTATTTAGTTGAAATGGTCCTGATTTCATGGTGGCGGCAAAAGCCATTTCTTTATATGTACGTTACACGCTTCAGACTGGGACGGAGGGGGTTGCTGGTAAATGCACGCGACAACCTGCGATATAAATCAGAGTGCAGCTGGCTTGATCATTCGACCAGAACTACCCCCTTATACTATTCCGGGGGTGCGCGAATACAGAGCCGTACTTTGTGAAATTACCGTCAGTGATTTAATTTGCGTGAAACTTGTTAAATACGTGCACAAATTTTTATGCATATGTATTATAAGCATCACAAATGTAATCCATATTACTTACATTATTATTTTTACTAGATATGCATCATTTATGAAGAAAAAAACAAATGAAAATATTGGATTGATAAGACTGTTACTTGGTGAAACTCCATTATGAACTTATAATAAAAAAAAAACACAATCGTTTTGAGGTTAGCTTTATTTTGTAGATACTGCTACAATTGTTTCATCACACAATGGTTTCATCAGGATAATGAATATGAAGCCATTGTGTGGTGAAACAATTGTCGCAGTATCTACAAAATAAAGCTAAACTCAAAACGATTGTGTTTTTTCCATTATAAATGAAAATATGTATAGCACTTATTAAATTATGTATAGGATGAAAAATACACTTGAATGTATAGTGATGTTAAACAACCTCATACTGATGAATAAGAAGTTCGGTTATATACTGGGTGTTCGGATTTCTATGTCACTTAGTATATATTCAATAGTTATAAGCTTGAACATTGCAATGCATGGGTTTGGTTAAAATGTTTGCTAATTGATTTATTCCTTGCTCTACTCAAATCATTCCTTTAAAATATCACTTGCATTCAAAATAATGTCGTAAGCGTAATACGCTTCGAGCGCTTTTGAAATTTGAAACTTTAACAGACAGATTAATTGTCGTATTTAATACTTCGGATAGTTTCGGCGAATTCGGGAAAGAATAATGGATTTAGTAACTTTTTTAATAACACTTGAATATCACTGGTTTTATGTTGGCGTCACGGAACAGTGATTGTCAGGAAACGTGCAAAGTTTATTTGAAAGGGCTCGGTAACCTTATCAAGTCCTTGGTACTATCGCTGGTGCAATTGGTAGTAATATCTAATTATGCAAATGCCAAATACAAGAGATATTATCGTCTTTCTTTTTGATAATAATAATAAAGAGCTTTATTTATCTAAGAACACATAATACATTACATTATAACTACAAAAACACTAACAAGATACTCTCAGATAAATTGGAATCCGCTTAGATCACTGATACAAGTGTCTGTTCTTCCGCGTACCCATAACCGACAAAAATATGTATTGCTAATAGCATAAATAAAAGTGAACATATTAAAAACATATACAATGCCAAAATGGTACTTGATGAGCATCGCGCCTTGTTAACTCCTGCAAAAGCAGCACCGGTAAGTTTTCTTCTTTTTTTCGAAGCAGCTTTACAAATAATCGATGAAGGACCTAACTTTCTCCTGATATATTTTTTAAAATTAAAATAGAACATTTAAATCGAACAAAAACTGCGTTGTAGACTGCATATCTCTCTGCTTCTATCATGGAATAATTCAGGCTAGTACACCTACTTCTTTAGCCACAGGGTTAACACCTTACCAATAACAGCTTTTGATGAGAATCATTTTAAAACAAGTCCAAGGCAAGCCGTTCCACTTAAGTGTCGTTGTTTACATTTGTGCAAAAAATAACAATTACAGGTATCTACCACATCATATGGATAATTCACAAGCAAACGTGCAGTTTTTTGATAGTATATCAATCTCCTCCTGGGTTACTCCAGTCCAATTAGCTAGATGATTCGAGCACAAACTCAAGACCTTTTTGCATAACGCTAGCTCTATGTACGCAGGCACTGTTTTCAAGACGTATGTCGAAATCTTCTCGATGAGATATTATCCTCCATCCTAAAATTTCAATTAGTCATACAATTCATTCCGTTCCCCTCCCGCTATCACTGGTTACTTTTCTCTTGACCAGTTAACCCTAGCCATCGTCGAACTCTTTCCAGTAAGTTGGTGTAATTTGACAAACTGACTAAGAAACACATAAACTTGATCATCCAATAACTCACAATATTGCCCTTCATAATCTCGTTGTCAAATTATCTAAATATTGATTCAGACTTTTATACACATGGCAATCAGTAGCAAATATTATTAGGAATTCTAGGCTAGGTAATATATCCTTTTCATTAACTAAAATCATCAAATGTAGCAGTTTTACTATAATTAGATTCTCAAAACTTTCTTATAAAATATACTGTGTGCTCAAATAAAAGGAAAATTTCTGCTTTAATCAAACGTCGACGATTTTATGAGAGTAGTTTCGAATTTAAGCTTATTATTAAATATATTTAAAGCAGAAACTTTCCGTTTATTCGAGCACACAATATATTTTTTTAAAGGAAATTTGGGAGTTTGATTCATAACACTAACTTCCAAATATATTCAATCAGAAGTTCTTTGAAAAGTCAATGCAACTTTACCAAACCTTTAGTACTCTCGCTATATGCAACGAAATCTAATTAATAGTGATATCAAATTTCTAAAAACGGTACTTCTGGATCGTAGGACTTTGTTAACTACTGCAAAATCAGCATCTTTAAGTTTTCTTATACAGGGTGACTAACGAAAAACCTTTGGTGCTGTATCTCGCTTATTTTTGATCCGATTTGAATAAATAAAACATCAAATTAAATGATTTTTAAAAGACTTTAATATGAACTGTACCGTTATTTTTTCTTGCATCCAGTTTTTGACAAAAGACGATCAACTTTTTTTTTTCAAATTGCACTTTGTATATATTTTGTACTGATCCGCAAGGAGATTTTTTTCTGAATCTAAATTTGTAAACGATTTTATCCATTCCTCAAACCAAAGTCGAGAAATTGAGGATTAAAAAAAAATTAAAAATCAAATACCCATAGTAAACAATATACAGAGCCTATTCCAAATGTCAAAAGTGACAGTGTCAGTCATTGGTACAATACTGCAATGATTTTTAATAATTTCATAATAAAAATGTTGCAAGATTTCAAAAACTGAAAAACGATTTCTGTAGAAGCACAAAATTCTAGTACAGTGTTTGAAATATTGCAACATTTTAATTATGAAATAATTAAAAATCGTTGCAGTATTGTATCAATGGCTGTCACTTTCACTTTTGACATTTAAAATAAGGTCTGTATATTGTTTACAATGGATACTTGACTTTTTATTTATTTTTTTAATCCTCAATTTCTCGACTTAAGTTTTATGTATGGATAAATTTGTCTACACTTTTATATTCAGAAAAAAAATCTCCTTGCGAATCAATAAAAATATATATACAGTGCCATTGAAAAAAAAAAATGTTGATCGTATTTTGTTAAAAACTGGGTGCGAGAAAAAATAACAGTTCAGATCCTATTAAAGTCTTTTAAAAATGGTTTAATTTGATGTTTTATTTATTAAAATCGGATAAAAAATAAGCGAGATACAGCACCAAAGGTTTTTCGTCAGTCACCCTGTATATCGGATTGATATAATACAATAAGTCCCCGGTCTGACATATATATGGAAACATTATTGACAGACCCATGTGATTTCCGGGTAGTACTAATCTTCAAAGAGTACGTATCATAATTTCAAAGGATTCTGATCGTTAGTTTAGAAGTTAAAGGCATTTTAGTTACCACTGTTTTATAATTTTCAAGGCAATGTAAAGAAAGGAATTTCGTGTGTTGATTAAACATTGTTTCTTGATGAGGAAAAATACTATTCGAGCCAAAGCATTATGGAGACTCTGTACCAGGGAAATCAACTATTATTAACTGGTATGCTGAATTTAAACGCGGTCTTATAAGCACTGATGATGAAGAATGCTCTGGTCGTCCAAAATCGGCAGTTGTTCCGAAAAACATAAAAAAGTACCACAAAAGAGTTTTAAAAGACAGTAAAATAAAGTTCTGTGAAATAGCTGACACCCTGTAGATATCAGAAGGCGGTGTCTTTACAATTTTAGATGAAAATTTAGGCATGAGAAAGTTGCTTTCGAATTGGTTGCCGCGTTTTGCTCATACTGGACCAGAAACAACAACGCGTCGACGATTCAGAGCCTGTTTGAAGCTGATCAGGCGAAATAAAAAGAATATGTTACAATGGATGAAGCATGGATCCACCACTTCACAACTTCACACCTGAATCAAAGAAATCGTTAGCTAAATGAACACCAGCCGGTGAAAGTCGTCCAAAGTGACCAAAAACTCAAAAGTTAGCTGACAAGATTATGACATCCGTATTTTGGGAAGCGAATGGAATTTTGTTCATCAACTATCTTGAGATAGGCAAATTTATCAATAGTGAATATTACATGGCTTTAGAGGATCGATTGAGTGTAAAAATCAAGAAAAATCCAATACAAAAAGGTACTGTTTCACCAAGAAAATGATCCATATCACAAGTAAATGAAAAAAATAGTTGAAGTAAATGAATTACACTTTTAATTGCTTTCGCACCCACCGTAATCTTTAGATTTGGCCCCCAGTGATTACTGGCTTTTTGCAGACTTGAAAAAGATGCTCTAGGGAGAGAAATTTGGCTCAAATGAAGAAGTGATTGCCGAAACTGAGGCTTATTATGAGAGCAAAAACAAATAGTTTTACATAAAGGGCATCGAAAAGCTAGAGGAGCGTTGGAATGAATGTATCCCCCTTGAAGGAGAGTATGTTGATGAATAAAGTGGAATTCCTAAAAAAATTATTAGTTTTTTCTTAGTTAGACCGGAGACTGAGTGAGTGATGTGTTATGCGTTTAACTTTTGATTGATTTGCTTCCGTCGATGTTCCATTTATTGCTGTGATGTCGAAACAAATTATCGTTAGACGAAATAACTTTTTCCTGTATGATGTAACCACCTTCAATTACTTACGCTTAATAAAATAAATAAGGTATTATTCGAACACCGTAGAGGAACTGTTCGTAAAAACTTAGTTGTAGCCGGCAAACTCGACTGCTTTCATCATGAAATAATTTTGGCTGGTATATTAATTCTTCATCCTGTAGTAGTTTTTAGAAGAGTACAGTTGTTCCGTAGCTCTAATTGCAAATACATCACGCACTGTATCGTACCGATCCTGAGAACTTTTTGTGCGAAACTTTTTGCAAATTAAACGAAAGTTAAGGATTGTCGTTTCATTTGGAATCCTATGGATAATACACAAGCAGACATGAGTAGTTTTTGATAGTGAATCAATCATTTCTTGCACTACTTTAGTCTATTCAGCTCTGTGTTTCGAATTAAAATGTAATTTAAAAACCTTAAGGAGAAAAATTAATTAGTTTTGTTTGAGCTATCCTTATAAAAAATTATTTATTATAATTTATACTTGTTGCAATTAGTTCTGTTTTAGCTATCCTAATCAAAAAAATATTTATTTTAATTGATACTCGTTGCTCACTTCAGATATGGAAATTTGGTCACAGGTAAAAATTATTCTTCTTTACCAAATTTTATTTATTTTTCAATTCGTGATTTCCAGAATTTAGAAATCTTTTTCTTAATTAAATATTTTATTACATCGAAAGTTATCCAAGCTGGCAATAAGGATATACGTAGAAGTTTTCACGATGAGATTCCATCATCCACTCTACAATATTAAGTATTTATCATGGCTAAAATTCATTGAATTCTCTCTGTGTTATCATTCATTGTTTCGCTATCAACCAGTGCACCCTAGCCACCATCAAAATGGTATAAACTTAAGTAAACTTGCAACTTGACAATCTGTCTGAGAGGTATATAAATTATATAATTATCTTCACAAACAAAAACTTTTAATATACAAATTAAATATTGAAAATTGAGTGCAGTATTAATCATGATAATTAATAATGAGAAGAATAATTTTTCTTTATGAGCATTTCTGCACTGTAAAACATAAGTGCAGAAATGCATTAAAGAAAAATTATTTTTCTCATTATTAATTATCAAAAACTTTTAACTTTGAAATAAAATCAGTGTTTTACAAACATAGTTAAAAAGTTTTTGTTTGTGAAGAATAATGTATAACGAAGTAGAAGCCTCCACCAACAATATAATTATCTCTCTTGCTTCAATAATTTACTATACTGCCACTTATAATCTTGTTTTCGAATTATCTAGAAAATTCATTCAAAATGTTATGCACATAGCAGTCAGTACCAAATACACTCAGTATTCTAGGCTTTTAATTGTTGATTGTCTATCATACATCCTTTTGGTTAGCTCACTCAACGAAATCATCGAATGTAGAAGTTTCTGAAGACTCTCGCGTTCCCTCAACCCTTTTTGTTCTAGTGTATATAGAGTATCATAAAATATAAGAACTTCACAGATTATGACAGGGCTTTATTGATGTTCCCGTGGGTAAATTAATATTTCTTGGGCTATTATACAGGATTGCTAAGATTCTTTCCTTAAATGAGAAAAAAAACAAGTCTTCCATCAGTTGTAGTAATATGTAGGTATGAAGAGCTATTTGTTTATGGAAAATGCAGACTTTAGTAAAATTTACCAAATATCTCCCGGAATGCTAAAGAGTTTCATTAATGCTTTCAGGAGTTAAGAACTTTAAATGAAAATTAACTTCGTTGACATCACACACAAGATTTATTTATTACGTGACAAGTTTCAACCTTTAAAAGGTCAACTGTACGTTTGATAATGGCTTTTTAAAGGTTGAAACTATAGTCACGTAATAAATCCTGTGTGTGATATCTACGAAGTGTATTTTCATTTAGAGTTCATGATTCAAGATGTATCACAAAGTGATGGCTTCACGCATTAAACATATCTTTCAGGAGTTGTTAATATTTACAAGCCTAGAGGAATTATGTGATTTTTTCTTAAATGAAAACACTTGATGTACGGCAAGTGTATAGTTATGAAGCTACTTGTTTTAAGAAAATACAAAATTTCATACTTTGCTTATGAGCATATTCCCTGAAAAAATGTTGATGATGGTAGTTTAAGATAAGGCATTTCGCTTAAATATTCTTAAATAATATCGATTCAAATTTTTTAACTCCTCTGATCTGAACAACAAGAGTATGGTGGATAAAGGTGGTCCTGTTTTTACCATAGAGATCTTAAATTAATTTTTACAGAATCCTCTTTCTTTGTTTGTTATTGTTATTGTTTTAAAAATTTTGAGGTTGCTTTACTTCTCTCGTATTTGTGGCGATGTATTCAACGAGATATTTTTATTCAATGTTCTTTATAAGTTGCTTCAAAGATATTGGTTCTTATTAGGTGTCCACTAGGCTAGGTGATCAAGGTTAGGAGATGAAGGGTTAACTGGTAAATCTTGCAGTTTATGGTGTTGATATAGTTTTTAGAGATTAACAGATGGAATGTATTTCTGGGATTTCCAGGCTAAAAACGACACGGAAAATATGCTTATAATTAGAAAATTTGTTGTCTCCTGGTTCTTCTGGAGGTGCCGTGCCTTTCATGTTTATATACTTCCATATTCTTCATATATCATCCATATTTACAAATAATAATAATTTTTCGGAACAACGTTATGTTTTGAAAGATTTAATAAATTTTTCACCACCTTGGATATTTCTGCTGATGGGCAAGTTTTGAAGGCAGGATTTCGAATTTTTATTATCGTAATCTGGTATGTGAGTAGGTTTTAATCTACCTGTTATTTATAATTTGTTAATGCAACAGATTAATTATATGTAACCCTTTCACTAATAAATTACATATAAGTATCAGGTTGTCTATGATTCCATTGCAAACCTCAAGACTATAAAAATGACTATCCTTGCCCTAGTTCATTTGCTTTACGTTTACAAATCGCAACTACTATCGAAATATATAGGTTTTATAAGATAGGGTAGAATTTTATCAAATACGGCCCTGTATTTATGAATGGGAACAATCGTTAGCAAATGAACGGTGCGCTGCTATATTCTTTCGCTAGTACTCCTATGCGGTACAGTGGTGGCTCGATCGGGGTGGTTCTACTTGAAAAAATGTTATATTTCTGTAGTGGCCGGAGTCAATAAGGAAAGGGGATGTTTGCATGTGTGCGCGTTTATATGCGTGCACGCAATGGCCCCGTTGTTTAGGGGGAACAGTTTAGTGCACCTGTTAATCGGGCACAGATTTTAAATGCATTCTTAATGTCGCCTTCACACTCTGATGGACGTCCATAAAACGGTTTAAAGATAATTAGAATAAGCAACTATTGTCGACGGCTCAGCGTTATCCCCGCACCATTGTGATAACGAATAAATACATAAATAATATCTGTTGAGCCGATGTTTCACGGTAGATCAAATTCGATGGATGGAGAATTTTGGTCAAAATTAATTTAACGAAAAATCCACTAATTTCTATAAATTAATATTAAAGCGTTTCATTCCGAGTATTCGTAAATATTTGATTTTGTTCACTTGTATGGACTTTTATTTAAAATAGGCCTAATGGTAATCATCTCCCCTTTTCAGTGTAAACACAATTGTTGAGAAAACGCCGAATCATCAAAAGCAGTCCCTTTCATTTCTAGCGTTGAGTAGAGCTTATTAAGCTCTTCATACCACCCTTCTAGTTTTTAAGTCATTAATCATTCAATTTTGATTTGTCTAATCATGGGTTTAAAAAAATGAAATTATTGAAAAACTAACGACAGTTAGATAAACAATAAGGCAGAGGAATAACATACAAAATGTAGTTAATTAATAATTAGCCTAAAGCAAAGAGACAAACGACAGGTTAAAATCAAGATAAAATAATGGAAAAATGGGATACGAGTTGCAAAGGTCGAATCTAGAGTTACGTAAGTAATATTTGTAATATACTGCAAACTTGTTTATATTTATATTACCCAATTATTGTTTAATTTTTCCATTGAATTGCGATCATCTTTTATTTAGACTGTTCGAGAATTAAGCAGAGTTCATCCTAGATGATCTTCCACTCGTACCCTGAAGTAGCAAATTCTTCTGCTGACGCCCATGTCGAACAGAAACCATTGAATCGTATTTATTTACTAGTTACAGATTTACCATATGAAAAAGCAAACGAAAGAACCCATCTGGTTTCAAGTTCAATCATCTCTTATAATAATACACTCAAATATCACCAACGGCAATTATAACCGTGAGAACTGCGAATGCATAATTTTTTCACACCCATTTTACCACCATAAAAACATGAAGTTGTAATCCTTTAATAAATAAATAAATTATCATAATAATGACATTATATGCCTATTACCACCACTAATAAAGTGATAGCACGTATCATTTCCTCTTGGCACGCGCTCCTTCAACTGGACACGTGTCTTCGACGCCTATCTGATCTGCGACGCCTCTCTCCATAAGGACACGTGTCGCAACGGATACAACTATCATTACACAACCAACGGGCACGTGCGCATGCACTCTTATTGGTTTAATTTCTAAGTGTGAACGCGTGTTGACATAAGTAGGTTATTTTACGGGCGTTTAGTTAATTTTAACCACTTTATCAATTATATTCTTTTTTAGCATCAATAAAGTACTATTAAACATCTGTATACAATCTGACAATAAAATTCGGTGAATAAAGGCAGATGAAATATTAACGAAAGTTATCTTTGTGCCCTTCGAAATAGTCAGATCTAATATACATATCGTGGAAACTTTTCTTTTGGGTTGAAGTTCAAAATTTTCTTCACGTTTCCTTGGATGTTAGGAATATCGTCAAATCACTTTCCTTTCAAAGCGAGTTTGAGTAGTGGGAATAGGAAGAAGTCTGGAGAATTCGAATCTGGCGAGTATTGTGGATGTTCATGTAAAAAAAGTCTTAAATGAAAATAAAAACTATGAGCAATTAAATTTTTAAAAAAATGTTGTTATTAAATGTGCCATGCAATGTGATCGATTAAAAGTACATAAACTGTGTTAATTTTGAAAAATTTTATTTAATTTATATCAAACTTCACACTCACTATTATTTAGTTACCTTATAATC
Source organism: Ontholestes murinus (assembly GCA_963969525.1). Lineage (NCBI taxonomy): Eukaryota > Metazoa > Arthropoda > Insecta > Coleoptera > Staphylinidae > Ontholestes > Ontholestes murinus. The sequence goes on from OZ018392.1 coordinate 6,810,177, forward strand.
TATTAAAATACATATTAAGGATACCATCTTAACTAATTGCATTTTAATGATTATTATTATTAACTATTAGATTATCTCCAAATAGTGAACTAATGAATGACACTTGATACCACCAATTTGAAGATATCGATCAAAACTATTGCGTGCCGAATCGCACCCACATCTAATTTGTCATTGCGATGTATCAGATCTTCCGATAAGACAGATAAACTTTCATGAATAAAAATTCCATATTTATAACGGTACTTAATTTGATGGATAGCGGACGGGGCTAGTATTTAGCGAAACAATAGATGGTAGTTTGTGTAGCGGTGCATTGTAAACAGTAAAGAGCTTATAAATAATAAAAGTTTGGTAAATGCGCGCATCCACCCCTCTTTTCGAACATCGCCCAGTAACTAACAACTCTGGGGAGTTGCCCTCCGGGCAAAGCTGTGATAATCCCTCGTATGGGGTGGATTATATCCATTGTGCCACCACTAACTGTGTAACATACATAACCAAATATCTATAAGAACACCAGGAATACCCCGGAGACTTAACTTTCATTTCAATTCTTCGATCCCTCTATATAGTTTTTTTTTTTATGAATAGATGCGTACCTTCTCGAATAATATTTGTATTGATTTTATCTAACCATGAAGAAAAATGTTTACCGTATTTTTTTGGACTATAAGATGCACCTCAATTTTATAAAACTATTTTTAGAAAAGAATATTTTAATGTTACTTTCGAATCATAAGTTTTATTATTTGAAATTTTGCTAATAAGCAATGATTTTTTTAATTGCATCTTTAATGTTTGCTCGAGAATAGTTCCAAAAATCAAGTGAACTCTCCTATGAAACACAGTTTTAATCTAGGAGAAAGAAGTTTAAATACTTAAAAGTTTATATTTTTTAAAACAAATGGGTGATTAGATGGTTGCATCGTTACTTTCATATTCCATAAGTTTGCGTTATACTCAGACTCATGAATTAAGTGCGGTTTTTACTTTAGAAGAAAACACAAAGAGTAAAACAAATGCCATCGACTTGTGACTTTGTAAATACAATCAAAATTACTTCCTATTGATAATACACTAAAATACAAATCAAAATATTTATTCAATAGGTTTAAAAATAATCCCTTGAAAATCAAACATCGTTTGAGTATTGAGATTCTAAGAAAACTCGCAGAAAAAAATAGTAAAACAAACGCTATCGATGTTGCAATAGAATTTAAAGTAATTCCTCTTAATGATGTTATAAAATTAACAAAGATATATTCACTAGCTCTTGAAATAATTCGTTAATAATCGAACTTATCGTTTGGATATTGCAGATTGTAAGAAAACTCGCAGAAAAAAATAGTAAAACAAATGCCATCGACTTGAAATTTTGTAAATATAATATCAAAATAAATTCCTCTTAATGATGTCATAAAATTAACAAACATATCTTCGCTAGCTCTTGAAATAATCACGTGATAACCGAACTTACCGTTCGGAAACTCGCAGAAAAAAATAGTAAAACAAATGCTATCGACTTGAAATTTTGCAAATATAATCAAAATGGATTCCTCTTAATGATTTTATAAAATTAACAAACATATCTTGGCTAGCTCTTGAAATAATCACGTGATAATCTAATTTATCATTCGGATATTGCAGATCCCAAGAAAACTCGCTGAAAAAAATAGAAAAACAAACGCTATCGACTTGAAATTTTGCAAATATAATCAAAATGGAATCCTCTTAATGATTTTATAAAATTAACAAACATATCTTGGCTAATTCTTGAAATAATCACGTGATAATCGAATGTATCGTTCGGATATTGCAGATTCTAAGAAAACTCGCAGAAAAAAATAGAAAAACAAACGCCATTGGCTTGAAATTTTGCAAATATAATCAAAATGGATTCCTCTTAATGATGTTGTAAAATTAACAAACATATCTTTGCTGGCTCTTGAAATGATCACGTGATAATCGAGCTTACCGTTCGGATTTTCCAGATTCCAAGAAAACTCGCTGAAAAAAATAGAAAAACAAACGCTATCGACTTGAAATTTTGCAAATATAATCAAAATAGAATCCTCTTAATGATTTTATAAAATTAACAAACATATCTTGGCTAATTCTTGAAATAATTACGTGATAATCGAATGTATCGTTGGGATATTGCAGATTCTAAAAAAACTCGCTGAAAAAAATAGTAAAACAAATGCTATCGACTTGAAATTTTGCAAATATAATCAAAATAAATTACTCTTTGTTGTGTTATAAAATTAACAAATATATCTTTACTAGCTCTATCGTTCGGATATTGCAGTTTCTAAGAAAACTTGTAGAAAAAAATAGTAAAACAAACGCTATCGACTTGAAATTTTGTAGATATAATATCAAAATTAATTCCTCTTAATGATGTCATAAAATTAACAAACATATCTTTACTAGCTCTTGAAATAATCGCGTGATAATTGAATTTATCGTTCGGATATTGCAGATTCTAAGAAAACTCCCAGAAAAAAATAGTAAAACAAACGCTATCGACTTGAAATTTTGAAAATATAATCAAAATTAAGTCCTCTTAATGATGTTATAAAATTAACAAACATATTTTCGCTAGCTCTTGAAATAATCACGTCAAAATCGAACTTATCGTTCGGATATTGCAGATTTTAAGAACACTCGCAGAAAAAAATAGTAAAACAAGTGCTATCGACTTGTAATGTTGCAAATATATTCAAAATTAATTCTCCTTAATGATGTTATAAAATTATCAAACATATCTTCACTAGCTCTTGAAATAATCACGTGATAATCATCATATTGCAGATTCTAAGAAAACTCGCAGAAAAAAATAGTAAAACAAATGCTATCGACTTGAAATTTTGCAAATATAATAAAAGTAAATTCCTCTTTGTTGTGTTATAAAATTAACAAATATATCTTTACTAGCTCTATCGTTCGGATATTGCAGTTTCTAAGAAAACTTGTAGAAAAAAATAGTAAAACAAACGCTATCGACTTGAAATTTTGTAGATATAATATCAAAATTAATTCCTCTTAATGATGTCATAAAATTAACAAACATATCTTTACTAACTCTTGAAATAATCGCGTGATAATTGAATTTATCGTTCGGATATTGCAGATTCTAAGAAAACTCGCAGAAAAAATAGTAAAACAAATGCTATCGAATTGAAATTTTGAAAATATAATCAAAATTAAGTCCTCTTAATGATGTTATAAAATTAACAAACATATTTTCGCTAGCTCTTAAAATAATCACGTGAAAATCAAACCTACCTTTCGGATATTGCAGGTTCTAAGAAAACTCGCAGAAAAAAATAGTAAAACAAACGCTATCGACTTTAAATTTTGTAAATATACTAAGAATGAATTCCTGCTTATGATACAATAAAATTATAAAACAGCTCTTCACCAGGTTTTGAAATAATCACCTGAAACTCGTATTTATCGTCCGAGTATTGTACATTTAAAGAAATTTAAAAAAAAATAGTTAAACCAATGATATCGACCTGTAGTTATATAAATATAATTCAAATTAAATGCCCTTGATGATAGTATCAAATTATAAAATGTTCTTTAAGCAGGTATTGAAATAATCAGCTAAAATAGAATTTTACCTTCTTGAATAGCACTGTTTTGAAAAACATTAAGAAACAAGTAGTAGAACAAATGCTACCGACTTGTTATTTAATAAATATAATTAAAATATATCCCTCTTAATGATACAAAAAAAATATATAAAAACATTTCACCATCAGGATTTAAAATAATCACCTGAAAATCGAAGTCATGCGCATTTTCAGAAAATTCGAAAAAAAATTGTGAAACAAATGCTATCGACTTGTAATTTTGCAAATATAATCAAAATTAATTCCTCTTCATTATATTATAAAATTAACAAACTTATCTTTACTAGTTCTTGAAATAATCACGTGATAATCGAACTTATCGTTCAGATATTGCAGTTTCCAAGAAGACTCGCTGAAAACAATAGAAAAACAAATGCTATCGACTTGAAATTTTGCAGATATAATCAAAATTAATTTCTCTTCATTATATTATATAATTAATAAACATATCTTTGCTAATTCTTGAAATAATCACGTGAAAATCAAATTTATCGTTCGGATATTGCAGATTCTAAGAAAACTCGCAGAAAAAAATTAAAAAAACAAACGCCATCGGCTTGAAATTTTGCAAACATAATCAAAATGAATTCCTCTTAATGATGTTATAAAACTAACAAACATATCTTCGCTTGAAATAATCACGTGATAATCGAATTTATCGTTCGTATATTGCAGATTCTAAGAAAACTCCCA